>OU015492.1:99463268-99870768 GCA_907164885.2 Dolomedes plantarius | reverse complement strand
TGATGTGGGGTCAGTGGTAGGCGCCTTAATGGACTTCGGCCCTTTATACCTGCATCGGCCAGTCGTCTCCGAATGGTTTCCCTTGATACCACCGGATGTCTGGAAGGTGTTAAATGGCATCGAGCCGATTCTAGCGACGTTGTTGGTGCGGACGTGGCCGCTCTTATGATTGTGCGATCCTCGCACGCATTTGTGTTCCTGGGACGCCCTGACCCTCCGCAACGGTAGACTATCCCTTCCGTGATCCATTGTTGCCAACACCGAGCAACTATCATATCGCTCAGACCGAGCTGGCGGCCGATACGCCTGTTCGATCAACCTGCTTCTCTGAAGCCTACTGTACGCCCCCTCTCAAAGTCCGACAATTTTTCGTACTGTCGCCGGTTACGTCTGATATGCATCTCTAGTCACAATACCGTCCATCCAAGTCGACAGATTTTGTTTGAATAACCCTATGGCACGAACAATCATGCTTTTAAACTCTCCCAGCTGCGCATCTCATATGCGCATAGCGCGCTTACCCTTGTCTCATTGGCGGCGAAATTTTAATCATTTGCATATCTTTTGCCAGACTACATTCCTGCCAAGTTTTATGATAGAAGCTCGATTTCTTCTGGGTGCATATATTTTTTTGTGACAGTGTGTATATATGTACATATATAGAGAGAGACCACCAGAAAACCACCTTCTCTCAAAATTTCTTCGAACAATGTGGGAATATTAAAATTAATTTCTATTGGTCAAGAAGCATCGACACGTGAGAAATTTCGCGGTTGTCTTTCGACAGAAAAGTAACTTTTTGTGACAAAGTATGTTAGGAAGATAACAATTTAGGTGATTTTGTTGTTTTACAAGGATTAAAGAAAAAGTTAAGCGGAGTATCGCAGCTTCAAAAGAGGAAGAATATTAGGTTCGTGTGAGAAGAGTTGAAAATAAGACGAAATTATTTCATTATTATCTAGGAAGAATTCATCGCTTTCATGTCATTAAGAAACCGCAATCCTCAGCCTTGGAAATAAGTTTATAATTGTCATAGGGACATGACAGTAGTGTCACGCCGAGGGGCAGGAGAATTGAAAATTACAGGACGAAGTAAAATAATTGCTAAATGTAAGAAAGAAACATGGCAAATGACGGGCAATAAAAAGAGAAGGGGGGAAAGCCAGCAATATACCGAAACGAAATTTATAGATTGTGCTTGTAGCAAGAAGTATAAGATAAAAGTTCAAGAGAGTGAGTTGTACGAATAGAAGAAAAGAAGAATGGGAACACTAAATTTATGATGGCTATAAAACAGGCCACCCGGAAGCCGAAGCTTGGGAAAAAGTTAAGTTAGAGGGAGAATTTTATAAATCCCGCCCTCGATGCGCATTGGTGAAAAGGGGATTGAGAAGAGGCAGCCACGGACGAATGGCAATGGCATGGTAATAATATGACCAATGGAAATTGTAAAAGGCGGAGTCAACATTAATAAGAGAAAATAATATGAAATAAGATAGGAAGGCACATATAACCTATGATGAGAGTTAGTTAGAAGTTTTGGAGATAGAAGTGGTATCAGGGCACATATACCTAAGAGGAGAGTTAGTTCGAAGTTTGGAGATAGAAGTAGTGTCGAGCGCCCAGTGTCCCGTGCCGAGGGTCTGCAAGGAGTGAAGGAGTCAGAGAACCGATGATGAGCGTGCCCCAGTGTCCCATGTAGAGTGTCTGCCATGATTGACGGAGCCTTATACCAGACGAAGAAAGTGCCCTAGTTCCGTGCGATGATAATACAACGAAGTTCGTCATTACGAGTGCCAGCCGCCCATCCTAGTGATCCAACAGTCATCTTTCGAGGTACCGACCTTTTGCATTTCCTTTTTATATTACTGTCATTGCTTCTCAATGTGTAGCCTTAATAATTAATATAGAGTGCGATGAGGATGTTATTTGAGTACAAAATGTTGAAGGAGATGACCGATAATTCGTAAAAAACAATTTAATTAATATGATGTTATGCTTATATATATGAGTAATTATTGGTAGTAATGAAGTTGAGAGTAATATGTGTAGATGGAGTACGAAAGATTGTCATAATAATTGAATGAATTAAATATATGTGTCGTAGTAATGAAGTTGAGAGTAATATGTGTAGATGAAGTACGAAAGATTGTCATCATAATTGAATGAATTAAATATAGGTGTTGTGGTGAATTAATTTAGTAGTAATGAAGTTGAGAGTAATATGTGTAGATGGAGTACGAAATATTGTCATAATAATTGAATGAATTAAATATATGTGTCGTAGTAATGAAGTTGAGAGTAATATGTGTAGATGAAGTACGAAAGATTGTCATCATAATTGAATGAATTAAATATAGGTGTTGTGGTGAATTAATTTAGTAGGAATGAAGTTGAGAGTAATGTGTAAATGCATGAGGAAATATTTAATAACTTGTAGCGTATTATTTATGTGTTTTAATAATCAATAAATTAATTTGTCAGTGTAAACCAGAGTTGTTTCCATCATTTGGGAATCACAATTAATCAATGTACTAACCACAATATTAAGCAATGAATTCAAAATCATAATCATCATCATTATTAGTATATTTTTCACCTAATAATTAATAGTAAGTTTTTTACCTAATTTATATATTTTTAAAGATATTCTTTCATTAATTTCATCAAATAAGAGGTTCCACTGTAACAGATTGTGAAAATGCTACGGTAACCATTTTTTTTACATCACCAGCTTTGAAAACTAAAACTATATCTACATATGTTTCAAACATGTATGATTCAAGGTTTTCTGTAGTTCTAAAAAATTTTAAATGCAAATTACTATGTTTGAACAAACAAACAAAACAATATAAATACGTTAAATAATTCATAATTTTAATCACATATGTATATCCATTCAGTAAATTTGAAAATAATAATTAGGACACTCGACCATGATGAGATTCGCAAATGTTCTTGAAACTTGGCAAAAAACTTAACAGGCATGTTCTCACTTCCTTTCATAACGAATTTCTCTCTTTTGTCATTGGCTCTAATTTGCTACTGGTCCCTCATTAGCTGTGAGCAAGCAATAACTACAATTAAAGGGTGTGGCAGAATGGACTTCCACATTTCAATGGATAATAAAAAACGAACGAAATAATTTACAGAAAAAGCTTTATATTTTCGAAAAGTACTTATAATCTAGTTTTTTACTTGGATTTGAAAATACACTTGTTTACGGCAAATGTCATGTGACTAAAATAAATTTAAATATTAATATGTATTTGTATAAAAAAAATTAAAGTATTGAAAATACATAATTTTCGAAAATTCAACTCATATTTAATTAAATAATTCAATATGATAGAAATTTACTTCAAACTGTCCGCGACCCCTCCGATATTCTTTACTACCCACAGTTTGTGTACCTCTGGTGTAGATAATTTTATACCAGGACACCGTGTTGTAAAACATTGAGTAAACTTTTGAAATATCAAAATTCCCTCCAATTCTGAATTATCCGAAAATTTCGGAAATGAGTTCTTTACACACTAGCATTATAAATATGTCTGGATATGGACTCTCTGTTCTTCCCGCACCATTAATAAAACTTGCCGTTCAGCAGTTCCTACGCTCAGCGATAAATGATGCAGCGAATAATTTACATGTTCGTTGAAGTAAAATAATATATTTCTCCCCAGGCATACACCTTATTTTTTAGTTATAAAGGATGCTCAGTTCTGCATCATTACGGAGTGGAAAATCTTCCTCCTGCTCTCGCATTTCAGACTTGAATTATATTCTAGCTTTGAAGTTTTATCCCAGAATTCATAAACTTGTCAAAGAGAGCTGACAAACTCATATAACCTTTTACTGTAGATGACCAGTATTGATATTTTTCCTCTTTCTAAACCACGGATACAGCTGAAATGTCAAATTCGGAATCGAAATTGCATAAAGGTTTCAGTAATCACGCTTTGCTATAAACTAGTTTTCTAAAACTCTTTTTTAGGTTTTATCACTTGGACGTAACTAAAAATCATGTTTTCAAACCGCTATAAAATTTTCCTAAATTACAGATATTTAAAATACTTTGATTATCGTTTAATATTTTATTTTCAATGTAGTATTATACTTAACTTAAATGTAATAAAAAAATTTTTGAATGCGGCAAAGGTATTTGGTAAATTTTGATTTAATTATGACCTTAACCTCTTAGAAAAAAAGGGTTAATGTATATTTTGAAGATTCTAATATTTTTTAGGTGTGTTTGCGGGGCTTGATGCAATTCTCTGATTTATGATAATCCTGAAGTTTTCAAGTAGGTTTTAGAAGCAAAATCAAACTAAAATGGTGCTTATGTTTTAGATATGTTATTAAAAATTGAACTGTATTAGAAAATACAACTAAAAATGCATTCGAAAGGAAAAAAATAAGCAGTTTGGCAAGGTTTTTAAGGAACCAAATGGAAAAAACTCTAGCCACGTTTAGTGCCCTTAATCTTTTTGCAATTTTATCGACAGACCTGTCATCCCACTCCTTAAATCGTATCCCTCAAAAGGCACATTGTTCTCCAGGGGTTCACATGTAACATAATTTATGGGCAATTCGTGTAAACTTTGCCGCTGTTGTAGAAAGTGATGTGTGTAGATTTGTCCGGCTAGTGACTAGGTCTTCGTTGCATAATTCTGCCGCTGTTGTGAATAATGTGTAGCGAAAGCCATTAAAATTGTAATGGATTAATTATAATTGATAAAACGGAATTAAAATTTTAACATTAGGGCGAGAAATAAGTAATGAACGTCACGAACGGAGAATATTAACAATAGGTGTATAACAGCTATGCTAAATATTAAGCACTCATAGTACACGTGTAAATGGCGCCACGTGCCACAAACAGAAAAGGCTAACAGCACTAATAAATTTAACATTGCACACGAAAATGGCACTACGCATAGTGTATTACAATAAGTTAAGGCGTTGTGAATTCATAGGAGGCGATGGTTCCACAAAAACTATAAGCTAAAAGAAATGACCTAAAAAATATTGAACATATCCTGCACTACTATAACACACATTAAATTAACACTAAGAAAGGCTTGACTCATAAGAATATTATTTCAGTCAATTTTATTGAATTTAACACATAAACATAGAAAAATACATGATCATATTTGAAGAAGATAAAAGAAACTCACATATATGGTTGACTGGACATCAGCACTTTAGCCAGCATGTAATGCTAAACAAGGCAAAGTGAGCCAAAAAATCGCGACACCAGCCGAGAGGTACAATGCAGAGAGTGTGTATGACCCTTGCGAACAAATCTGGACAAACTTTTAGAAACACGCACAATTGGCTCGTTGGCTAGCAACTAACCGGTTGGATTAATGCCAAAGGTTGCCATATAGACGTGCACACGTGCTGGTAACCTGATTCTGAGAAAGGTTGCTCCCTTTCAGGGGTAATCTAATAGTTGCAAATTTATTTGTTGACTAAAATAAAGGGGTTGCATTTTATAAACGGAATTAACCCTACAAATTCCAAGTTACGAATAACTATTCGTGACAACTGCATAGATTCATATTAGTGATAATTCTTTTGTGACTTATTCTGCAGAAAAAGCTAATCGGACTTCCAAGGAATACTTATTTCTCATCACACTAACAAGTTCATTATCACAACACATTATAAATAATTCACGTTGCAGTCAAGCATTTTTGTATTGTTGAATCCTCGTAATAACCGTTCTCAACATTGAATTATTATCTGCACTTTGTCTACAGACCCGGAGTGCTATCCAAAGTTTTCTAACAATGTCGCAGCTGTGATACTTCCTCTTGACACCTCGTTGATGATTCTGGTTCTACGTCCATTTGTTTGACCCATTTGTATCAATATGCCCAACAACAAACAATCTTTTTACTCGTATATTTATACATTGATGAACAGACTTAGGCCCATCATTTGAACAATCTCTTCTTGACCGTGTAAACTGTCAGAATCTAAACTTCGGAGGCACCAAATTTTGGCACGCTCAAGCCCCTGCTTAGCGAGCCTATAAGCCAGGAGTGGCCAAACTGCGATTCGCGATCCGTGTATATCTCTTTATCACTTTCTTTACCGTTTTTCGCTAGAATTTCGGAAACTTTTACCAGTATCAAAATACCCAAAAATTCAAATTAGCCGCCTGTCCAATAAACTCCATTTTTGTTACAACTCATAGCTGTGAATGTTTATAGTCTAAATTTAGTTTGATAAAAAAAATAAACAATACTCAGTATTAATCAATGTTGTCACTGTTTATCTTGGCCAGCCCTGCTACAGGCAGTACGCCTCTGCGTATGACTTTCCAAACCCAGAAATATAAATCACTGAAAACCAAATCTTAGAGACAGAATCTAAGCAATCTGATAGTGGATGAAAGTATAAAAATATTTGTAAAGGTGGACTACTACTCACTTTGCATTAAGATAAAATTCCTTCGTAACTTTAGGTTCCAAAAGCAATCCTTTAAAAGCACAATATTTTCCAAAGATAGAGTCGTAAAGGGGGAGATCGCGATAGACTGCAAAGGCGATATTATCTCACTCATGACAAAAATATGCAGCCGATAAAAGTGTAAAGTTTTCCCCAGGCTTTCAAAAGTTGGTGAAATGTCCTGTTTGGAAAGACAAATATATACTTGTTTCGGAATGTTTCGCATTTATAGCTTCACGTATCTCGATGTAAGACGGAACAGAATTCTCTGATGTCTTAAACGATGAAGTATCTTTCAACAAAAATTTCTCGTGCGTGTTTGTTTTTTAACTCTCGACTTTATGATGGACTGTACGAAGTTAACATCTGAGTCATAAGTAGAGTCATAAGGAAATGCGTGTACTTTGGGAGTTAGGAAATCAAAGTACTTTTATGTTACTGTTCGTCTCAGGGTTTGTACGTCAAAAAAAATTAAATGATGTTATTTCCCCGTAAAGGTCATTGCTATTGTAATGACTTGGTGCCTCTTTTCACACCCGGAATTTCTGGGAAGGCCTGGCGGCAAGACGGCCATTATTCCCCTACCGTATTCATCGGTGACAGTCGTTTTGTCACCGAGTTGTGGCAGACGCCGCGTCGCCATCGGACAATTAGGAAGCCGTCTTCTGTAAAGAATCCTCCCTCCATGCAGACAAAGCCTGTCCGGAGGAAAAACGTTTAGCCTTTAGCGGAAGACGCGGAATAGTTTGAAGACGGTTTACAGAAAGGAAATCAAGAGAGCCGCTTCAACCACCCACAGGCGTTTGTGAGGGTATATATTCGCCACCTTGATGTAAATGGGGGCAGATGACCTTTTTTTTACAGGTGTGAACAACCTCCATCGTCGGACGTGTGCCAGAGACGGAGAGCCTACTGTATCCCTCTCATGATGTCCTGAACCCCGCGAAATAGCCTCAGATAGTGCTTATTTTTTTTGTAATTATTGTATAAAGCCTATATTTAATCGGGATGCAAATAAAGCATTTTGTAAATATTAAAGGCTGTCAGTCTTAGTTTTAGGCAAAGTCCTTACACTATGTTCAAAGTTTGATTTTTCTTCTAAAATGTCCTAGTGTATCAATTTTGAATACTATAACAGTAGATTATTTTCAAATTAACTAATATATAGTGCTGGAAACAAAATGATAGATGTAACATTATGTATCTACGTATACGGGTGATCCAAACCGATTTTCTTGTGTACATCATACTCTGACTATATGTTCATCATTTAGATACGGACAAAATATATGTTGTAGACTAAGATAAAGTGCATTGGATTCCTGTTAATTTAGTACAAAGTACTTTAACCAAGGTACCTGCCAGGTTGGAAAATAAGATATTATGAAAATATTTGGTATTGTATCACCTTGTGTTCGCTTGTATTGAGTAAAAAAGTTTTATTAGTAATATGAAGGATATATATATATATGTGTGTGTGTGTGTGTGTAATGAGCAAACACAATTTACAAACAGGTGAGATGATGGAAGTCGTGGATCAGAGAAAGAATTTTTATTAGTTTCAGCATTGTGAAGACAGAATACAGAAACATTAAAGTGAAAGGCTGCATTGCAATATACCAAAAGAAGAAGAACCGTGGCCTTATATACTATCAGTGGAGATATCAGTTTTGCCATTGTGGCCACCGGACTTGTCGGAGTGCGGAGAGATATTCTAACAAGTCATTGTTAACGAAAAAAGCGAAGAGGATAAGTCGTCCGTTATAGGCGAATTTATACTGGACTTTTCTCATTTTCCCACAAGGTTTTTGAATTATATAATTGGCTTGAATCAGTCACATGACGGACGCTGGTGGATGCGGATCACTCGTAAGTAGCAATTCAAAGTAGGCATATTTATTATAGACTATTTCATGAGGCTTGTAAGTAGGGGAATGAAACAGGCATATTTATGATATACTAACTGGTAAGTAGGACTTGAACAAGGCATATATATTATTTACTCTTCATTGGGGTTTAGTAAGTAGGGTCTCGAAAACAGTTATTTATTATATATCAACTTCACTGGGGATCGCGGGTTATATTATATATGGTCCAGTTAGTGGGGTTGTAAACATCGATTGCGGGAATGGAATTTCTAGTGCCTGAGGAAGATTCAGCGGCACTTGCATTAAGGGCAAATATAAAATATGAATTAAATTACTCATAGGTCCTAGTTTAGACAAGGGGTTGTGGTTTGTTAAAACAGAGACTTTGGAATACGCGTTGGGTAAAAATTGGGAGCAGGCAATTTTCATTATATACATATATATATATATATATATATATATATATATATATATATATATATATATATATATATATATATATATATGTGTGTGTGTGTGTGTGTGTGTATATATATGTGTGTGTGTGTGTGTGTAGGTCGATAGTTATATATAGAAACATAGTCATCGTTTATTTATTGCTGGTGTGCAGCAAGCGACAAAATTTGTGCTTTAACTTAAATCATAAGATATCGTTCTGATTCCATAGCCTCCTAACAGTAAATTTTGTGGTTACTGCATAATTTGGCGAATGAATATTATTTAAAATCTGAAAATCTTTTTATCTACCAAAACCATTTCATATTCCATTGCAAAACCAGCAACATTTTACTTTAACTGAAAGTTAAATTAAGTTATACGCTACGTCATATTAGATTACTTACAGATATTAAAATTAAAGTAATGCCTTTAAAGCCCAAAATGGATTATATATCTTGACTCCATTATCGCTTTTAATGCTCTCAATTCTTCTGCCAATTTTGAAAAAAAAAGATAAACAAAAGGCGTCATCGGAACAGCTATCGTAAGCCGTAAAAAAGTTCAACTATTTTATAAATGGAACGTAAAAAAAAAGAATTTGAAATGAATGCATTAGCAGCAAATGGTGATTAAAAAAAAGCTAAACAGATCGAAAAATCCATTAAATGCTGAAAGTTTGTTTTAAAGAATTGAACGATGCAAAACGTTTAATTTTTTAAAGCTTTATGAGATATTGGATTTCGGGCGTAAAAGCTACGCGTAGGCTCAAAATTTTAATGCATTTATTAATATCTTCTTCCATTAATTTTCAGCAGTTAATGGGATCCTGGAACTAAATCTCAGCTTCTAATGAATCAATCCCCGACACAGGCATAACAATCTCAAAAATAAAGAAATATTATCATGTTTTATCATCTTATCAAAATTGAAGCTTTTCGCAGAACTGGGAATTTTGTATTTCTTGAAAATTTTGGAATGATAAAGAAATCTCCTGAAAATGAGCCTACCGATTTTCTAACAGATAATACTCTTACTTGAATAATAAAGCTTATGAATTCTCTGATTCGTCATTTCTAGACAGAAGTGTGATGATCTCGAAATGAGTTATGGAAAATAAGTATAATTGTTCTACTTCGATTTTCCAATTTTTTTTCCTCGGGGTATTTTGATGTTAATTTCTTATTTTTTTCAATAATATAACTTTTCTCTACGAAAATTATTCTTAACACTGCAACACTGAGGCAACAATACATATATGTTCTATCACTCCATTTTTTTTAATGTAACGAAAAATGGTTATCACTCTGTTATAACCAGCTTCCCATTTTTCAATATCTTAAGTCTGGAACAGAGTTGCATCAACAGCATTTGCCAATTCACTACCTTACTGTGAAGAAACTTATTGTATGTGCCTACCTTTTGGGCACTTTTTTTGAACAATAGGAAATTTTTATGAAACACAAGTGTTTTTAGTTAGAACAGGGAATAAAACTATGAATTATAAAAAAAAAGTTAGTGGAATTTTCATTAACTTTTCAAATTTAGGCAATTTTAAGTCAAATTTTAGTAAAAATTAGCGTTTACGCCAAATCTTCTAAAACAAAATCTAACCAATATATTTCACTTTTTATTTCAACAGTATATTAGTAAATCCCTTACCTGTGTTATGAAGTAAAATATTTGCAATACCTCTTAAACTTACTAGCATATACCAAATGTTGTATACACAACAAGATTTTTTTTTTAAATTTTCATATATTTTTCAATAAAAATAGCTCTTAAATTAATAAATACAGACTAACAAGTTATATTTTGGTTCATAACATACCACTAGATGAGCAGAACCTTCTGACAAAATTTTATTTCAATATCTTAAAAATCTTTTAAGAAATGAAATTTATCGTAAACGTAAAAAATGAAAAATACCGTTTTCCAGAAAACGCAAATAAAGATTTTAATGCAGCACAAAAAAATATGTATAAACTTTACAACCTCAAATTTCACCATATTTATAGGTCAAGCCTTCCGTGGCTTCATTTTTAATTAATTTTGATTTTCTTTTAGTTTTTAGTATTTTTTGCATGTTTTTGTAGTTGGCAGAATTTGTCGCCTCGATTTCTTTATTCGCTCAATGTCGATTTCCATGTACTTTTTCAACATTTCTGGATCAGTTTTCATTTTTAAATAATTGAAAACAGGTACGAGGCCCATAAAACATGAATTAAACAGTAGCACTGCAATAGAAGCCCCTAATAAGAATGTTTGCAGTTAAAGAAAATTTTCTTTAGGAAAATTTTTCCACAAAACATAGTTAAATGATTCATTATTGTTTTGAGTCATGCCTTGCAAATACTTTTTCAGTAACTTCTGATCACACTAACCAGTTCTAAGTAAGCTGGTTTTATAATTTTGATAATTGTATCTGGAAGTCCTGGGGATTTTTCCGAAAACTGCTTTCCATGATGCAATGCTTGCTTGTATTTACACCAACTTTCGGGACCCTCAGGACACTGTCAATGCATCGACTTTTCATTGCTTGAGCAACAATGAAAAAAACAGCTAATACTGCTGATTGCATATTTTGAAGATTTGCAACATTGCTGCGAATTGCAATCCCATAATAGTTTTGTAGCTTGTCTATAAAGTTATCAGTTAGTTTGCCCTTTCCACCAAGTCCTTTAATGGTCTTTTAATGGTCTTAAAACTATAAAAAGTAAATAGAGGAAACTTAATTCTACATTAAAAATGAAAAATGAGCATTAAAATTGTTTAAAAGTAAAGCAATAGCTGTAAAAATGTATTTTTTGTATTTCTGTGGCGCCCTTTAATAGGTCACTTCCGGTTTCAGAAAGTTCATTTCCGGTTTATAATTTGGGCTAGAACTTTCCTTTTAATTATCGTTGAACCAAAAGTAAAGCATTTTTGAAATCCTAAATGTTTGAACTTTAATTTAAAATAATTTCTTTTAATTCGAAATTTTTCGCAAAAACAGCGATTTGAGGGTAGGCACTTACCTTATCTAACATAAAATCTTGTCGACGGGTCCTCTATGGTGAGTCTACCAGTCAAACGACCTGGGATTCCTTATTGAGATGTCCTGTTCCCCCTGGCCTACCCAGAGCTGTATGCTTGGTGAACGTCCGACTCAAAAAAGGCCATGATTATTTCCAGGGCCAGCTTTACCAAATTGGTCTGGTGGACTCTCCATTGTGTAACTTTTCTCTAAGGAAAATTATTCTTAACACTACAACACTAAGGCAACAATACATATATGTTCTATCACTCCATTAAAAAATGTAACAAAATATAGTTATCACTCTCCTATAACCAGCTTCTCATTTTTCAATAGCATGAAGCTAGAGCAGATTTACCTCAACAACGTTTGCCATTTGACTATCTTAATGAGGAGAAACTTATTAAATCTAACATAAAATCTTGTCGACGGGTCCTCTAAGGTGAGTCTACCAGTCAAAAGACCTGAGATTCCTTATTGAGATGTCCTGTTCCCCCTGGTCTACTCAGAGCTGTATGCTTGGTGAACGTCCAACTCAAAACCGGCCACGATTATTTCCAGGGCCACCTTTACCAAATTGGTCTGGTGGACCCTCCATTGTACTCTCTATGTGGCGACAACGCTATGATTGGTGCCCACCTGCGCAGTTGCCAAGAACTGAAAGACTCGACAGTCTTTCCTGAAGATGATGTTCATACTGATTTTCTTGTTCTGATACTTGACTGGAATGCCCGAAAGAGAGTGATGGTGTAACTTGGCCAAAATCTGGCGTAGGAAAAAAAATCAATAGCATTGGGGATTGAATTGATTTTACAAAACACAAAAATTTTTACTTAACAAAACATCAATTAAGCTAATCCCCTTTTCTTCTTCGAATAAAAAAGACTGTTTCATAATCTAATAAAAGTGATACTTTGAATCGAGGAACGATAGTTGAGGCGTGGACGTTGAAACGAGGGTAAGTGCCAAAATTTCCGAAAAGTATTTTTTCACTGATAAGAGAATTTGTTCCAAGGCTAATGGAGTTGAAAAGAAGATGAGTGCCTAGCTCAGAATTAACTAGCTAGGCACTCACCTTCTTTTCAACGCCATTAGCCTTGAAACAAACTCTTGTATCAGTGAGAAAATACTTTTCGGAAATTTTGGCACTTACCATCTTTTCAACGTCAACGCCTCAATTGACCAAAAGCAACCGAAACTGAAACTTTAAGGGCTGTTTATCCCATCCATCTTCCTAGTGCCTATTTTGCATTTGAATTCAACAACTAGAGCTGAACTTGCCTCTAGCGATCGAGCAGTAGGTTTCTAATTAGTAACATCCCGACAGCTATATGTATGACTCTGTGGTATGAAAATTAATTAGGATTATTATATAAGCCCCCATATTTTATTATATGGGATTCATATTTACTTTTATAGCCATAATTATGGTATTTTATTTATCTTCGTAATCATATTTTATTTATTCATTTGCAATTGTCGAACGACAGAGCAATTTTTATAACAATTCGTTTCTTATCTTTCATGTATCAAACATCCTAAATTTTTTTATTGCGTAATTTCTTATCATTCTTTCATGAAATTTTCTAATAATAAAACTCCTAAAGATATAATATTTTTTCTTCTAATTATAAGGAAACTCATTAACATTCTAATTAGTCTTCTCACGGAAGAAATTTGATTATCTCGAGACTATTTTAAGAAAACTAACTACGGTTATTAAATAAACCATTTCCTAAATAATTTTTTTTCTACGACAATTTTATTAGTTGCTCGAATTAGAGGAAATAGATCCCACTAATTCTTATAGGAATAATTTATCTTGATAAAAAGAAAAAATTCCTAAACTTTCTAATCTGCAGTATGTTAGCATATTATAAAATTTTCCTGATTATAAAACTCCTAAAAAATTAATCCGTTTTCATCTAATAATGAAGCTAATTAACTTTTTTTCTATTTATTATTTTCACTGCAGAAATATGATCTCCAAGCTATGTAAGGAAAACTAGCAACTATTTTTGCATAACCTAACTACCACTTTTGTCAAAAGAGATTTATTCTCCGTTTAAAATTTCAAATAATAGAGCTCCTTTATTACGAGTATTAATACTGTATTATTCTGATAATACATCTCCCTACATACCAGATTTGATATTTTTCGACATTATTTATGAAATTTAACTGTAGCTCTTCTATTCTGATGGTTCTCTTCATAATAACAATGATTATCATCCATTAATAATGTAAAAGATTTTAAAAGAAAGGTTTAAAAAAATAAGAAATTCCTTTCTAATTAGAATTAATATTTTTTTTCTTCATCGGATAAAAATGTTTGGGTCTCCAAGGAATCCTTTTAAGACTCAAATATGATATTGAAACATTACACTAAAAAGCATATTAAAAAACTATTATCAGATATTGTTATCTATTATTAATAGATGTTTGAGTGCAGGATTTTATTATTATTGTATTTATTTTTATCTCCGATTTTTTAGGTATTATTACATTCTGAGCGGATGGTTGGGCCAACAGTTGGTAGTATGTACTACTTCCAATGGCTCCTAGACAGAGCGTTTCTGGACCGTTAGACAAACATATGACAGAAATTCTTCATGGGGAAAAAATCAGCAACAAAGATAAAAACGAATAAAATAATACGTAAAGATCAACACTCTGTGTATTAGCCTTGGAAAAGAAAGGCGAAAATATGAAAGCAATAAAATTCCAAAATTAAGTTTCTCACATCGGAAGAATAGTGTTGGAAACGCCGACAATGGTGCTGGCAGTCTCTTGCAATTAGGGAAAACGAATCAGTGTATTCCATGCTATAAAGCTACAGCTAGACTATTGTGAACTACGTCATCAATCCGCATTTGAAAGTGACTTAATCTTTCAAAAACTATTTCTTGGAGTTTAATAAATAGCAGAGATATAATATAATGCTAGTCAAAACTGAAGCATTGCCTCAACAGCATCCTAAATTCCTTTCTGGTTCTCTCTGGAAGTTATTAACTGTTTCACCCATATTTTAATGGTTTATCTCTGCGTTACATAACCGTTTTGATTCTTTCACTTAAACTTTATACAAAACATTTTATAACCTTTTTTTCATAACAGACGTGTTCTTTGATCAGAGAATTCAGCATAAAAACATTGCTTGAAAGTTATGAGTATATTCTTTTAATTTGGGCATGATTCTATACAACGTGCCATCAGCAGAAATTACTAAACTTTACAGTGACTTTTCATGTTTAAAGAACTTATTCTGTTCAATAGTTTGCTTGCCTCTTTATGCTCTATATTTAAATGCTTTATCACAAGATTTGTTGTTAAACATCTACAAACACATAAGCTAAGACATCCAAATATTTTGTCAGCAGAAAAAAATGTATGATATTTAAAATGGGAAAAACTAAATAGATTATTAAGTACAAGTTACAAAACATATACATCATACAAAAATATATTTTGCTATATATAAATATTTGCTTTATTCAAAATAAATCTACCTCGTAACTTCATGCCACTTTCCTGAGTACACTTTATCTGGCAGTTTGGTATAACTGCACTCTAGATAACTTACATAAATATATAAATAAATATTTGAGTATTTTCGGTAAGTCCGATATCAAAATATTACCGCAAGCAAAGGTCACGTATCGTCTTCAGCTGCTCATTTAGCGTAACGTATGCATTTAATATCCAGTAAAATTTATGAACATGTATAGTGTAAAATTTCGATAGAAGTAGTGTTTTCATATTTGATTCAGGACAGGGACTTATTAGAGAACAGGAAGTATTAACTGTAATGGAATCGCTGTTCGAAGAGCATACACAGTTCCGTCACATTAATAGACGTGTCATTTCCTGTGTGTACTCATAATTGTGGAAGGCGTCTTTCCTTGTTGACCATGTCCATCACTACATGCGAATTGTTTTTCCTCAGCACGATGGCATCTTCCAGGGCAATGCGACGTGCCATACAGCTCGCAGTGTACGTGCGTGGTTCGAAGAGCACCCGGATGAGTTTACCTTACTCCTCTTCCCCCTCCCCCACCCCGAATTCTCCGAACTTAACCCTTTCAGGGGCAACAACCTCCACGGTTTGTAGGGTGCAGATTTTTTTTCTCGATTTTTTAACCTAAAAAATCTTGAAAAAATTTCCAATTTAAGGTTACAAAATGTTTTTACTTCAGGAATTACTCCAAAGACTGGTTAATTGTAGTACATTCGTTCATGGCTAAAACGCCGGGTAACTTTATAGTTTCAAGTCATTTAAACTGATAACAGATGGCAGCAATAGTCATTTTTCTGCTCATTTAACTGCAATACATTGAATGCAAGGGAAAATAAGGCTAGATTTAGGCGTTCACACTATGCGAAAGATGCCCCTGAAAGGGTTTTTAAACCCAATCGAGAATCTCTGGGACGACGACCAAGTTGTTCCAGCTGGGACCTCGATAAGGTTGTTCGCGCCATGGATTTTCAACTGTGCAACCCAGGGCAGCTAGCCACGGAAGTGGAGCGGCATGGCTCCACATTCCTATGAGTACCTTCCAGAACCTCATTGACTCTCTTCCTACCCGCCTCGCAGCGACCCGCGCTGCGTACGGTGGTTATTCTGACTTTTGACATGTGGTCACATTAATGTGACTGGACTGTGTAACTAATAAGAGTAATAAACCTGTCTAGCTTAAAAAATAAAAGAAATATATTTCTAAATATGAACAAAGAAACATAATAATTTTATATTTTCAGATGTCTGTAGGTGGTGTTATTTTCATTTAATTTCACGAAGAGTGTCCAAATGTAGAGAGAAGTTCTCTGCATTTTAATATGTCATATTAAAATGAGGGGTAGTCCTCCGAAATTCCACACATCTATATATATAAAACGCGTAGGTATGTGGCACAA
The DNA here is from genome assembly GCA_907164885.2 of Dolomedes plantarius. NCBI lineage: Eukaryota > Metazoa > Arthropoda > Arachnida > Araneae > Dolomedidae > Dolomedes > Dolomedes plantarius. Next base: position 99,854,070 of record OU015492.1, on the reverse strand, counting down.
AAATTGGCGATATTTCTACACTCTGAATGGTAACGGCTGCAACTACCAGATGTAAACATTAACGGCAGTCCGCAATTTGCAACCGCCTGTCAACATGGATTTTCGCACTGACATCAGGAATGCTCGAAAGCAAGCTGCAGGATCAAGAGAGAATTAGGAATAGTCTCAAGAAAGAAAGCGAAGAAGAAATAATTCATTCAGAGAGAGGCGTGAAAAAGAGAGAATAAATGAAGGTGAGGTTACGCTTAACCGTCGCCAGTACAGCAACCGATAGCCAATAATAGTTAATTTTCTACACTTTTTTCAGCACTTGCTGAATTTTCACTCCATTTTATAAGTGAAGAAATTTTTCCAATAATGTATTATTTGATATGATTAAGTGTAGATATCTGAATTTTGAACAATTGTACATACAGAGAGTGATGTAATCCATGCTATATTTTAGTACTTGCTGGATTTTTACTCCATTTTTTAAGTGAAATTTTTTTCCCAGCAATTTCTTATTTAATGCAATGATAAAGTGTATAAATCTTAATTTTAAAAAACAGTACATACAGAGAGAAATGTAATTTTTGAAATCATTGGTGTGGGGTTTCCCAGTCTTACGTAATGGAAATTCCCATTTTTTAATCACGATGTTTTAGAACCAGCTATTTAGAGAATACCCCTTAACAACGTATATTTATGATGACAGTTAATGGTAACATTCCTTACATGTGTTACTTTCAGTTGAGTTGTTTTGGAAAAGAAAATATAAAACTAAAAGCGACCATGCTGGTCAAGCAGCGGCTAGTTTTAATATATCGTCGGTGTATATATATATTTACCCTATTTACAGAACATCGACGATATGTGCGAATATTTTGAAGCTTGAAAATATTTTACCTCGAAACTTCAAATTAAAAAAATGTGTTATAATATCTTTATTTTATGTATTAGCAAAGCTACTCAAATTTTATCCTGGCAAAACTTTCCCGCAGTTCATTACTGCAACAAAATACGTATATATATTCAACTACTGTCTAAATGCAACAAAATTTTAAAAAAAAAAGTAACCATGAAGAATGTTTATGGGATTAACTCAGCAGTCAACAAGTAGGGTAAGTATTCCGAATATGCGACCCCTTTTTATTTTCATGTACTATAACTAGGAAAGTAAGTGAGGGATTATAGTACCAACATGATATCCTTTTAATGCATATATTTTACTACATATAACAATGACAGAATATGAAAATAACCTTACAGTTTTCTTGTATGAAATTATAAACATAAGTATTCCATTTTTTGGAGTCTGAAAAAAGTAGTCCTAATATGAGACCCCCAATCTACAACTCTAAAATTGAATTAGAAATACTGAAAAGTTCGTAAAAAACAAAACTGTGCATAATACGTAGATAACAGTTACCTATATACACTAAGTGCAAAAGAAAAGTGACATTTAAAAGAAATTAGTTGGTTTACACTACAGGTTTTGTTTACTTTTTGTTTTTAGATTCAAACTTTTCACGTTGTTTACATATAAAAAGTTCGTCAGCTCCACAATTTTCCTGGATCCACATGAAACATTTTCTACATTGACGCCACTGCTCTCCCCGTTTGTCTTCTGTAAATAAACAACCACAAAAGAGGCTATCAGAGTTGTTTTCATCAATGCTATCATCACTGCTATCATGGAGAGAAAGCTTTTCATCATCTTCAATTGAGCTGAGATCATCATAGCTATAATTAGGATTATTTGTTCTCTGTTTTTTAACTAGTGTTCAATTTTCCTCTCTCCTTAATTTCAGCCTTCCAGTAAGGACCCCTTTTCTTTTTCCTTTTCCCTTTATTGTTTCTTTATCCTTTTCTTTTTATCTTGATCTCCTTTACCTTGTTTAGCCTTTGATTTCTTATCTTTTAGGTCTATTCCTTTTTTTGTAGGAAACAAAGAAAATATGCTTTTTTTCGAATATGCTGCAATTCTTTTATTAATGCTATCAATCAATTTATGTTTATAGGGTGATGATGTGATAATATCGACTTTACGGGCCCTACTTGGTTTCGAGGTGTTTTTCTTAGGTAACGTAGGCAAGGGATTTATTGCTTCAGGAGTCACTAAGAACTGGTTTCAACTTGTTTGATCAATACCTTCCACATTGTCACCACTGCTACATGGTTGTGAATTTCGCCTAGACGTCATTGCATCTGCAGCATCAGAGGAAACAAGGCTGTGAGAGTGAAAACTAAAATGTCTAATATGTGACCCTATCTCATATTAGGCATGCTTTGGGGTTCTCATATTAGGCACTACCATGTTTTTGAACACTCCAACGAATTTTTTTAGGTTAGGATTGACGTTAGCTTAAAAACAGACAGGCGTGTTTACACACCACATTTATAGCTACCTTTCCAATACTAACAATTTTAATAAGAGTCTTACCTCGAAAGTGAAAACAGCCAATGAAAATGGTGATGCAAAAAAGTCGACGAGCAGACATTCAGGGAGCAAAATACTACACCTACACCAGTATATTCAAATTAAATACAATGCTCAATGTATACAGTTAGTGCCAAAAAATATATACAGTGATTTCCGCGTATCAGAATTACGTTTGTTATTACTGTTTTTGATTCTTATAAGCGGTTGATTCTTATATCCGAAATTTAGGTTTTAGCCCAGTCAAAATAGGTTTTATGGCTGAACAAAATATGAAAGTTTTGAAAATTGGTGGAGATGTTTGTTTAGGCATGCTAATGAACATACTAAAAGTCCCCACCGATCAGACTTGAGCTTTCGCCGCCATCTTGGAAAATGTGTACACTTTTTTGGTTTTTTGGAAATAACTTTAAAAATGTTGATTTTATAAAAAATAATTAAATACAAAAATTAAGGAGCATTAAATTATGAACAAAAATCATTCATAACATTTTTTATATGTCTAACAGAAACAAAGATAATTGACTTTGAAAAGAGAGCACTATCACACCTGGGACGCGAAAGCGCAGTTCGCCATCGCGGTGGGGGGGGGGGAAATACCCGCGCATGTGCATACCATAATTAGCCAAATTAGTTTTACACTAAATGGGAAGGTTTTTTGTAATTTTTCAAATAACTAGGGAAATATTAACTTTACGTAAAAAAAGTTTATTTCAAAAATTAAAAAACATTAAATTATGTACAAAAACGATTTTATACATTTTTGTCGTAAACCTAACAGGAAAGAAGATATTGACTATAAAATGTGCGTTGATAATAGAGGTAGCTTTAAAGTCTCGTTGCAGGCGCTCTTCTTTGAATATCTAACCTCTCCCACATTTCGGCATTCTTTAAACACAAGAAAATCGACTTTAATGTTTTTCACTATGTAGATAATTAATCATTATTAATTTTATACATGAATGTAGTAAACTTGGGGGTATTCACTATCAGATTTCCATTGCGAATAATTGTCACACCGATCAAGCTTACCTACTTCAGGATTTACGTGCTTTTTTCGGTACGGGATTCTCCCCTTCGTCGGGCATGTATAGATCGTCTATGGATCTGCTAGCATCGGCCCATTCATCAACTTCTTTCATTCGATCGTCATCATCAACAGGGCTGATGCCATTCTGACATACCCCATTGCAATTATTGCAGGCCGTTGTGCAGTTGATGCCTGCCTTCCGACATCCGCATCTTACTCCATTGTCAGTCTTACAGTTGCAAAACACCATGTTTAAAACTGAATCGGGAGCTACTGCATCCATAGTTGTGATGGGCACAAGAATTTTCTCTTGACGCTTCCAGCCCCACAGGCAGTTGGGCCTTTCTTTTTCAGGTGCTCCAAAGTCTTCCTCATTTTAATTTCGATGGCTCGTATTTGAGTGTGTGCGTTTAAGGTTTCTTGCGATGGTGGTTCAGTAGCAAAATCTCGAAACAACTCACGGAGATTTTTACATATCAAATCCGATATGTCCATGCCGTCAAAAATTATTTTTGCTAAAGCTGTTTGGGTCAATAAATGAGCTCGGACTGCCCTAGCGAATGCATGGCCAGGCAACATTTTTTCTACTGACGTAGGTGCATAAATGAAAGTTAGTATTTCTTTCAACCCACTTCCAGCCATTATGTGTCCAATGCAGCCTAAGAATGACATTAAAAGATGGAATCCACCAAGCCTCACAATACAACTTGATAATAATGGATTGGATGGTGCTGCGACTATCTCTCGAGCTTTAATATACAGTGGTTGGTCAAACGTGAGTATGCAAGACTTTTGGTGCATTTTAACACAAAGCTGGGCAGCATATTTCAGCACAGTGAAAATGGTGTCATACTTGCTTGGTGGTGAATTAACAAAAGGAAGGGTTATTACTTTGGTCTTTTTACAAGGCTGGTTTCTGGTTATACAATGGAAAAATCCTTTCCATTCAGGTATCTGTGGAAGACCTAACCACTTAGCACACATCCAGGAGATATCGGATGGCTTAGGCAGTGGTAAATCTTCCGCTAAAGGATTTAAGACATTCAAATCTTCGATAGTAATTGTTTTTAACCCAGGCCCTCGAAAATTTTTAAACATTTCCAGAGGAATGATTCCCATTTTGCCTACGGTCGATGCGGATGTAAGTTCGGTTAATTTTTTTATCTTCGTCCCGGGTTCCACTGCTGACGCTGGAGTAAAACAAGCAATGCCCCCCATGCTATGAAACGTATTCAGGCCATCGATTGTCGACACATTGAAATCTGCATTGTCAAATACGAATTGGCAGAATGATCCCTCGCGCATTTGGGGTTGCGGATGATTTATGGCTGACATCTCAAGTGTTTGGGCTTCATAGTAAGAAGAACAAAATCCCAAATTCGAGAGCATTGTTATTAAATTCTTGGAACAGAACTTTTTGTACAAAAATAAATCAAGACCATTGAGCAGAGGAGACATAAATGATCGTGACCTTAGCGCTGATATAATGTCGTGAGCTATTGAAGTGACTTTTTTTTCCGCCTTAGTAGTCTTTTTTTTAATAATCAAGTGCTCCAAAAAAGATTTTAGGCTTTCTGGAATTCCTTGTTCACATCTCTGAAAAAATTATCACATGGAGGGTAGCAATGAGTGTCATAAACTGGTGTCTGGATATCTTCTGTTATTATGGCTGCAGCAGTTTGTACTATTCGTAGACGCTCCTCACGATCATTTCGTATCCTTTTGTCGTACCAAGAGTCTGATAAGACTTTCATTCCAGCATTACGTAAAAATATGACAGTAACGTTTTTGGAGTTTGAAGCAAAAATAATGCCATCCCCGTATTTTTGTTTCAACTTCTTTCTCAAAGTGATGTCGTCTGGAACTAGCCCTGTAATTTGAGATTTGAGTTCAGGTAGTGAGAATTGACAGTCGTCATTATTATGAAGGAAGAAGGATATTTCGTTTGCAGCTGCTGAGGCGTAATCCGACTCAGGCCGCCCTCTCTTTCTGATTGGTGCAGTGTGTAGAAAAAAAGTCATGAAGTAATCTTGGTGATAAATCGCATCAGCTGCAACCAAATCAGCAACGTTTATTATACGACACTGAACTTCCTCTCCCCACTGGTCATATCTATTCTCTGCAGCTTCAAGAACTTTGTGTTTCATTTCGAGACTCCTAACTTCGTATATAATTCTTCGTCTGTCAGTTGGTTTTTTCTTTTGTCTTGCTTTGAATTCTTCGTCTATCACTGCCGTACAAAAGAAACATTTTGTTCGAAAATAGAACTGAGGTAAAAGAGATCGTAAACTTACAGTGCGCTCTTCACTTTGGGATGTTGACGCGATTTCTGCATTTCTTTTTAAATTAACTTTTATATTTCCTGATCTGGTGTAATTTCTCCGACACAACGAATGAACCGAAACAGATTTTAAATGTTCCAACTGTTCATGCTTATTGTCTTTTCTTTGGACACTAGCTCTCTTTAAAGCGTCGATCCCCTTTTCTCCTACATTCACGAAATCATCATTTGACATTAATTTTTTACTTATAAAACATAGTTCCGTATCAGCCATTGTTCACAGACGCACACGGAACGGTGACTAACTATTAACTGGCTAGGAAAATACTAGGGTAAGACCGATTTGGCGCCTTACGGTATGCACATGCACGTATCTTCCAGCCATCGCGATGGGCACCCACGCATGCGCGTCCCTGGTGTAATAGTGCGCTCTTTCCAAAGTCAATTATCTTTGTTCGTGTTAGACTTAAAAAATATAATATATATTTTTTGTGCATTGTTTTTTGTAGAAGCTACCTCCATTATCAACGCGCATTTTATAGTCAATATCTTCGTTCCTGTTAGGTTTACGACAAAAATGTATAAAATCGTTTTTGTACATAATTTAATGTTTTTTTAATTTTTGAAATAAACTTTTTTTACGTAAAGTTAATATTTCCCTAGTTATTTGAAAAAATACAAAAAACCTTTCCATTTATTGTAAAACTAATTTGGCTAATTATGGTATGCACATGCGCGGGTATTTCCCCCCCACCGCGATGGGGAACCGCGCTTGCGCGTCTCATGTGTGATAGTGCGCTCTTTTCAAAGTCAATTATCTTTGTTCCTGTTAGATATAGAAAAATATGTTATGAATGATTTTTGTTCATAATTTAATGCTCTTTAATTTTTGTATTTAATTATTTTTTATAAAATCAATATTTTTAAAGTTATTTCCAAAAAACCAAAAAAGTGTACACATTTTCCAAGATGGCGGTGAAAGCTCAAGTCTGATCGGTGGGGACTTTTAGTATGTTCATTAGCATGCCTAAACAAACATCTCCACCAAATTTCAAAACTTTCATATTTTTTTTAGCCATTCGTCAAAATCGGGTCTATTTTGACTGGGATATTTCTGGACAGGCACACACACATCAATATATACATATATTGGATAATTTACCATAAAATACTCTTTAATTTACGTTAACTATCTTTTACTAAAATTATTTTTCATAATTTTAAAAATACAACTTAATTTCTAGACCTATAAGTAGATACACATGATTATAGTAAGAGAAGAAAAAAATCCAATATTTGTTACAACATACCCGCTTAACAGTTTTAACATTTCAACTACAGGAAGGGAGCAAGAAAACGTTTTCTATGGTAGTTTGACGTAATGAAGTTTTCAAGAGGCTGTTTCAATACTCTTCCAATACTAATAGTCTCAGACGAAGATTCACCCTCTAGCTTACGTTTCACGGTTTGATAACGTGCTGAATCTACTAATGTCCCGTTTGCCTTAGTGGACCCTTTGCCGAAGATTTATGTGTTTCATGGTCCAAGAAGCCACAACCAGGATGTGGGAGGTGGGAAAAAAAGAGTCCCTATTTTTGCTTGTCACTGCAGTAAAATAAAATCGGACCCGGATGGATAAAGATGCCCCTGGGTCAACCTAATAGGACAGTGATGTACTAAAGCGTTTAAGGGGAAACTATTATGTTATGTCTAACAAAGAAAGGAATGAATTTTACGACTATATTCCATCCCATCTTATCAATCTTTCTTTAAAAAAAAAAGAAAGAACTTCGTGCCTTTTGAGGGTTTAAGTGAAAAATGAAAGGAAAGAGAAAAGTGTAAACTGATTCTTAAAACCGGTGGATTGATTCTTTAAAGTGAAAATTTTAACATGGAAATAATACATTTGTTTTTGTTTTCGCGATATTGATTCTTATAAACGGTTGATTCTTACTACCACTGATCACTATAAGCGGTGGTTACTGTATATATATTTATAAAAAAATCGTAACGGATATTTTTATAGACAAAATAGTGTAGAAGAAAATATTGAAATTAAATCTAATAGAACATACTAAAGAATATAGTACAGTAAATATAGTACAGCTTGAGGAACATTTCTTTTACTGTACTTTAATATTTGTTTGGATAATGTCCAATCGTCTGCCGCATTAGAAAGAAAAAAAAATATCTTTTGGGCAATTTATTTCGTAGTTATGCACATGACGCAAAATTAATTTAAATTATCACAAAAAGAAAATAAACCACGTGGTCATCATTTAATAAATTAAATTCTAAAAATTAATCTTTGAAAATTCATAAAAAATCAGAAAATGGGGGTAAAGATTCCCTAAAAGATTTCATTTTAAAGGAATTTTTATGAACTTTCTCGTGATATAAATTTTATAACCCTCAGATTATTATTTTAAATGCAAACTTTAAAGAATGTTAAAAAAACAGCTTAAAAATTTAATTTAAAAAAATCTAAGAAGAATTTTTCAAAAATCTTCCTTAGTGCACCCCTACACTATAAGAAAAATAGCAATGCAAAATTTCAACCCTCTTGCTCCAGCGGTTTGGTCTGTGCGTTATCTGTCAGTCAGTTACGGAACTGTTATATATATATATATATATATAAGTAATAAATTGAGTATTCTAAATAATAGCACACGTTTTATGTCGAACTTTGCATCCTTCGAAAAGATTCTCTAGGTTAGAATTCCGACCTCTGCATGAAAGAAACTCCTAGAGGCTTGCTCGGCAAAAATAACCGCGCATTTCATCAACCGTATGGATATTTATGGCGTCAATTTTATAAATTTCATCTTCATTTTTGCCTCGCGGAGAGGCCTTTTTTTCATTTCTGGGCGATAAACATTTATTATCCTGCTCTTGCACGCTAAGAATCTAGTGAAAAATTGAGGAACACCTACCCTGACATGATGTATGGGGACTCCCACGACTGAATGAATACATGCGGAAGAGAGCAATGTTTGAAAATGGTAAATAACTCATCCTTATATCGCAGCATCTCTTCTCTGCCACGATGCAGGTATAAATGTATATATCACGACTTCTTTTTGTTGAACAAAGGGGGGGGGGCTCTTTTGTAACAAACGACAGGTGTAGGAACTGACGGATAGAGTACAAAACTTTTGAGTAAGATGACCGAGAAAACAAACGAGGGAACTTTTGCGAACTCGGAATACAACGCAAATCATTCCCAACTAGGACAAAAATGAATTATTGCAAAACGTATTCTGAAATAGAAATTCGGTAGATCAAGTAGGACACGGAAAGATTAAAAATATTATGTTATGTTAAGTTTTTACAGGTATAGAGATATCTGACTTCTATCCTTTCTCCGATATATGTACTATATCGAAGTCATCCTCTAATAAAGTCGAAAGGACACTTTTTGCACTAGATAAATAGCAAATTTTATTATTCCCTTGAAACATATAACGTGCAGTGTAAAAACAATACTGAGTAAAGACTGATACAAAATGTTATAAACACTATACGAGGAAATGAAGTTCAAGTACTCACAATATATATAAAGTCAGACCCGTGATGCTGCACGGTAATCCACTATTACTAACACAACCTCTTTATGCCAGAGTGGAAAAAACTCGCTTAGGCTTAGAAGTGATCTCGCTATGAGCCACTGAAGGCAACTCGCATAAACAGATCCAAACAAACTAGTCTCTTTTCGCAATCTAGCTACGCGGTATTTATAGTAATGGTTTATGCTGAATTTAGCATTTTTGGAGCGAAGTTCTTTTACGCGGCTTACAGTAGAGTGAACTGGCAGGAATCGTCACGTAACGAAAAAGCGTTATGCCCCTCCAGAAGACCTTTCTCTGCATGGACTACGTGGCTGAATGGTTATCGCATCGGACTGCGGAGCCAGAGGTCCCCGGTTCAAATCCTCGCACAAGCGCTACGGGCAATATTTTTTCAACAATATATTAGTAAATCACTTATCTGTGTTATGAAGCAAACTATTACCAATACCTCTTAAATTTACTAAAATATACCAAATTTTGTATACACAACATGGTTTTCTTTAAAAAAATTGATAAATTTTTCAATAGAAATAGCTCTTAAATTAATAAATACATAATTACAACCTATATTTTGCTTAATAACATACCATTAAATAAGCAGAACCTTGTGACTTAATTTTATTTTGGATGTTTTTTGGTTAAATTCTAACGAATCTCGTAACGATGATCAGAAAAGCAGAAAATGACAGAAGATTGTAATGGAAGCTAGTTGTACTTGTTAATACAAGATGGCGTCCCTATCTGTCATATTTGAACAAGCTCCAAGAAAAATATAGAGCAAACGAGCTGTCTTGATCCACTCCTTCATTACCGACGGTATTAATCGAAAATAATAAAGAAACTAATCATCGCCATGATACAAACTGTGAAGAATTAATCTATAGTCAGTTTCAAATTCAACAACCAATAAATATTGAAGTTCAGCAGGTAATTTTTTATCCATTTGTGCACCTTGTATTAATTTTGAAACACCATAGCAAAGCTTTTAATCACTGTTAGTTACATTTTCGTAGGATAGATGGCAGCAGGAATACAACTGTGATCTCAGTAAAAGATAGCCGTTCAATTCATACCAGACCTGCCTTAGTATTTGCTATATTTTCAGTATTTTAAAGTCTGTTTACATCTTTGAAAGTTTTATAAATATATTTTAGAGGTACGTAGCTTGTATAATTATTAATAAATACTTCTTTAATCTTTTATAAAAAATTCAAGTATGATTTCAATTTTATGTATCAAAAATGATACATGGTGTGCTTACGCCATTTTTTAGGAAATGGCGGGAAGAAAGTTTTTAACACAGAAAGAAATTGAGGAACTTATGAACAGATCGTGGAGTGATCATAGTGAAGATGGATCTGATTCAGAAAGCGATGGCAGCACAGGTTATCCTAATTATAAACCAAACAAAGTTTGTGATGAAATTTTTATGGTAGTAGTGATTCGGAAGATCAGGTATCATTACTTGATAACAGCGATGTTCTTGATCTGACTAATGGTGGGAACATGCTAAAAACAAATAGAAATAATACAGGGAGAACAAAGCCTGCAATCAACTGGAAGAAAACTAATTTACTTCTAAATGATGATCAAATTTTATTCCGAGGTGACGAGAATCTCTCTCCTGAAATTATGAATTTAAACACACCTCTAAATTTTTTTAGTTATCTTTTTACAGAAGATTTGATTGAGCATATTGTAGAAGCGGAATGGTATACTTCCCCACGGTGTGTGGCCAATAACGAATTTATTGTAAAGGCTGCAGAGGCAGGGGTACAGATGTAAGTTAGTATTAACCTTAAAACAATGGATGCATGCGTTTGTTGGAGCAAGCAAGGAAGACATAGCATTGGCCTTTAACATACATTTATTTAATAATTCACAAAATTCAATTAAAGTGTAATTGCTACTTGCACAATATTCTCTTTCATATTAACATTTCACATACGAGAACTCAGAAGCAAACTATATGGTCAAATTAATGATTTTTAGAGTCTATAGGGAGGCACTTACTACAGCTGAAGTATGCAGCGATGAAAGATGACATCGACGTCAGGGACCCGAAATCATCTCATATACAGGAACATCTTAGCAGGTTACTAACACTTCTCCTAGACTGAGGCAGTCGAGACTCTCTATTGTCTGAGCTCTAAAGGAAAAAGTCTGAGATCCATCTGGACCTCCTATCCTATTCCTTTCGTACTTGGAGGGGCTGTTGTCCGTTTGCAGGGGGGGGGGGGCATTCTGGCCCGCCCCTCTTTTTCATTGGGCAGTGGGCTGTTTTTCTCTCAGTAGTTTCTTCCCCAAGTGGTTCCTTATTATACTGTCCCTGTCCATAGTCTACGAAGTACCTCCCCACGATAATTTTCATTTGCAATACCACTTTGACATAAATCATCTGAAGGTTTTACTGTGGGCCATAAAATAACGACCATCCATCTTGCAATATTTATAGACTTTAGATCGCTATCACTGGCCACACCGACAGCTATTCTTCTATTACCTCCTGGTTTACAAGCCTCTATTTACCCCTGCCTCTGCAGCCTTTACAATAGATTCGTTATTGGCCACACACCGTGGGGAATTATACCATTCCGCTTCTATACATATATTTCAAGAAACAAATTTATTCAGTGTGCAAAAAAAACCCAGAAAAATGTGTCAATGTAACGAATTTAGAAATTAAACAATAGATTGGTATTTGTATAATGATGTCTATTGTACATGTACCAAACACTAGGGCATATTCTTTACCTGTCATAGGCAATGATGTAATAAAAGAATGTATGTCATTAAAACGCTTTGAAAGGATAAGAGAATTTCTACATTTTAATAACAACAGTAAACAACCACCACATGATGACCCTCAGCATGATCGTTTATATAAACTTCGACCAGTTGTAAATACTTTACTTGAAAGGTTTTATACCGTCCCTATGGAATCGCGTCTTTCTGTTTAAACTTATTTTTTGTTTGTTATTGTTTTAATTCACGCGGGATTTATATTGTGTCATTAATTTATTTTTGTTGGTGATTAAATAATAAAATTAATCCGATTAAAAATTATGCTAGGTAACATCTAAATCAAAATAATTAATTTATATATTAAAATTTTTTATTTTAATAAAAATAATAAATTTATATATTATAATTTTTAATTTTAATAAAATAGAGAGAGAGAGAAAGAGAGAGAGAGAGAGAGGGGGGGAGAGAGAGAGAGAGAGAGAGAGAGTTAGTTGAATAAAAGAGGGTTGCGCTTTTTGGCGTGGCAAAAATACACTAATATAATCAATAGAAATCTACATATTAAATCCCGTTTAGAGTTGAAAAAATAAAGTAAGGAACTTCGTTCCTGACGGGGTCCCCCGACCGCACAATTTTTTTGTAGCTTCTTTGGATTTATGCAAATACAATGATCGATTATTGTTAATCGATCATTAGGTATACCTTACACAGGGGTTGAAATTCTTTTAAAGGTGATACATAGGCTAGAAATAAAAGTACAAAACATTTCAAATACGAGCATTAGTTAAAGAATTTTATATACTTTTCTTTAAATGCACATGTTGCTGACTTAACCCTAAAAATGTAACATATAATCTTGGTGGTTTCAAAAGTGTGCTTTAATTTAGGGATCTTCAACCTTTCACATTCGCGGGCCACACTAATAAATTCGCAAAGTTCCACGGGCCACACATCTGTGAAATAAGTAGTATAGGCAGAGGAAAAATTATTTGCAAACGAGCCTCAGCCTTTGAGATGATTGCTCGATTTGCTTTTTATAGCATGATGATGAAGGATTTATTCCTTCAAAACACGTCACTAAAGTTAATTCGCATGGTGTATTTTAAAAAGTATTTTGTACCTTTATAACCATTATTAATTAAAAAATGTTTTTATTTATCATTTTCTACAAACAACAAAAATGGGTGTTGAATCAATGTATTTTATACTTTATATTGCATGAAACAGAATGAATACAGGAAGACGAGACGCACGCGAGGTTCCGGAAAGAAAGAGCCTTGGCATGCTTTTTTGTGTTTATTTCGTCTTAAGATTCTGAATACAATTACCAGTTTATTATTTTGATGAGCCTATGTACCATGGGCTACATTTCCCCGTGCATTCTTGATCTTTCTTCTGTGGGAGAATTTGCCGTTCTGAGGTGTTGTTTCAAATTTATATCAAACTTTCGTTTTGCCTGATCGAAATGTTTCGGCGGGCCACGGGTTGAAGACCCCTAATTTAAGTATTTAAATCAGTGTTCAAGGTTTCTAGATAGTTTTTATTTCTAGAGAAAATAAAAATTCACCTTTTATTTCTCGAGAAATCCTGAATATTTTATATAAAACATGAATAATATTCGCTCGCTTAAATCCAATCTAAAAGGTTATATAACAATGAAATATCACTCCTTAATACTGAATTCATATATTTTATCTATTATTTTAATACAAAATAGAATATGCAGATTTAAAAAAAATATTTCAAGTAGTCTCGTGTAACGAAATTACCGCGGGTTATTAAGGCTGCTATGTACTAACCCCATTGGATTCGCTCACCTCAATGTTAACCTAGGGAGAAAATTTGTCCACGGATTGCCGACTTGGATTCAAAGATTTTTTTTAAAAAATTGTACTTCGTCATAGAGAAAAAAAATTTTACATTTGTGTACATTTTTCGTTTTAAAAAAAAAATGCAATTAATATTTTAAAATTTAAATTATTCGGGGAAATATCTGGTATAGTGTGTTTTAAACGCTCATAAATTACTTTGGTGGACGAAATTTATAAAGTGAATCCTGTAGCGCTTTACAGAAAAGTTCATGCTATCTGACAATACCAATTTTATTTGATTATCAGCATTTATGTACCTGTAAATAGTTGACAAAAATATATTTTAAATAAATAATTTGGGGGCAGCGCTTAACCCCCCTATAGAGAGAGAGCCATTACAATCCCTGAAAATGTCGATCCTAAGGGGGTTGTAATTCTCGAACTGTCAACTGGACTCCTCCCACCACAAGAGTCTGCAAGAAGAGGAAAAGGGAAATACGATTTTTTTCTTAGTACATAGCAGCCTTAACGTAGGATTACTTATCGTTGCTTATTTTTTTTCCTCATAATGGTACTTTTCTGTTTAACTGTTTACTACAACTGGGTTTGGCACGTTGCTAAAATTATAACTCGCGAAGTAGGACAATTTTTTTCTCTCCGGAGGACCGTTATTGAGGAACGTAATCTTACGCTAAAAAATATTTCAACACAAAATTTAATTCGTCTATTGTTCAACTTTGAAAAACATTTTTCATTAAGTACAGCGTATCCAAGGTAGTAATGGACAATCTATTTCTTTTCATCGTAACAAAATCGTTAGCAACAGAAAAATTGAGTTCATTTTGTGTAGGTTTAATTGTGAACAAAGCAATCTTTAAGTACTACCAACTTTATTGTTCTTGTACCTGTTCTTTGAAGTGTATGAAACTCTTTTCAATGGTCTTATATCTGTCAGCAACTCTTGGTTTCACTTCTATCACACTTTCTGTTGTAGAGGAATTAAATTGTTCTTGATGAAACAATTCTTTATTTCCATTGAGTGGAATAACATTAGCATCTTCTTTATTAGTATCAAACTGTTGACAATTAGCAAATAATCTATGTAACATTTCTTTAGTAATTCGCAAATTTCATTTCTCGAGAGAAGTCTAAAATACGTAAAATTTTCTTCGCAAGTAGGGATTTCGTTAAGACTTATAAAGATGTATGATGTTATTGTTTCTCCTTTTACTTATTCTTCTTTAATTGCAATAAGAAGCACCTTACTTAGTTCATTATCAACCTTTTCTCATTCCGAAAAGAAAAATTTTAAGGTTGCTTCTGCAGTAAACAATGTACAATCTTCGTAAATATCTGGAGAAATTTTCAAAACAAAATTTTACTTTTTTCTTGAGAAGAAACGCTATAATTCTCGAGAAATGAGAAAAACAAATTATACTTTTTTTCTCGAGGAATTCTCGAGACGAAACAATTATTGAAAATAAAAAGCATTTTCTCTTTTTGTAATCTAAGTCATAACTTTCCAGAGAAAAGTGCGAACTGATTTCATATAAACTAAATATACCTTCAAATTAGCAGTAATACTTAGCTTTTATATAAAAAAATATTTCGCTGAACGCCAACTCGGACCCAAAATCTCCACCCTCTCGATATTATAATACAGGAGTAAAAGGAATGCCATATACGGCAGAAGTCAGTAGTTTCTTCGTTTTCAGCCTCTGTTTAAGATTAGGTTTTCATCCTTCTCTTGCAAAACTCATGACTGAGCAGTTTAAATGAATACCTTTTAAAAATTTCATGTAATTTACTGAAAAATTCAAAATTCTAAAATCTTATTAAGGAATCATCCTGTGGGTAAAATATCTGAGCAATGTTGTAAATTGTACTGCAAAACAGCACCATACGATATTCAAATGTGCACTGTCCTTTACTTGGAATCGAAAATATTTTAAAATAAATTCAAAATTCACTACCCTCTTTTCTAAATTCATATAATTTTATGTTTTAAATAAAAAGTTTGACATTTTATTGAATTAAGAGCTTTCTGATTAAAAAAAAACTCCTTCATAGAAACTGATACTCTTAATTTCCTTCCTGCCCCGTAGCAAACAGTTTTTAATACGTAATATAACAAAGTATGATCTAAAGCAGAAAATATTAATTAAATATTTGGTTCATTAGAAGATAAAAGCCTTTTTTAGGGATAAAAATATCCAACAATATGATACGGATGAAAAAAGGCTCTTTTAAATAAATGACTTTCGGCATAAAATATTATATTTCTTTAATGAATGCTCTTTTTATCCACAAAATAACTCTCCTTGGAACCTCTCAAAAGCATTAATCTTGAAATTTTGCCTTCAATAATAACGTGTCAGTCGCTAATGTTTATTGATTGTTCTTGAG
The DNA here is from genome assembly GCA_907164885.2 of Dolomedes plantarius. NCBI lineage: Eukaryota > Metazoa > Arthropoda > Arachnida > Araneae > Dolomedidae > Dolomedes > Dolomedes plantarius. The sequence goes on along the minus strand of OU015492.1, from coordinate 99,837,809 downwards.
ACAATATTTTCAATATTTCATTTGATGGGGCTTTTTATTATCTCTGAGCAAAATGTCAAAACGATTTTTTAAATATTAAGATAATTTCAGAAACCGAGCAATCTCCATTTATGTAAAATAATAAAATCATTTACGATGTACCTGATTTATTTCATCCATGTAAATACTACAGTTATCAAAGGTATATTTCAGGTATGCTTTATTTTGTGAAATATTTAACGAATTCAACTTGGTGTCATTTATTTTTAATTATATCAATGACACGGAGAGAGCTGTGTTTTCACTCTTAAACATTGCATAATATATCCGAGGAAAATTCACTCGTAAATTGAGTGAATGCAATTGCAACGCCCGATGAGGGATTGCAATTTCACTGAAGAAATCACATTATCTTGTATTCTGCTGCATGTGGGTGAGCTGCTCCTTCTCTGAGGCACGTGACCAGTGATACATGTGGAACTTGTACAAGCGAATTCAAATCGAATAACGTTTGACGCCTTGAATGAAGTTACTGAGCAAAATGAGCATGGTCCCAAAAGACTCTAACGTGACAAGATAGCCAATCACACTTGGCTATAGACGTCAGGGAGTAGGAATAGCACAAGTGGCTAGAATCTGCCGTTCGACAAACACAAGCGTCTAGAGTCTGACGCGTCCAGTCAGAACACAAGAAAACAACCCACATTTTTACTGGACACTGGATAGTTATATTAAGATAATATTCGTGATTTCTTCTTTCTTTTCTGTATATCTTATTCCGAAACTTTATCTCGGAAAAAGCTTTAAATTCTTACTTAGTTGCTCGTTGATATATAACAGCAGTTTAGTTTGATGTTTTGATCTAAAAATCAAACGAAATGATATAATAACTTAGCCGGTCTGCTTTGGTTTCATTTTAAAAAGACAGTTAAAAATCAGTGTTTTATGATAAAGGCTGATTCTAACTACCCAGCTCATTTGCCTTCTTAAAGTACGAACAGGCTATCTGCAGGGAATAGTTGTTTACAAATTTACCAAAGCCTTATAACATACGAGCTAGATTTAGCCTTTTTAGAGCTGCCAACAAACAGCTTGGTCCTTTTTGGTACGACAGTTGCTTTTGAGTACCAAAAATACTGCGACCTCCCGTCAACAAGGAAAAGCTACGTTTGTTACCGATTGCTCGTTGACAACAAGGTCAAATGTAGTTTGAACAAAACTATGCACCTCCAGCGTATAGGTAGCCTTGGACCTAGATTTCGCCCCTCTTATGGGCTCCTCAGCAAAGCCATAAAAAGCCCATAATAAGGGCAAAACTTAGGTTCAACGCCTGTGCTGGAGCCTATGCTGGAGGTGCATAGTTTTGTTTAAGGACCGTCCACCAAGGCAGGCTTTATGAATGTTGTCATCGTACTTTGAACAATTTGCTGGACTCCGTTCTCTACCCAACAACCAGCCAGTACAACAGTGGTTTTAAAGCACAAATACATGGCATCAAATATAGCATTTATTTTATTAATAACTTGTCTACGGTTTTAGCCCTAAATGAAATCAGTAAAAGTAATACGCAACGTGTGAAATACTACATTTGAAATTTACAGAAACTGCATTGAAACTTGTTCAGTATTTTCAATTTTCATACGCTACTGAGCAAGTGTTTCGAAACCAGTGAATGAAACAATTGATCATAAAAGCATTCAATGTTTTTGAAGTTCTCATTTAGGGTGCCTCGCTTAGGAAGTCAATAATTCTTTCCCTAAATCGATAGATTAGTTGTAGATTAAATTGGATTTTATTTTTGGTATATATTAGAAATGGGTGAGGTCGCGGCTAAAAATCTGATTTAATACAGTTAAACCTCGTTTAGCCGGACTTACTGGGACCATAGACAATCCGAACAATAGAAAATCCGGATAATCCGGGTAATACGGGTAATAAGCAAAACAAAATCCTTAACTCAGCAGACCGTTTATTACGATAAAAAAACTGTTTTGTAACAAAATTACATAGTATTGTTTACAAGATATTAAAAAATATAAAAATAACTTTTCACATTATTTCTTAACAAAGAATTGGTCCACTGTCTTCTGTTAAAAACAAGCGGAAACGCTTTATCATTAATAGTTCAGCTGGAGTAGTGTCGGGCTACGCTCCAAGTACGCCATGATGATTGTGAGCTGGTGTGCAGCATCTGCATGTGTCGTCCTCTGTTGCGGTGTGATCGCTCGCTCCTCGTCATCTTCTTCCTCCCTGTTTGCTGTAGATGTGCTTGCCACTGCAATTTCTTCTTCCGTCATAGGCCCGTGTACATTGAATCAAACTAAAAAGCGAATATTTGGCGTACTTATTGTTACGTTCTTGCTATCATGCTTAAATATTATTATCTAATGTGAACATTAAATTTAAAAAAATGTCTACAATTCTGATCCAGATCAACGATATCCGTATAAATGAGGTTTTACTGAACGTTGTATGTTCTCTACCTGCACTGTAAAACTTTTAAAACGTGCTCTGTACATATACAAGTCACGTATGGGATATCTTTTTCGCTTCCGAATTCACAATACTTCTACATTGCTTGACATCGTGACTTTTGGTCGAAACGAAGACTTGGGCATTCGATTTTCTCGTGCTGGAATAAACTGTTCATCCTTTGTGAACAGTTTTCGCTGGTTTTGGGGCAAATATGGGCTTCATTTCCAATAAAAATTCCTCTAAACTACCTCTTACTTCAACAACATAACTATTGTAGGATAGAGATTGTAGAGTCTTGTTAAATTTCCTTTCTCACATTACTTAGGTAAAAATGATGATGAATTAAAATAAACCAAAAAAAAACTTGCTAGATGAAGGATTTTTGAATAAGACTTTTAAATAAATTCTTCAGTGAAGGAGAATATACTAATTTTCAGTTATACTTTGCCAGTAAAAAATCAGTTTGCAGTCTACCCTCTTTCAAAATTTTAGATAACAATTTTTTGAGGAATAGATTAAAAGTAGATATAAAACAAAATATCGACGCAGTAAAAAATTCAAGTCTTTTTAGATTTTGAAACTGCAGTTTGTACTTAACCTGAAATTCTTCTAAAATAAAAAATAAGTATCATCGTGGTATTGTTTAATGGTAATAATTAAAAAATCATACACAAACAATGCATTACATTATCTTTCTAAATGAAAATGTTTATTTACATGACCTAAAAATTTCTGTTTTCAGAAATTTTCCTGCCATAATTACATTCTTATGTAAAATAGCTGCCTACTTGAATACAATTTTTCTTAATTTTAAAAACTGTGAGTCAAAAAGCAAGATTTGTTTTGAATGAAATTTTAATATTTTAAACAAAATTCGTAAAATTTCTCTTATTTTGTTTAAAACTCATGGGATAGAAAAGATTACTACAAAGCCTTAGTGTTCCCAATTTTTTTTTTTTCAATTTTGTTCTACTTTAATTATCTAAGATGTGATAGTCCTTCCGACAGAATAATGTTTTGTTTCCTGATAAAGAAACACTCCGTCTTTTCTTTAATTAAATTTCTGTTTCAACTGATATAATGCTACATCTCCGAAATGCATATTTTTTATCTTAGTATCTAGGAGTATAAAATAGCTTACACGTTATTGATTTCAATTTTTGTATTAAACCACCTTCAATGTTCTGAATATGATAACATCGCTGTAATATGCGTGTAAATACAGCGAAACTTTTCTTGTCGACCACCCCTATAAACGGCCACATTTTGTTCAGAACCAATTAGAGACTCCACAGAGCCAATAATAAGGAAGAAACCCTTTTTCCAAGGCCACCCTTCAAAACAGCCTTCTTTCTTTGGAACCATTATAGGGCCGCCATAGAGATGTTTCACTGTAATAAAAAAAATACTCAAGCAATGACTGTAAGGTGATAAATAAGTTAAGGATGATAAGCTAAGGAATAAGCTATAAAGAATTTTTTTCTCCATATTTTTCTAATCACGGATTAGCAAACACATACTTTTTTAATCTCCTCATTCAATATTAAGATAGACGTTACTATAAAAGCTCGTAGAATTTAATTTTTGAATTTTTCACAGGATAGTTTTTCTGAGCATTAAAATAGTGATGTTTGCTGCGACAGAATCTTTTAACGTAAGATTATGTTCCTCCATAACGGTCCTACGGAAAGAAAAATTTCAGACGCTAAAACCGTCCGTCCATCCGTCTTCGCGAGTTATAATTTTGGCAGCGCGCCAAACCCAGTCTATCGCTTGGACAAGTTAAACAGAAAATTACCAAGATGCGTCAAAATAATTTTAGAATGCATATATATATATATATATATATATATATATACGTACATATATACATACAAAAGAGGTAAGCAACGATGAGTAATCCTAAGTTAATAACCCGCGGTAGTTTCGTTAGAAGAGACTACCTAATTTTTTTTTCTTTCTTTTTTTTTTTCGAGGGGGGGGGGGAGGGGGGACTGGTATCAAAATTAAAAGATATTAAAAAAACAAGCGTATTGCATTGAAAAATATTTTTTCATTGCAGAAAACAGAATTCGACAGAATTTAAAATGTATACTTAAAAATATGCGTTTACTAATCTGTAATTAGAAAAATACTGAGAAAAAAATTCTGCATTACCTAATATGGACATTGAAGATCTCTGATAACGATTGCTGCACCCTTTAAAAAATTATCATTAATAGTGAATCCCAAGAATATTCAAGAAGTTGATATTCATTATGTGAAGACTTTTCGGGATGAGGAGTGCTGCTCCGGTTTATAAGGGCACCACAAGGGTCTGAGTCCGACTTAGCCACGGAGTCATTCAATTTCGATTGAGATCCCCCATGGATGACATCTGGGGGGAGGGGGATCGTACCCTCTCCCACCCTCTCTGATCTCATCTCATAGAGGATCTTCAGTCAATGGCAGCGGCCCCTTTGGCGCATATTATGCCCCTCTCATAATCAAATGGCGCATATTGTGCCCCTCTCATGCCCATCTCCCTACCCCCCCCCCCCAACGGGTCCACGGACCATAGGTTGGGAACCGCTTGATAAAGGGATAAAATAAATTTTATTCCGATGAACTACTAGCCCCTAGTAATTTTTTTCAACATTCATTGTTGATTAATGAACTTCTGCTAATGGGTAAATTAGACTCCCAAATACTAGTATCTGCATTAGCGTAAAAAAGAAGCTTGGGTCATCATAACACTTGAGAAAAATACACCTGACCCATAAAGGGATCATCTAGTGCATGTATGTCTAAGGACGAGATGAATACTTTCCGCATTATTTCCTCCCCGAGCCATACATCAGGAAAGGGGGGGAGGGGTAGAAGTTGGGGTGAAACTTTTGTTTATCATTTTTTTCCCTTACTTCATTCTCCTGCCTCTTCATAATGATGTGATTTGATAGTTTTCGTTCACAATGCGTCATCTTTGATGTATGTCCACATTTTTGTGTCCGTACATTTTTTTTTATCCTTTTTTCTTTCATTTTCTCTTTTCTCTGGTAGAGAAAAATAAAAATTTATATCTTTCTCTGTGAAAAATTGCTCTCGCTTATTTATACTGGAAGGGGTGGCTGAGGGTGAAATCTATAAAGCTCCAAGAAGAAATAGTTGCCAGTAATTTTTATTTACTTTGGTTTCTACTTCATTTTTTTTATATCGGTGTCTCTGCGTTTGAAAACAGATTATGTGTCTTACATTTATCGATATAGTTGTTAGATGCATTTGTAATTGCTGCATCAAAGTCCAATTTTAGGTTTTCTGAGAGGAAGCATTTGAATACAGCATTACAGTATATAGAAGATCTGTTACACGTATTTACTTGTGCAGTTACCAAGAGATCTGACTGTTTTTACGTTTAATGGTTTTTCAGGGAAAAAATCATAACATTGTTGTTTTTGTCGTCTTATCTGTCCGAGAACCAATCTCAATTTCGATTTGGGAGCAAGAAGTAGTTTAAGTGAAGTAATATGTATATATATATATATATATATATATATATATATATATATATATATATATATATATATATATGTGTGTGTGTGTGTATATATATATATATATATATATATATATATATATATATATATATATATATATATATATATATATATATATATATATATATATATACACTGCTGGCCACCCAAATTGCAACACCAAGAAAGACAAGAGATATCACAACAAAATTTATTTTGTAGATAACATGTTGACCAAGTATCAAATGATTAAATTTATAGACTTCTGTGTAGTGTGGTTCCTGCCAAAATCAGTAGCCAGAGTAGCCGCCATTGTTGGAGATCACCGCTGCCACACGCCTCGGCATTGATTCAAAGAGACTTTGGATGAGTTCTTGGGGTACAACAGACCAAGCAGCTTCCACACGTTGCCAAAGTTGATCTGCTCTGGCAGCTGGGGATGGAATCTGGGTCAATCGTAGAGCAACCATGGACCACATGTTTTCTATCGGCGAAAGATCCGGAGAGCGAGGCGGCCAGGGAAGCAATTCAATCTGGCGATTGACGAAGAACCGTTGGACAATGCGTGCCACGTGTGGTCGCGCATTATCCTGTTGAAATATGGCTGTGGGCAAGCCCTGAAGGTAAGGAAGGACAACTGGCTCCAACACCTCGGAGATGTAGCCCTGGCTGTTTAAAGTACCGGCAATGCGTACTAGAGGTGTGCGAGAGTGATATCCAATACCGCCCCATACCATAATACCCGGTGCAGGACCAGTGTGGCGGTGAATAACGCAGCTGTTCAGCATCCTCTCTTCACGGTGTCTCCAGACTCGAATGCGACCATCGTAGTGTTGCAGACAGAAGCGTGACTCGTCAGTAAAGACAATTTCATTCCATTCTGCCGTCCACATCCTTCTGTCATCGCACCATTGGCGGCGGAGACGTCTGTGGTTCTGCGTCAAGGGTATACAAAGCAATGGTCGTCTTGCAGACAGACCACTCTGCTGTAAACGGCGTCGAATGGTACGCGCAGACACTGGATGATGCGTTACAGACTGCATGTGCTGTGCTATGGTTCGTGATGTGACTGAGCGATCCGTCACTGCCATGCGCACAATTTGCCTGTCACCACGTGAAGTGGTGCGCTGAGGTGGATGCGATCGAACACGCCGGTCCGTCGTACTCTCCTGCATCCAACGATCACATATCCGCATTACAGTGGTTTGGTTTCGTCCAACACGACTACCGATTTCCCTGAAAGATAATCCACAATCTCGGTAGCCCAATATCCTTCCTCTGTCGAACTCGGATACTTGATCAAAAGATGATCGCTGTTTTCGACGAGGCATAATTGATCGTTTTTTTGAAAAAACCACAAGAAAAACACAATTGCCGAACTTGAAATCGTCGAAATCTCCAAGCCTTAAATACTGCTTTGAAGTGGCGCCACAGGCGCGCGTGATGTGCGTCTGCGCTGAAATTCTAATCATTTGCATATCTCACCGCCGCTAATGCATGTTGTAAATTTCATGTTATTTGCATGTTTCCTTCAGGGTGTTGAATTTACAGTGGCCAGCAGTGTATATGTCATGTCAAAAAAAATTATTTTTCATTCCCTAACTTGATTTTTCATGTAAATTGCAAATTTTACCAATCCCTTTTAAACTTTTTCTAATTTTTATATTTACCCTCAGGACAGCTCTGAGCTAAAAATGACCAGTGAAAAAATAGACAGCTTGCAGTTTTGAGAGTAGACACTGTTGTTCATATAAGGTAAAGCATAATTTCGAAATTTGCTGACCTAATGACAATTTTAACCACAGGAAGTGTCCTCTTTGGGAATTTTAGTTTTAAAGTTATGTATAATTGCCTTTTTACATTTACTCGTTTCGGGGATACGCGTGAGGAACGGTGTGTGGCCAACAACTCTCGTTTTAAGCTCTAATACTTTTAATGAGAGAGAGAGAGAGAGAGAGAGTTAGTGTTAGTGTTCCATTGAATTTTAAATTCTTGCACCACGAGGTAAGAGGCAGTCCGCCTCCAAAATAGCTTTATCGGGTATCGTTTTTTAACTTGCTTTATACAAATCTCGCGTCAAAGAAGATGTTTCGCGCTTTGACGCTGATTAGGCATCAAGCCTGAAAAAGGAACACGGAATCACGAATTTTCACTTCACCATTTTTCCTTGTATTGTATTGCAATGTTTGATTTGTTCATCGCTAGCATTGTTTGTTTCTGTTGGCTTGTGTAAGAATAATGAAATTAGATTGTGTCTTAAAGTTATATGTTATCCCTGTTTAGTTTATGCTTCAAAACCGTTGAGTCTTACGTATTTTGAGTAATCATAAGAGGATTAGTTCAATTATAAACGAACCTGGGCAGTTGTTGGCAAAGGGAACAATTTGGCGATTGCATCCTCTAGTCAGCGGTTCTCAACCTAGGGGGCGCGCCCCCTGGGAGGCGTAGAAGAATTTCAAGGGAGGCATGAGTTTAAGAAAAATAAAAAAATAGTAAAACTAACTGTAATTTACTGTACTCAATTTTGCGGTCACAATGTAACCGTAACGTATTTTCGACATACGAACACGAACACGATAATTGTCGTAATTGTAAAAACACGATAATTGTCGTACGTCTGGCAACACTGCAAGACCTTGAGATCGGTTTCTCGCTCTTTTCCTTTGTTATTAATGTTTCCCTTTCTCCATTCAAATTCTTCTTTGTTGCTTGGAAGCTTTGAGGTTGTTAGTGCAGTTTTCATCCACTTATGTCTGTGAATCTTGATTTTCAGCATTAGCATACATAAAGTCAAAATATCGAGCAAAGCTGGACGTTGAAAGTGACCTGAGGTGTGCTTTGTCATAGTTACAACCTAATATTCAAAAACTTGTCAAGGACAAACAGTGCCAGCCCTCTCATTAATGCTGTGAAAGTGACTGGTATTCCATGCCGACTTCACCTACATCCTCGATTACTCAAATTTATTTGATTTGTATTTAATGCTTTGATTTCATATGTTCTAATAATAATATGTTCCAAATTAAGATATGTGTAGCAATATTAAATTTTGTGTATGAAATTATCTATTCTATATTTTCATTTAATAACCAACTTCGTTTCAAATTCCGATTGTACTACTTGAATTGACCACATATGGTGGTGGGTGGGGGGAGGAGTGACCTCACATCAGTGTTCAAAGGGGGCACAGAGCCTGAGAGGTTGAGACCCCTGCTCTAGATGGAAGGTCGGCAGGATTGATTAAGCCAGGATCAAAAGCCCAGTTTCTCGGCAAATCTCTTTTACCCCGTTTCCCACAGAGGTTCCTCAATGATCGTTTCTGCTAATCCAAGCAATGGGTTGTAGATGAGTCAGTCCAAAAATAAACTGAAATATCTGGCACGTCCAAACTTTCACGGACAAATTCGCTAAGTCGAGCTCTAAAGCCTGATGCGAGTAGATCTACTCTTGGAACTGTTAATATATATATATATATATATATATATATATATATATATATATATATATATATATATATATATATATATTTATTTATTTATTTATTTATTTATTTATTTATTTATTTATTTATTTATTAACAGTTCCAAGAGTAGATCTACTCGCATCAGGCTTTAGAGCCAATTTGTCCGTGAAAGTTTGGATGTGCCAGATATTTCAGTTTATTTTTGGACTGACTCATCTACAAACCATTGCTTGGATTAGCAGAAACGATCATTGAGGAACCTTCGTGGGAAACGAGGTTAAAGAGATTTGCCGAGAAACAGATACTTTTCAGTGGGCTTTTGATCCTGGCTTAATCAATCCTGCCGACTTTCCATCTAGAGCAGGGGTCTCAACATCTCAGGCTCTGTGCCCCCCTTTTAACACTGATGTGAGATCACGCCTCCCCCCCCCCCCCCGCCCCAACCACCACCATATGTGGTCAATACAAGTAGTACAATCGGAATTTGAAGCGAAGTTGGTTATTAAATTATATGGTTATTATATATATATATATATATATATATGTTGGTTATTATATATCATTTAGTGATATATATATATCACTAAAACTGATTTTGCTTTCCTATAATTCAACGAAACGGTGTACAGTTGTGCGTTATTTGTAAGAATATATAACCACAGGAATATAGAGTTCCAGTTTCTAATATGAGAAATTACATTTTCAATTTAAGTAAAGGAAAAATGATAAATATGTGAATGTGAGGCAAGGATACATAAGCATATAATAGTAAAACTGATTTCTTTTGAATATAATTTTGATCTCACTTTTTAAGAATGCATACATACCATTAGGGATAAGAAAAACATTAACATATTCAACTTAGTGAATATTTTTAGGTTAATAATTGAAAATTAAACTCTGTTTCCGAAAATCGAAAGGAAACTTAGCTTATTCCTCAAGGGCAGAGTAGGGAAACGGGTACCCAGCAAGCTAAGGCAGTACAATGGCCCCTCCCTTGACAAAGAGTTCCGAACCGTGTAAACATTAGAGGAAGTCCAAAGAGAAAGAGTATTCAAGAAGAGATCATGTTTATCAGAGGTAGTACCAGAGATAACAAGATGAACGGAAAGGGAAAGTTAGGGAATTTAGGGAAGATAAAAAAACTAAGAACAGTTAATAACATGAGGGATGAGCGTCCGTTTAATTAAAGTCCAAGAATGTTTCCCGACAATTTGTTCCAGAAAAATGAAGGTAAACAGAATCACATTTTAATTTAACATCCGAGTTCATCAATGAGCATATAAAATATCTCATGAAACTAAGAATTTTTATTAAGATGAATAGTTTGACCACCTTCGTCAGCTGTCGTGATAATTAAGGATTTGGGTAAGGTTCATTAAAAGATAATTTTTGAGAGGGAAAAAAAAGTTTTATTTAAAGTTTGAGTTATTAGAAATAATAGTACTGACTACTGAGTTATGGGTAATTTTAAACAAATTTTGCAGCATAGATATCAACATTTGGTAAGCTTTAGATGAAATATGTTGTAATTATTTCAAATTTCAACTGCCATACGACTGCTGAAAGAAAACTCTTGTTTACGCCAATATAGCCTTATTTTACTTTTGATATATTTAAAATATATCAAAAGTAAAATAAGGCTATATGAGTATATATCAAATTTAAAATTTTGATATATACTTTTGATATATTTAAAAGTGTCCAAGATACCGTCTACCGCTTTGGAATATATATATATATATATATATATATATATATATATATATATATATATATATATATATATATATATATATATATATATATATGTTGTGTCTCACACGTTCAAGGACTACATTCCAACTGAGTTTTATTTACAGAAAATATACATTTACATACAAAAGGACAAATACAGACACTTAGCACCATCTGGTGTGAAAAGTTAAAAACACTTTGTAGCATTTATATATATATACCAACACTCTCCCCCTGCGAAAAGGGGTTTTATCTTTTCAGAACATTAACAGCACATTTACATTAAACATATATTCTTCAATGAGAATAACAATTTATCAAATGTTACAGCCTTGGTTAAGAAATCAGAAATCATCTCATTAGTATTCACATATTTAGTCTTTATAGTATCATTTTCAATGAGATCTTTGACAAAATGGAATTTCAGATTCACATGTCTAGTTTTATTTGATGACTTACCACTATTTAACCAATCGATGGCTGATTGACTATCACTATATAAGACTACAGGTCTCTTAACAAAATTTTCACATTTTAATTCAGTTAACATGTTTAGAGTCCAAGTTAATTCTCTTGCAACATCGGCGATAGCTAACAGTTCTGCTTCACATGTGGATAGTCCAACACATTTTTGTTTTCTACTTTTCCACGTAAGAAGTGAATTACCAATCATTATAACACAACCTGAAAATGATTTGCCTCCCTCAGCATTTACCCAACTGGCATCTGCGCAACAATTTAAAAATCCATTTTCTCTGTCATAAAACAAAACTTTATTTTTTGTTGCGTTTAAATACTTCAAAACTCTTTTAGCTAATGTATAATGCCTTTTTTCCGGTCGTTTATTAAATTGTGATAAATAGCTAGTGACAAAAGCGAGATCTGGGCGAGTTCTATTAGCCAAATATAAAATCTCACCTATTATTTCCTGATATTCAGTCTGGTTGACTAAATCATCCGTGGGATTAAAACATCTATCCTCACCTTTAGTTATTGGTGTATTAGCTTTCTTACAGTTTTCCAATCCATATTTATTTATCAGAGATTCAATGTAATGCGTTTGCGATAAACTAATACCATTTTCATTTTGTAGAACTTCTATACCTAAAAATTTGGAATTTTCTGTAGTTTCATTTAATTCAAAAGTTTTTCTAAGCTTAAGTATTATCTCTTCACATAATTTAGAATTATTTGAAAATATTGCCAAATCATCTACATAAATACAAATTGCGAAAAAATCAGTTTCATTACTTGTAATAAAAACACAATTGTCAGATGCAAGCTGGTTGAGGCCAATCCTTTTCAGTTCATTTTTAAGTTTAATATGCCAATTTCTACCAGATTGTGGTAAACCATATAAGCTACGCTTTAATTTACATACATTGTTCTTACCAAATTGTTCTTCATAACCTGGTGGGATTTCCATGTAAACAGTTTCTTCAATATCGCCATACAAGTAAGCTGTCTTGACATCAAAAAATCTTACAGATAAATTTAATTTTGCAGCTAATGATATCAATAATCTAAATGATTCTATATTAACAACAGGCGAAAAAGACTCTGAATAGTCTTTATTTTTAATTAAATTAAAACCTGCCGCTACGAGTCTTGCTTTATAAATTTCCTCGTCATTAATTGTTTTAACTGAATAAATCCACTTACTTTTGATTATTTTTACATTTTTAGGTCTTTCAATTATTTCAAAGACATCATGCTTATTCATTGACTCTAATTCTTTTTGCATCGCGATTTTCCACTTATTATGTTTAATGCTATTCATTGCTTGCTCACAATTTTCAGGTATTGAATTATTTTCCTCCCGAGTAGAGTTACTTAAGGCCAAATTCACCGTTGACTTATTTTTTATACGTTCGGAACGCCTTAATTTAGGTGATAACTCATGATTTGAGTTTTCCACTCTTTGATCGTTTGCGGTTTCATTTTGTAATGATTTTGTGTCATTAATTTCACTTTATCTTCACGCGGGTTAATTTCTGTTTCTGCTTCTAAATTTGAAAAATTGAACTGACTCAGATTTTCAACATTCCATAAATAGGATTCCGAATTTTTCGTTATGAATTCGCTGCCTTTTAATTTTTCGTCAAATTTAACTGATCGTTCCTCAATCACTGTATTTTTTGCGATGTCATAAATCCTATATGCTATTCTATCTCTGGAATAACCGACAAAAATTCCGCGTTTCCCTGGAACATCAAATTTATTGCGAAATTGTTTAGGAATATGATAATAAGCTACACAGCCAAAAGTTTTTAAATAACTTATTTTGGGTTCTTTACCTGTCCATATTTCCATCGGAAGTTTATTTTTATATTTGCGCGGTGTAATATTCGATACATGAGTACTGCAGGATATGGCTTCCGCCCAAAATTTTTGAGGTAGTTTACTCTCATATAGTAAGGTTCTTGCGCGTTCTACTAAAACTCCTATAGCCCTCTCGGCTTTTCCGTTTGATTCTGGGTTGTACGGTACTGTTTTTTCATGAGATATGCCAAATTTCAGTAAGAATTTAGTCATTTCCTTATTCACAAATTCTAATCCATTATCGGTTCTTAAGCGTTTGATTTTTCGGCTTGTTAGGTTTTCATGCCTTTCTTTAAAATTTTTAAACACATCAAATACTTCATACTTATGTTTTATAAAATAAGAAAAATACATACCAGAATAATCATCTACAAGCATTAAAAAATATTTAGAACCACCCAATGAATCAATATTTATAGGACCAGCTAAGTCAGCATGAATTAATTCCAAAACAGAATTACTTTGATCAATATTAATTTTGCAATGTTTTTTACGAGTTAATTTACTGATATTACATGATTCACAATTTAAAATTTCAGATTCTTTAACATTTATATCAATTATATCTTTCATTTTAGACATATATTGAGGATTCAAGTGACAAAGTCTTTTATGCCATAATTCATAATTTTCTACATTTTTAACAAAGTTACACTCTAATAATTCAGATGAATTATTATCAATACAAGGTTTCATTATAATTTCTAAGCGATTATTTACTTTCTCAGCTTTTAAAACAATTTGACCAGTTTTGCTTAAAACCAAAACATAATTATCATATGATTGAATACTATAACCTCTTTCCATTAATTTAGTCATGGATAACAAATTACATCTTAAATCAGGTACATAAATCACATTATCAATAGTTAATGTATTTTCAATATTGTTTACAAATGTCTTAGCTTTAACTTTTCCTTCGCCAATAGATTTTAAAACAGAATTCTTACCTGCTAAGTTAATATGACCAACATCGGAATTAAAGTTTTCAAAAAATTTAAGGTCCTTGCACATATGTGAGCTGCTTCCAGAATCCAAAATCCAAATATCCTCACAAGTAGCGTCGGAATGTTCTGGGTCTGTCATAAGGGCAAAGTTCTGATTTTCGTTTTCAAATGCTGCGTTCGCGAATCTCATTTTTTGCTTGTTTTTGGTTTTGTCGTTAGGTAATGTTCTTATCACGTTGTCGGGTGCATTTCCACTCCTGTTTCCTGTTTTATTCCTGAAAAAACAATTTCTGGCTATGTGATTGGATTTGTTGCAGATCCAGCAAAGTTTTACGTTTCTATTACTGTTTTTAACATGGAAAGCTTCTCCTTTTCTGGATATGGAATTTGAGTTCATTTTTAAATGGGTATTCTCTTCTTCGCGTAAAATTTCTAATATTTCATCAATTTCTTTTTCTCTTTGCGTCTTCAATATTTCTCTTATTTTCCCGAATTTATGGTTAAGTCCACGAACTGTGTAGTAAACCAGTTCACGTTCTGAAATGTTCAAACCAAGTGCGCTACACTTCATAGAAAGTCCCCTTGCTCTGGCTATGTAGTCAGATACATTTTCGTTTTCTTGCATTTCTATATTCTTTAGCTCATTTCCAGCATCTATCTTCCGGTCTTCATTTTTTCCTGTGAAAACCCTTTTTATTTTTTCCCATAAATTTTTGGCATTGGTTTCTTCTGCAAATTGGAGAC
Source organism: Dolomedes plantarius (assembly GCA_907164885.2). NCBI lineage: Eukaryota > Metazoa > Arthropoda > Arachnida > Araneae > Dolomedidae > Dolomedes > Dolomedes plantarius. Next base: position 99,822,630 of record OU015492.1, on the reverse strand, counting down.
TCTGTTCATCTGAAAGTGATAGCAAAATATAGGCTATAGCGTCATCATTCTTTGTTTTCCAATCTTCTAGTAATTTTAAATCCTGTGGTCTATCTTCATAGATAACATCTATTAATCTTTTTAAAGTTAAAATTGCCTTGATTTTCATAGACCAGATTAGATAATTTCCACTATTCAACAACGGAATGCTTTTCATGTTGTCCATTTTCTTCGCTATCGTTTAAACTTTCGCTTTAGGAAATCTCACAGTTGCATTTTGAATTCATCGGCGACCGGATGTCGATGCGACTGGCTCTTCGAGGAGAAAAACAACAAGCTCTGCTGCCAAATGTTGTGTCTCACACGTTCAAGGACTACATTCCAACTGAGTTTTATTTACAGAAAATATACATTTACATACAAAAGGACAAATACAGACACTTAGCACCATCTGGTGTGAAAAGTTAAAAACACTTTGTAGCATTTATATATATATACCAACAATATATATATATATATTTAAAAGATTTCAATATACCAAAATAATTTTATCAGCGAAATCAAATTCTTATAAAAAATGAAAAGTTACTTCTGAATATTGAAGAATATAATTGATTCCGATTCTTGAATGATGAGTAATAAGACCACGATTACTGATTAATGTATTACATGATTGAATTAAAATATTTATTAAGTTATCTGAACACAAATTTCACTCGTATTTCTGATACGATTTTGAATTCAGCTCCATAGTTGTAACATATTGATAAATGTCCGTTTTTAAAGGTATTTTTTATCCATAAAGTTTACAAATATTTATTACAAACGATTTAAATTGAGCTCATCAGTCTTTTTACAAAAACATGTCTTAATTACAACAATTCATCAAGAGAGCTATTTTAACTTTGTACCTCTTTGAAAACATCTTTCTTACTTTTCTTTTCAGAATTTAGAGACTAGTGGGTCAAATTTTGCAATTAGCTCCGTGAGAATAAAAGCGAAATAGCTTGAAAATTACTTGTTAATGACCACCTTCCATGAATGCCCGAAAAGGCAACCCAGAAAAATACAGGAAGAGGCTCTTTAAGGGCTATATCGTTGCCTAAATGCGAGAGATGTTGATGAAGCTTTTTTTAGGAGTAATTCCCAAAAGTACTTGTGTGAAAACTGAATGTCATGATGCGCGAGCCTTCAGACCAGGCAACCGAAATTAATTTTGGCGAATGGAGCTTAAAATGAAAATTATTGCGTTTGTGCTGGGATGAAGTATATTTCTTCTCCGAAATAAAAAAAGATATTAAAGTTCAGGAAAAGGAAATTAACTAATGTAATTGGACTGGACCCAAAATGCTTATATACAATGTCATATGTGAATTCTTTAAAATACACTGAGTTTAAAATGCAGTAATATAGATTCCAATCTTTCTAAAACATTGATAACATACTTACTTCTATTAACAACTGTGATTTTTTAGAGTATTTATAAAAAGTGAGTCCAGTAAGGAGAATAAATTAAATCAGCTAAGTCATTATCACTTTTTTATTTATGTATTAGACGTTCAAAGATGTAATCGGTTGTACATAAGAGTACCTTATATGCGTCCACATCCATTGAAAATCATCAGTTTACCAAATTCCGTAATCGTGGCTTCGAATATCAGAAAAATCACACGATTGGTTGTAACTTTGGAAATTTTTGCTAATTAAGCATACTCTCTCTGTCGCATTTCAGAAAACTAACGATGGTCCATTGTTTTATCCCCTATCCACGGTTCTGATTGTAACTGTGTAATAGCCGTACTTTACCTGTTGATTAGGAAATAAAACGAGAAATGTTAATTTTCTGGTGGAAAGAAACTTTGCTATTTTCCTATCGTGATACATCGGTAATACCTTTTGAACGACAATATGTTTTATACACAAATGAAATATATTATCGTTATAAATCTCTCTGTTATCAGGAAAACTTAATAATGAATGTTTAAAAGGACAAATATGAGCAATTTAGGTAAATTTTTCATTTCAATTCAATTTAGTAGTGTGTAAGATTAGTTTGTTCCGCATCCTTTGATTACTATGTCTTTTAATATAAGTTATTGTAGTCTCGAATTGCGATTTAGGAAAGATGTTTATCTACAATTGATAAACTATATAAGAAATAGTGAGACAAATTACTCTTATATGCGGCTAAATCGAATTGAACGAAAAAATTTACTTAAATTACTTGTATTTCCAATGTCCAATTTCCAATTCACCAGATAGGGTCCAACACAATGACTAAAGCCTTCCGGGATTGAATCCCTGCCTGTGAATAGGCTGTCACCACAATTTAGACCGAGCTCTTCTTCCAAGGGCGACATCTGGTGGGCTCGTACTTTCTCCCACACACCCTGACATCATATAACGACATTCCAGTCTACACGCTTAACGTGCTCATATCCGGCCTAGACACGAAGGTATTTAATAGTGTCGTCGAGATTCGAACCAGACCAGTTTGAAGCCCTACGCGCTACTACTGGACAAGTTCAAGCCCTCCCCCCACCCACCCACCCAAAAAATTACTTGCATTTGGCTTAATACCTATTCACACTTATTTGTGCTTGTAAGTTCACAGTGAGATTTGTAACTATAATGTATTTCAGTCATACGGAAAGTCGGATTTCGACACTTGTGGTTCCCGTGAGCAGCGCTAAAACCAGAACCCCACCTACTCAGCCCTGAAAGAGGCATACGAAAAAAGAGAGAGAGGATTATATGGAAAATGCATTTCCACATCAAAACTGCAAATATTTCTCGTTGTAAGTAATTCCTCGTCGTTTTGACTAATTAACCGATGAGGTATAGGAAGAATGATTCATTACTCAGTATATAATCAGATCATAACACGAACACAAAAAGATTCACGGATTGGGGAGAAAAAAAAACAATTAAACATCGCTTGGCCGTTATATATCTGCAATGCGAGGGTGTATATGAGGGGAATTCCTTCCCTCCGTTTCTCTCTCCATCCATTTTCCCCCCACGTGCCGATGACGGAAAGCAATGTGCCAACGCCAGGTGTGTATAATGGACCGATTGCTCTGCTCATGTAATTACATGGAAGAGAAAACTCATTCCGGCAGTTTGTGACACGGTGGAGCAAACTGTTGAAACCTTTACATTTTTTTGTATTTTTTTTCCTTCTCCAGTCTTGTTTCGCCTTTTTACCGGGCTAATTTAATCACTTGCATTAGCGAGAACTTACTGCACGCATGCTAAAGTTTTTGGGGAAAGTTATCAGGGAATTTTACTCAAGATAAAGTGGTTGGGGGAGGAAAAGTAAGCCCATTCAAACACTCTGCAAAGAGAGTTTTTGAGCACATTTATTTAATGGACAGGCTTTCATTTCGATCTTTTATTTTTTTTTCGTCTTTAAAGGTGACCATGATATGTTTTTCTGCATCTAATTATCTGCCATGTTTGACAACGTTTTTTAAGGACGAACATTAACCTATAATCGCCCACTGTTTTTTTCTTTAATTCTTCGTTTAGGTATCGCATACATTTTCATTGCACTGATAAAATATTTGTGAAATCAAGAATCAGGTTATAAAGTAAACAGCTTATTTTCTTAAGATTTTCTTCAGGTGTGACGTTACTACATACCTCCATCTTTATAAAATTCTTGAACCAACCCAAATTTGGCGGTGCCTATGGATAATTTAAGTTACCACCATCAACTATTGCAATGCTTACATTTACACTAGTTATCAAAAATTAAGGAAAAATCACAAAAGAGGGATAACACGTTTAAAACTAGGCCAATCTGTTTAAAATTTGAATATGTTGTTAAGTAGAAGGTGCTGAACAATACTACATTATGCAAAATAGTGGCGCTGCAGTCGGAATACGTCATTTTCGTGGAGCATAAAAGTGCATGTCTCAAAGCAAGGCGGTAATTGTATCTGCGAGGCTGAGATTAGACATCTGGCATAGACAAATAAATTGTAACAATGACCTCCAAGCATCATTTGACCGAAGAACTGCGATGGCGAGCTATTGGGAGACTAGAGGCAGGACAAAGTCAGACAGAAGTGTCCAGATGTCAGTCCGTCTGTGGTTCATAGACTTTGGAAGCAATTTCTAACCATGGATTCGGCATCCAGGAGGTTCAGCCAAGGATGGCCATAGGCTGCGACGAGTGCCGATGACCGATATTTGTCATTATGCGCACGAAGGAATAGAACCGCAACTCCGTCTGCAGATCTTCCCTCGCTGCAAGCTCTGGAAGGTTGGTATCAACGGCAACCGTGCATAGAAGGCTTCAAGAAGGTGGTCTTTTTGCGAGGCGACCAGCCATTTGCGTCCCGCTCACGTCACGCCATAGGCGGGACCGTTTGCAGCGGGCACGTCAACATGTCCACTGGACGCGTGATCAATGGAGGGCTGTTCTCTTTACGGATGAGTCCAGGTTTAGCCTCCAAAGCGATAGTAGGCGTATTTTAATTTGGAGAGAACCTGGAACTCGTTTTCATCCATCACACATCCGTGAAAGAGATGCATAGGGATCAGACAGTGTCTGTGTTTGGGGTATTTCTTTTGGTGTACGCACATACCTCCATGATTTCCCCGTGGAAATGTGAATGCTCACGCCTATAGAGATGACATCCTTGATGCTTATGTGCGTCCTTATGACGGGGCAATAGGTGATGCTTTCGTACTACAGGACGATAACGCGAGACCGCACAGGGCTCGCATCGTGGATGCTTATCTTGAGCAGGAAACAATTCAGCGCATGGATTGGCCAGCTCGATCACCGGACCTGAATCCTATCGAGCATGTTTGGGACGCTTTATGACGACGTATAGCTGGAACCTGGAACTCGTTTTCATCCATCGCACATCCGTGAAAGAGATGCATACGGATCAGGCAATGTCTGCGTTTGGGTGGTATCTCTTTGGGTGGACGCACAGACCTCCATGTCTTTCCCCGTGGAAATGTGAATGCTCACACCTGTATAGATGACATCCTTGATGCTTATGTGCGTCCTTATGCCGGGGCAATAGGTGATGCTTTCGTGCTACAAGGCGATAACGCGAGACCGCAAAGGACTCGCATCGTGGATGCTTATCTTGAGCAGGAAACAATTCAGCGCATGGACCAGCTTGATCACCGGACCTGAATCCTATCGAGCATGTTTGGGACGCTTAAGGACAAGGTATAGCTGCTCTAAATCCTCCTCCTAGAACCCTAGCCACGTTTTCAACTGCTTTGCAAGAGCAATGGCTCTCACTTCCTACCGAACTCATAGACCGCATAATTGACAGCATCACGCATCGCTGTATGTGCTGTATTGCTTCTCGGGGGATCATACGCCTTATTAAAGGTACTTTTCCTATACCAAACTGGCACGTCCGATTTGTTCATTGTATACATATGCTAGTTTCTATAACACCATAATTGTCTGGCGATTTCTTTTTATGCTATTTTATACCTACCTATGTGTTGTATAATGTGTATAAGTTTCATTAAATTCTAAGCGTAAATTTTTGAATAGTCGCTATTTTTGCAACTTTTCCTTAATTTTTGATAACCAGTGTATTTAAAAATCTAAATATCGATTATTTTTGTCAAAAATGATAATTTTTCCCAAGTACGGCCAAAGTTGTGGAATCTAGATCTAAAACAGCAATTCAGGTCCAGAATATCGACTACAAAACCCTGCATCACTAGATGTGCTGATTTTATTCGGTTTCTTATGCTAACAAAAAGATCTCCATAGACCTCTCAGCTAACTAACCAACCAATTCCTTTTAAAAATGTATGAAACTTTTAGGAGGGACGAAAGGATTTTGAAAGAAACCGCATCGAAACGTAGAATTTGTAAAATTTCGCAGTTCACTATTCTTGTCACAGATTAAAATGTACAGAGTTACGACTATCATATATGCAAATGGGAAATCTCACCTCCAAAATATTACCATGAGTTTATTTCGCGAAATGAGTCCAAGAACATCAGAATGTTGAAAAACTATAGTGTTCGCTATAGTATTCACTCGGCAGAGGAACCGAATAATCTGTAACAACTCTCATTAGGATGAAGCAATCTGAAAGAAACAACGTACAGTGATGGCACATCACATCACATCACATCACATGGTTCTCTTATGATGCGTGATTCAATTTGTCGTGTTATGTTAACTCGCAAAACACCCGTATATAGGCCGTTGAAAACCCCTTTGCCACTCACCAATCACCGATCCGTGATCCAAAAGTTGATGTGTGACACGTCATGTGTAAGTTGAGCACCATAGGCCCCTTTCTCTTTGACACCGAAGTGTACTTGGACATTTTTGAACAGTTCGTGAATCAACTGGGTAATCGTGAGTTAACTTCCAGCAAGATAGAGCAAAGACTCATCGGCACAGAGAATGACGGAAATTGAGTCTTTCATCGGCACAGAGAATAGCAGAAATTGAGTCTTTCATCGGCAACTTGAAAGGAGCTTTGGCCACCACGGTCACCGGATCTGACACCACAGACTTCTTCCTTTAGGAAAAGTCTGTCGAAACAAGCCTCACATTGTGGAAGATTTGAAGGAAAACATCCCACGTAAAATAACCCCTCCCCCAATATCTTTGTCAATACGGTCAGGAAAATGGAGGGCAGCGACGAAATATGTCTGGCAGAAAACGGAGATCCCTTTCAGCATAGCATGTAATGCAATCGATTAAAAAATCGTTAAGGTATGTAGCGTATTTTTCTGGTTCAGACTGCTTCATCCTAGCAAGATTTATTACAAAATATTTGGAGCCTCCTTCGAGGAAATCACCCTATATAAAGAGAGAAAATCGGAAAATAAACGGATTCTACGAAATATATTCAAAATGGCTGCCTCTCTAGCAAACGGACGCCACGGTTAAGGTGTTTATTAACATCAATTTCAAATTTTGATATAAAATATTTAAACTTTTGGTTTTTCATAGGAAGGTGCGAGCCCCCCGGATATTGCCCAAGAGGATACTCGATCGGAAATTAAGTGGCACCAAGGAAGCAATGTTGGCTCAACTGTATGGTGCTACTAAATAAAAGTAGTCAACAATTTCTGCGATATATAGTGCGAATATCGCAGTAAAAGTGCCTTCAAATTAGAAAAAAAAATCATAGATATAATGCTGTTATATGTTTTATGTTGCTTAAAATGGAAGAAAACTGGAAAAAAATTTAACTTCATCTTTCCTTATCAACACACGCATAGCCAGACTTGATTTAATTTTATTTACTTTAATTCCGGTAAAGCTATTCAGCACAATTTTCATTGTTCCCTGAAGGGAAATGTACATCCCCCCACAGAAACATTTCTATACTATACTCCCAGCAGAACGCTCGGTATTTGCAACCCAACGAGTGAAATTTTCAAATGAACAGAATTATGATTGCAATCCCATTACTTTTATTTTTCATTCACTTTACTAAGTTACGAGGCCAGTCTTACGAAGCAGTTTGCGAATGTGTGTAGCATGCAACACCTATCGTAAAACTATATTTATTAATATTTAGGTGGCTTGCTTGGAAAGTCACCCATATTTTCGTAAAAACAAATGGAACTTATTCGTGTATCAAAAAAAATTCGATTATGAAATCGAAAATTCTAAAAGCAGTTTAATCTTTTTATGCTATAACGTTCATTCAAGGTTTGAAATGAGCCTGCTCAGCTGGTTAAACCTCAGTAATAATGAAATACCATTTATATACTCTCCTAAAATATTAAGTAATATAGTACAGTAACTTATTTTCTGGGATGCACCCCAGAGCTTTAAATCTCATTGAAATAAAGGTAAATCAACTTATAATCTTCATCGCCCCCTCCCTCCGAAGAAGAAAAAATTTTGGTTTCACTACCTCTGATTAAAATAACGTCCGTACCTCACTGATACATTTCTTAATTACTCATAAATGATTACGATTTAATAGCGTGGTAGTGTCTAGTAAATTGTGGCAATAAAAAAACTATTAATTTTTTTAATTAGTATAATGGATTATCTGGAGTGTAAGTAATGTAATTATAGTATTAATAAGTAACATTAATAATACAATTTTTAATGATTATGGTCATTGTTCTTTTTACATGAGATAATTGTGGGACATGGCATCAGTTCTATTATTTGTTAAATCATATAAGAGGGAAAAAAATTATTTTTAATTTTCTAACACTTCATTTTTTAACTTTTTTATTTTTATTTTATTTTAAATGTTTTGATATCATCCCTTTGTCCATTTATGATTTGTTACTTTTATTTTAATTCTCTCTTGCTTTTGTTTATATTTAATTCATTTTTTGTTTGCCTTCGTTCTTCATCCACTTTTTATTTTTCGCAGCTTTGTTTCTCGTATTTTTTCGTCCATGGTTCTTCTCGTTTTTGTAGTGTCTCTTATTTCGCATTTCGCTTTTTAACAGCTTTTTTTTTTTCTTTATAGTGGCCAGAGGCAATCTAGTGAAACTTGAAGAAACCACCGAAAAAAACGTAACGAAGATATCATGGAAACCTTCTCTCATTTGCTATATCACTTTCTATCACGTTTAAGAACTGTTTAAAAATATTATTACGACACTAAAAGCTTCGACAAATATACGTCTGTGCTATATCCAATCACAGATATATTATATGACATTTTTGAGAGACCAAACAGAAATGCCACTCTCCTCCCCCTACCAAATTAGATCATTCCCTTTCCCATAAACTTTCACACAGAAATAGACTCTCGTAATGAAAAGGGAATCCAATCTTTCAAACCGCAGCTTTTTCTGCTCTTCCAATACAAAATAAAAATCGTTATACAATAAAAAATATATAAAAAAACGCCACAAAATGGACATCTCGTAGAGGAACGGGTTACGTTTGGCAGTATGCCCCAAATTAGTTTCTCCAAATGTCTGATTCAGTGCGACCATAAAATCCAATATAAGTCGTAAAAAAGTTTTCACCCACGCAATTTTGTTTTGGGGGAATTTTTTTTTAACTTTATTTTTCTCAGTCCTGATGCCTGATTTGGAACAAACGTAAAAGGCAACAATCCTTGCTTGGAACTTTACAGCTTCATTTCTGGAAGTTTTCTTTTAATACCTCGATTTATTCAACATTTAATAACAGTTTTTATGACAGTAAATAATCACAGCGATCTGTTTAAATCTAAGAAAATTGAGAATTTTTGTTTATTGTGGCGATACACATTTGTGAATATTATAATAACAAAGTTTGTAAACTTCCACAGTCATTTGAGCAAGTGTTTAATGTCGGGCGTTTTTAAAGCGCGTATATCAGTTACGGCACAGTCAGTAGGCAAAAATTAAATATAAACAAAAAATTGATTTAGAATAACAAAAAAAGAATTTTTGTTAATCTCGTCTAAAAAAGTAGATTCCAAAAATTAAATTGCTTATAAAAGATAATGAATAAAAATTTAAGTACATTCAAAAATGTTCAACCCGGATACTTCATTTCAGCCTTACAAGTTGCATGAATAATACATAAAGTTGGTTTTTCAGCTCAGTAAACTCACATAACAGAATTTATTTAACACACTTGTTTCGATAACACAGTTGCGATAACTCAGTAGTATTTTAACTCACATCCGCGTTCAAAAACACGGGTAGTGGTTTATTTAAGTCCCCACCCACAATAACCCACGCGAAGTGGGTTGCAGAACCCACTTATTTCGGCGATTGACCGACTTTTTTTCTCTGTGCAGAAAAAAAACTTTAACAACTGCACAACACAAGATGCATACAGAATTACTTTTACCAGTTATAAGCTTTTGGCACAGAGCTCCCAGGGGTGACTTTGGGGGAATCGTACCTTCTCCCACCCTCTTTGACGGCACAGAAGGACTTTTCGGTCTACGAATATAACATGTCCATATCCGGCCTAGACACGAAGGTATTTAATGATTCGACACTGCCCACTGTACAGTGGAGTGCTATACGCTTTTCGAACAGTTATAGACAACTTTTTAAATTGCGGCAATATTTGTACGGAAAATGCTAAGAGGAACATGATACAAATTACTGCTTTCTTTGAAAATTCAGTTTCAACAACGCTCCGACATTTTTCCCCCGCTATCTACTGTCTTTCCTATCTTCGATTTTATATTTGAATGCTGAAGTTTTGCGTGCATTGTTAAATTATTCTACAACGAAGGGCTCTGCCCATAGATTGCAGTTTCCCTAATACTTCCCTTTAAAATGTAGGTAAGACTCAGGTATATGAAAGTAGTCAATATGAGAGATTCTCCTACTTCACTGCTAATCTCTTTTCCTAAAAATGTATTTTTTATTCGCATTCCGGGATCATAAACAGACACTCTCAAATTCTTACGCTAATACTTAGTGCTTAAAAATAGTTATCGGCAATTACTAACATTAAAAATGTACCGATGGCATTATTTTCAAATTGTGAAATAACGCATATATTTATGCTTGTTTAAATAATCGTTGTTACTCTGCTATTCATCTTTTACAGCAATAAAGCAAGTACTTTGAATTTTAATTGTGTGATACATTACGTTATTATTTAATGTTTGCAAATGGCTATTTTTTTGAGGGGGGAGGGGGGGGGTAAATTATGCAGCCCTTTCTAAAAAAACCATGAAAGGAAGGAAAAATCTGTATTCCTTGCCAAAAGAAAAAAAAACATATGCCGTAAGCTCGAAGCTAGTTTTTTTATAGTAAAATCAGTGAGTAGAGTGAGATTTCAACTCTGAAGCAGTGGTGATAGAGCTTGGTTTACGAAGCTGACTACCATCACTACAACTCTACGAACAGTCAGGGCAGCAAGTGAAGTCTGTTTTGGAATGATCTAGCGGAAGTTAATATTGGATTGAAAGATTCTAATCTAAAGTTCGGTGAGTTTAATGGGTTGAAATTGGAGTATTCTGTAAGCATGCGGTATTTATATATTTTATTTCTGTTCCACTTTTCTTGGAAACTAACAAAAAAAAAGCTGAATACACTTCACATTCAGAAAAACTCTAATATTGAAGCCGAATAGCAACAAACTTAAGTGTGTCACTTGTATTAAAGTCCTAAATTCTTACCATTGGAACTCAACAACACGGGTTACAATAATATATTACTTATTTTTACCATGTTTTTATTAACTCGCTTTCTTGTTTGGGTGTACAAATCTTGCAATCGATTTTGAACAAACTTCCCGCCTAGATAGACATTTTAAACTTTTAGAATTGCTCAGAACACGATGACAATGCATTCTTTTAATACTTTTAGCCATCTTTAAGCAGATTTGAATTCACTTTCAGCTAATTTTGTTTTGTAGACTGGTGCAGCCATCTATCGGCCGGGACGGGAACGAAAAGTCAAACGCAAGTTAACTTCCAATTAACTTCATTTTCTTTCAAGTTGATAGGATAATTCATCAAAAAATTTTTAAGAAAAGTATTTATTAATACATAGAATTGTCAAGTTTATATGATTCAACAGAAAATTTAAAAACATGGTATATAAAAAGTTCTTTTTATCTTGTAATTATTTTTTCAATTGTTAGACATAAATTATCTTGTATCCTTTAGAAATTGATGCCCACATTGTTTTGTGATAAGCATACCAAATTTTCCGTCACGTAGGCTAAGGTCCATATACCTGCTAGGTTCTTGTGTGTTGTTGTTGTTGCTAATGCCCCCTGGTTGGAAGTTTCACCAGGTCCTAATAGGCTATTGGGCTGAAAGGGGTGACTCCTCTTTTGAATTAGCACCACAAGGGTCGGAGTCCGAATTGGCTAAATGACCGGTCCCGTAATTTTGAACCGAGTCAAGTGACGAGACCGGAATACTTCATCCCGTACCTCCAGAGGTAAATTCGAGAACTTGGAGGACATTGCAGCTACGACCTATTTTACGTCCCCGGCCAACATTAGTGAGCACGGAGGGGAATTTGCAGCAACGACCATCAAACTAGGGACGTTCGGATCACTGGCCCGCTGCTCTTGCCATCTGGGCCACTGAGACGGTGTTCATGTGTTGTCACTTCACAGGGAGCGATGTTGGTTTAGAAAATGGGATCTGCAGTAGTAAAGTAGCAAACAGAAGTCGAAGGGAGTATGGACGAACGTCTTCAAGATGACTGCCTACTCTACCAATTTAAAAATAAATAATTCATAAATTTGGATAAGCTTCAGTTAAAAGTGAGATTTGGAATTTTAAACTGGAATGTATAATTTAATACTTCCTATAAAAAATTTTCAAACCAAATCAGGAGTTTTAATTAAAGTAATTGTAAAATTCCAGGCTAGACTTAAACAAATATATTTTTCTATCACTCTGGCACTTTTATATTAAACTCTGGACATGGGTTAAGGCACGCTAAAAGAAGTTAAAACTCATCCAGTCTCTCTTAAGAGAGACTGGAAGGACTTAGTTTTAAAATTTTATTCATTGGACATACAGAATGTAAAATGGGTTAACTTAACTCTAGGACTACCGAGCTAATCAAAATAACTTATTTTACGGGATAACGGGAGACAAAATTTTGTTTTCGTTTTTTAATACACGCTCATTTTGTGTGTGGGGGGGGGGGGGGTTCTCTCAAATGAGCCATTGCATAAAGATTACTACACATCTGTAAAATTTTTGAACACTTTGAAATTTTGTTTCAAAATTTTTTTTATTTAAAATTTTAGTTTTTTATACATCCATTAAACCAGTAAGTCTTTTTCTCAATTTCTCCTTCCTTGAACTTACGAAAGGTTTCTACATAATTTATCTTCGGGACTTATAAAAATTTTAATCACTTTAAAGAGCTGAAAAAGGCCTTTCTTCGTATTCGGAGCAATTTGTGCTTTAGGGAAAACTCTATAAAAATCTTTGACTCGAAACCCGAAATCCTGTAGACAATTAAATAAAAATGCAACAAGGGAGTGTTATGCAAAATTTCAGAGATACCTTGCAAGAAATTTTAGATGTATCCTTTTTAAAATTTCAAATAAAGATAAATTCCATTCCGGCACAAATAGGCTTGATCAGCCAAGACACCGTCCGTATGGTTTACAGATTTTTTTTAAACATCGCCAGCATGCCATCGCTACTACCGCCAAACAACCAAAAGCTTACGTAGCAATCCGATGATTCACCCAATGATCCATTTCTATTTAATATTATCCAGATATTACATATGTCTGAATATTCTTCAAAAAAGCTTATACATTCAATTTAGATATAATATAATATACATTTAACACATCCAAAAATATTACACGTGGCTGTGGGTATCTATATATATAAAAGAGCTCGTCTGTTTGTTTGTCCGCTATAGAATCATAGACTGTTTCACCCACCGGGACCAAATTCGGTACAGTTAATGTTTTGGACCCGAGAAACTTATCGCAGCAAAAACGAAATTTGGGGCTCAATTAGTTATTTTTTTAAATTAATTTTTTAAGGATTTTTTGTGCCCCTAAGAGGTGCGCGTACCCCCTGTGGATACAGACCCTTCATCAGCACCAGCTGCGTTAAGAGAATTGGTTTGGGGGTGACGGGGGGTCAAATTCCAATGCGCGGGAGGAAGAGGGTTGGGAATGGCCTTTGGCCCTGGCTCCCCAGATAAACACAACTTTCCTGGCTCTGCTTTGTGAAATCCAGATAATCATTGTGATACTCCAGAATGTAATTATGCATCTGCTAATGAAGAAAGTATTGGATCAATGCCGAACATGTGTGACAGCTGTGGTTCTAAAATGTGGTCTAGAGAATCACCAGGAATGTATTGCAGTAATGGGAAAGTACAATTGCCTGCAATACCAGAACCACCCGAGCCTTTGTGAACATAACTCACAGGTAATACATCTGATTCAAAACATTTCTTACAAAACATACAAGCTTGGCCTATTGTGGAGAAGGAAAATAGGCTTCATGGGGAATCCCGCCTTACTTTGATTAAATAAAGGGGATAACGCATCTTGCACTTTACCTCTTGTGATGTGGAAAAAAAATGCGTTTTTAAGGGAAAAATAAATAATAAAGGCAAATGTAAATTATAAAAATTATTTCTAATTAAACAGTGGATCAAACAAATCTAATTAAATCTAACTTAACAGTATCTAACAAATATAATTAAACAGTAAACTTATTCAATCCAAACGGGCGAATCACGCAACACGGTGTTATTAATTCTGAATAAAATCAGACGAAGGTCTGCAGGCTCAAAGTTTCTTTCTTTCTTATTGTTTGTATATCATTTCAGTAGAAACTCGCTAAGCGCATTCTGTCTGGCCAGATGAACATGAAGAGCGGGGGTGCATCCCAGTATTTTTTTGATGGAATGCATGAAAAATTTTATATCTATATACCTACCCAGGCAACGCCGGGCAATAATGCTAGAGTATATATATATATGACTGCAATTGCTCTAAATTACTGAAAACCTTTAATCGAATTAACATATTAATTATTGAAATATAAATAATAAAATGACAAAACTAATCAGCTGTCAGAAAGACTAACCTTTCTACACAAGAGATTTAAATTAAAATATTCTCTTTTGTTTGAATTTTAGACAAATAGGCTTTAAGTACAGCAGAATTCGCATACATAATACAGCATGAAAATGCTGTATCTGCTTTTCTAATAGTCTTAAAAATATACGGTTTGATATTTTTCTAAAAGATCTCTACTGTGCTCTATGCCATGAAATCAATAAAAAGAAATGTGCTTTGTGTTTACAAATTTTGTGTCCCCTTAACAGTGGTAGAAAGCGGTATCAATTAATTGTCAGTAGTTCTAGAGTAAAAATATTCAGTTAAAAACCTTTCAGTTATTTCTTATCAAATCAAAATTTTTAAACGTTAATCTTGTTATTTTATTTTTTTCATTTATTATAGTTTTTGCTAGCTCGTAATATAAACTTTTTTTCCGTAATCCGAAAAATCCACAGAATATGTTTTCAATGGTCAAGAAATCATTTTGATAATACACTCGTGTTAGCTCTTAGAAAAGAGAAATCTGGTATCTATCTATAAACAAAAAGACATGGCCCTGTCCCGCTCTCCATTAATCACGTGAATCTTTCGTTCTGTCAAATACGGAGTGTAAGTGTTCTTCTGATGCTACAGAAGTCGGATAAATGTAATTTCTGCTATACGGCAGTTTTTCACAACCAGCTGTTCACATCAGTCGGAATGCTTATCAGCAAATTTTCAGCCCTCATCCTCTTGTGGAGAAGAAAAACTGATCTTATTTCGGTCATCAGTTAGTGATGAGTAACTTACTGCAGCTGTCACACGACTTTATTAAAGGACGCATCGAGAAGAGGGAAGAGTAATTCATTCCCATATTACTGTCTTGTGGATACGATATCAAGTCGTTGTTATAGACATTTGCTGGGGAAAAGTGCCTATGGAAAAAAGTAGGATTAGACAAAAGCAACTATCCCTTATCGTGTACTTTTTCAGATGTGAGACAATGCAACAGTATATGGAATAATTATACATTATGGCTGCTTTCTCAGTTTATAACCTTCTTTATCCGGATGAGAAGCTTTAACTTAACCGATACGGAGAAGAAAACTCCGGCGAACTGCGACTTTGAATATTTATTGCATAGTAACTTTAAATTTCAGCAACAATTTATGATTTTTTATATCTTGAAGGGGGAAAGAACAAATATTTGTTCTTAGAAAAAGAGACTGTTTTTTCTTAAATCGGCCATAAAACCAAATGAAACACTTAATTCACAATGTAAGCATGTTTCATTGAATTCAAAAGTAATATATATATATATATATATATATATATATATATATATATATATATATATATATATATATATAAAAATCTATTATGTTTGTTCATTCAAGGATCACAAAACTCTAAAACTCATTTAGTTATATGTTTTAACGTAGGATTACGTTCCTCCATAACGGTCCTAAGGAAAGGAAAATTTCAGACGCTAAAACCGTCCGTCCCTACCTCGCGAATTATAATTTTGTCAGCGAGCCAAACCCAGTCCGTATCGCTTGGACAAGCAGTAAACAGTTAAACAGAAAAGTACCAAATTGCGTCAAATTTTGACATGCATATATGTATATATATATACATACGTATACGTATATAGATACATATATACATAACACATACATACATATACATAACATATACATACATATACACATACAAAAGAGGTGCGCAACGATAAATAATCCTACGTTAATAACCCGCAGTAGTTTCGTTAGAAAAGACTACCTGATTTTTTTTTTTTTTTTTGTCTTTTTTTTATTTTTTTTTTGTCTAAGCTTGGTAACAAATATCTGATGCAGTTTGAACTTGTATTTTTAAACTTATAATTTATTTCTCTATTCCAATATCTTTATAGTATATCTTTGTATTCCGAAATGGTTCTCAATGAGGCATCTGCTTTTTTTAATTTAAAATACCACCCAACCTCACTGTACGACTTATAATCAAACACTGGACATTAAACATATTGATATGCCTAAAAATATTGAATCAACTCTAAGTCTTTCTATTTCTTCTAAATTAATTTTTAAACAAACTTATAGAGTAACAGGATATTAGCTTAAACAAAGTTTATGTTGATATCCTGTAAATCTATAAATCTATTTAAAAATTAATTACGAAATAATTTTGAAATGAACTTACTATAGAACGTCCAGAATGCAAGCAATAAAACAATATTGTTTTTTTTTCAGAAAAAAAAATGGTCACAATTTCTATCTTATTTCCACATTTTTATCAACAACTTCGCCAATAGTAACGCAATATCGTCACAAACAATTTCCTCAGCAGTAAGAAATTCCAAACCCAGTAAACAATAATTATTGTTTACATGTTTCGAAATTATTATCACTTATTTCAGTTATCACCCACATAATCTACCGAAGAAAGACATTTAACAAAAGTCCATCACATCTGTTGGTGGGCAAATACAAAAGAATTCTCTGGTGAAATAATCTGTACGGAACTCTGAGTTCTTTTCTCTCGTTTCTTATGGGGACAATTTTTTTCCGTAGCAGTTTGGGGCTAATTCAATGAGCTTTATTAGTCGCCATAGCAACTGCGTGAGGAAAGTATTTATAATTGTTGGGGGAATGCGTTCGAAGGAAAAAAAAGGGCCCCATTTTAGGAGGGAGCAATAAATGAAGGCATTTATTTTTTTGTTCCATTATCGGGGGTATGTTTAAACGTGTTGATCACCAGTTGATGGGAATTTTTTGGATGTATTCTAACAGTAATAAACGCCCCGCAAAGTAAGTGCCTAAGCGATTTGCGTTGCTCAGTTTGTTGTATTTGTTTGGATAAAGCATAGTTCAGAGATTACGATTAATCCTTGTTTCAAAACTTGTAGAAGGACAAATATGGTACATGTTCAAAGTACTTTACTGGTGTATATGTTACAAGAAACATACAGGTGTGTTGAAAACTGAATCAGAAAATATAATGAAGCACATGAGTCAGTAAGTATACGAAGATCAGTACAATGATCAAGCAATATGGCTTGTATTGTAGGTCATGGCGATACTTCTCGGTATCGCAATATATGACATACAATAATCATAATACTGTGGGAATTCTTAATATGATAGAAAAGAGTAAAATATATACCGTATTTTTTTAACCATAAAACGCACCGGGCGATAAGATGCACTTCAAATCTATAGGAGGAGTTTAAGTAAAGAATATTTTGTTAGGTATATAAAAATATTTTCAATTTCTTACCTAATAACGGTAAAATATACACATAGTAAAAATATTTATAATATATATATATATATATATATATATATATATATATATATATATATATATATATAGGATACACCGGGGCATGTTGGCCATAGGGGCACGTTGGCATATCTGCGATATTTTTCAAACTATCCGGTAAATTGCGTTACTAGCTAAGCGACGTGTGTTCTAGCACGTTTTCTTTCACCCATAACAGCGTCAGCAGCGAAGAAGCAATCAAACGAAAGCCACGTCAAATTTTCAAATTTTCACTGAAGTTATTTTTTGCACTTATCAATAATCGTTTCTGATTTGTTTCTAAATTAAAGTTTCCATTAGGTGAATAGCAATCTAAAAGATCGTTGTTCAGAGCTAATTTTCTGCCTACTGATTTGAAAAAAATATTAACAGAATATTTGATACAACGATCAAAAGCCAAAATGTCGATATCGTGCTAGTTGGCCCATTTTATCCGGGACATGTTGGACCAGTGGCCCAAGATTCCCCGCAGTCCAAGAGTTTGTTTTATACATTCATAAGCCTATAAAAGTCAATAAAATTGTCAATAAATCAGGAGAAGACTGGATTCAATGTACCAGGTGCAATCGTTGGGCACATGAATCACGTGTCACTGGGGACACGATATTTTATATTTGCATTCATTGTGATGATGAGAAAGATCGATGAAGGCAGTAGTTAAGTTGGACAAAATATCATTTCTTATCCTTTGTGTCTTTTGTATACCATATTAAAATTACATTTGATATTTTATGTGTTTCTTTCATTTCCGTTAGTAATCCGAAAATCAAATCAACTTACAGGACCAACCTGCCCCGTTCGATGGGGCAGGTTGGCCCAGTGACTTGATGTTCTTCTGAGCTTCATATAGAAACTATTAATAAATATTTTTCAAATTTTCTCATAGGTAGTTATGCTTCACGATGTGCTGATTGTACAACCTAAAAAAAATTAAAAGTTTTAATAAATTATCCTTTAAAAAGATAGTTGAAGAAAACATGGGCCAACAAGCCCTGGTCTACCCTATATATACACAAGGCTTTTTTTCTGGGGGTACGCTCACCCACCTTTATTTCTAAGTATTATTTCGGCTTAACTTAACCGAAATTTTAAGAAACTTACGATTCAGTTGTTAATATATAACAAAAACTATTTTTTTAAGTTGCGAATTGTTTGTTCCCTGTGACGTGTCGTGTGAAAACGCGGTACTAAAAATACGCACCTTTATTTGAGAAAACACAGTATACCCACCTTTTTTTTAGAAAAAAAAGCACTGTATATATATATATATATATATATATATATATATATGTGTGTGTGTGTGTGTGTGTGTGTGTGTGTGTGTGTGTGTTTGTTTGTGTGTGTAAAATAAAATATTCATTTTATTTTAACGTTACCTTCAGACCATAAGACGCATCTCAATTTTAAGTCTATTTTTTTGTGTAAAAAGCTGCATCTTATGGTCCGAAAAATACGGTAAAGGAATAAATAATTATTGATATTCGCAACAGAAGAAAATAGATGTTGCTATCAAGAATCTTAAAATACACTGATCTCGACTCAGCAAACCTTTATGTAAAACCTACATTTAATAACACTTTGGCTGCCATTAGAACCCTTTCACGACATAATCTACACTCAAAGTTAGAATAGATGCTGACTCTCTATAATTGTCTAGTCATATTTCATAAGTAGGCGGAAATCCGTAAAATGAAATTCACAAAACACTCTCCTGGTTTTATAATTCATATATAGTATATAATAATAACAATCATTCTACGCAGTTCTTAAATTCTACTCGGCTAGTAACGTATTTTATGGATTTACTTTTTTTTTTTCCTTTTAAAGAGAGCAATTCACTCTAAAACCCATAATGTTAACAACAAATACAGAAGCTTCTGAAACTTATGACACCCTTTCATCCGTACTTCCATTAAAATACCAATTTGGATACTTTCAGGGGCTAGTGGACTCGTCTTGAATCCCTTTTAAATGGAAGAAAGGCTCTGTACCCCCTGCTTCAGATAAATTCCACAGCTTTATATCTGATAGAATAACTGCATACATAAGTGATATACACCGAGCATTGTGTACCGTTAACAGTTTCCTTCCATACAATTGCTCTGTAGTTTAATTCCATGCTGTCAAAAACACGTGCCAGCGAGAAGTGGCCGCAATGGAATGAAAGGAGCTCTCCCGCTCAGGGGGGGGGGGGGGGGGAACATGTTCCCATTATTTGCCTGCGTTTTTTTTTCTCTACAACATTGATTTGATTGTGTGTGTTATCATTACTCATTCCCCCTGCGAGAACATCCATTTTTTTATATAAACTCCGTGGTTAAACAAGCCATAATAAAAAATTTATATCGGCTTGTCGATAAGGCAAATTATCTTCTAAAAGGGCAAAACTGAAGGATGGAAAGACATGATACTATGTTAGTCATCCTAAAAATCAATGCAATGGAACTCCCATTTCCTGCATGGAATGTTTCCTTTGAATTTTTTATTTCCTGGTGCCTGTTCGTATTAAACAGAACATTCTTTTAAATAGGCAAAATTAATTTCTCCTACATGATGAATTTTTTGAAGACAAAGAAAAATTAAACAAAATTAGTAAGCATTAAACCTAGAAAACCTCTACTGAACTCTGCGAATCTGTGATTTCTTGAGGGTTTCATTACATGATAGTAAAAGAAAAATTATGATATCAATAATCTTTTCAGAAAAAAATGCCAATTTTTTTAAATAAAAAACTTTAAAATTTCGATTTTGTTCAATGTCTATCTTTCAAGCCTGCAATCTTAATTTATGTACTCGTTATATGTTCTCTAAGAATAGAAGAAATAGGGTATTAGGTCATCCCAATGGCTATTTGTACGCTTGGAAAAGAAGAAATACTCCCTGCTATAAAAAATATATCGCACCCCTGCAAGAAAAGTGACACAACTCAAAAATGCAGCATTTGAGAAAATTCAACTTAAAGAAGACGATACAGCTTGTACTAGCATTACAATAAAACTGATGCAACTGCCCTCAGGTTGACAAATTGTGAGATAGAGATGTGTCGTTTTTCGTGCAAGATGGGGCACATCATATTTTTCAATGGCATAATCTCAAAATTGCCACTTTTTGACTTGTGCCAAGCTTCTTGCCGGGATGCGACATATAAATGATATGTTCTTTGCTTATTTTGTATCTATTGTGATAATGAATGTATAAAATAATAATCAAATTGATTAGCACTTGATCTTTAGCGTTTACAGTGAACACTCTATCTGAAAACTTCCAATTTTGTAGTTATGAGGTTGATTAAATCAATAGATAGTGTAAGTAATTTTTTTTAATATTTTTGAAAAAAATAATATTATATAAGATCATTATTCAAAATTATCCGGGACAGAATTTTTTTTTGAAAAGCTGTTAATAAGAGGTGGAGAGCCTGCTGAAATCCTGCAAAAAAACATCTGAAATAACATGTATTTTTTTTCAATGTCCCGTTATTTTATCAACCTGCTAGAATTTTTTAAGATAAATTTCTGGGAGATTATTAAAGAAACCTGTAGAGGAATAAATCTGGCAATGGGCACTGAAGTGTTCCAATCATAAAACATACATACAGAAGGTCGTTACACTTTATCGAAGCAATTATGTAATTTATTTTTATCATTTGTATTTTGAGATAAAAATTTGGCAACTTCAGAATAATCTTCTGCTACTGTTTTGTTTTGATTGGAATGTAAAATAAAAGATTTATTTATAAAATGGCTCCTAAAATTGATAGATGGCTCGAAGGTTATGCAACTGCGCTTTCCGAGGAGAAATATTCGTATCAACAAATTATAAAGCGGTGTAAAAATCGGGGTTATGTCATTTCAAAAAAAAGGTATTTATAATATGTTAAATTTAAATGGAAAAAATGTCTAACTGAAAGTAAAAATGAAAACATGACCGCGAAACCTCATCCTAAGACTGTTCGAAAGCAGGTAAATATCAAGAAAGGGAAATCTCTGATCCTAAAAGAAAATCCGCCAACTCAAAGATCCATTGCATCGAAACTAGGAATGTCTTCTGGCACTGTAAGTAAAATCATTCATAAAGATTTGAAGTTAAAAAAAGATGTTTAAGCCATTCATCCATGTTCATCTGTTTTTGCCAAAGCATATTTCTGAAAGAAAAACAAATTGGAGAAAATTACATGAAAATCACCTAGCTGCTGAAAAATGGAAATTTGTGGTAACACTCGATGAGGCATGTGTGTGTTTAAGGGACTGTAATAAAAAAAAAATCAATGTTCTATTGCTCAACTGACGGGAATGACCGTACGAAATGGCTTCGTCAGTGTACAGAAAAGTTCTCAAAGGAATTCATGATAGTTGCAGGATTTTGTTACAACGGCAAATTAAAAATAAAAAAGTCTCAAGTGAAGCCAAACTTAATTCACTCTACTATCAGCAGAATATTTTAGAAACAATTTTTAAAGAAGAAATTCCAGCCTTATATGGAAAGAACATTGATAAAGTTGAACTTCATATGGACAAAGCCTCTAGTCACATTGCTAAATAAGTGGCAGTTGATTTAGACAAGAAAGAATCAGAAACAGGAACAAAGTGTATCCCATTTAATGAAATACCCGTAAAATCTCCTGACGCTTCTCCAAGGGACTTTTGTGCTTTCGATTTATTAAAACGAGCCTTAGGAAAACGGCATTCAGGAACACTGAACGAACTTTGGAAAACGGTTCAAGAGGAATGGGATAAAATTGACATGACAGTACTAAGAAAAAGTTTACTTTCATGGAAAATTCGAGCTAGAGCTATTGTCAAGAACCATGGCTATCAGATATAAGCAAATCGCCGCAAAAAAATACGGCATTTATACATAAAACTTAATTATCAAAATCGTTTCCATAAAGTGCGAACGGCCTTCTGTAGTTATGTCAATAAATCACAAAAGAATAAAATTTTTGTGTTTCTGAACAGTTTTAATCTTAAATTTGACTTATCCGTATTGATTATTTATATAACAGTGTCAAGATGTATTCGAACTGTACATGTTTTGTTTCTTACCTACAACAGACGTGAAATACAATAAAAGAACCTATCCTATCAACTTTCAAATTTTTTATAAAAGTTTTTTTTCTTTTTTTAAAATCAACACATCAAATACAAAGACAAAAATTTATGGCCAAGTGATGAAATGGTGCTTTCATGTTGAAAAAATTAAGTAAATTTTCTTCAACTTAATGGTATAAAAATGAAAACAAAATTTTCCATTTTTAAAATATTAAGATTTTTTTGAAAGGGTATAAAATCCTACTTGACATTATTGGAACAGGATGCAAGTGACCTGCTCAAAAGAACACACCCTGACTGGAGTAACAGAATAGTCGTTACGGATATTAGACGATTAAAATCACGTCTAAAAAATGCTTTCACAGTCGCTAAAAATGCAATTAAATACACTGAAGGAGGAAAATCAACGACAGCAAAAGATATAAGGTGGTTTTATTGTTTGTTTGTTTTTGGGGATGGGGGTGGCGGGCAAAACTTGCAGGAGAGAAATAGCTGTCTGGCATATTTTACTAGAAATCCTCCTGGACTGTCTCATTAGAACAGTTCAACGCCGATCTCAACATGATTCAAATCGTGTGTTTTGTTGTTGCTGTTTATTGTAAGACGATCGAGGGAACCTCCACTTATAAAAAAGCACTAGTTCCCTTAATTGGCATTCATTAAAAAGCATATAACATGAACTAATGAAATATGCTTATTAGCCAATACCGAATGGTAAAATGATATCGTTTGGATTAAATAATTACAAGATAAAAAGAACTTTTTATACACCACGTTTTTAAATTTTCTGTTGAATCATATAAACTTGACAATTCTATGTATTAAAAAATACTTTTCAAAAAAAATTTGATGAATTCTCCCATCAGTTTGAAAGAAAATGATCAAATGTGTGATAAAGAGAGCAATTATAAGAAATTTTCAAACAACAAAATTAACAGAAAATGAATTTAATTCTGCTTAAAGATAGCTAAAAGTATTAAAGTAATGCATTGTCATCGTGTTCTGAGCTATTCTAAAGGTTTCAAATGTCTAGCTAGTCGGGAAGTTAGTTAAAAATCGATTGCAAGATTTGTACTGGACAAACACACAAACAAGAAAACGAGTTAATAAAAACATGGTAAAAAATATTCGCTCTTACCGGTCCTCGCAATGCTTTGCCCCTGATACGACTGAATGACTGAAAGAACATTTTCTTCAAGCAATGGCACTGAGGGGTCTCCTTGACGATACGGGCTGCTTTCAGTCACAACAGCTAAGTGGATACAGCTTGCGTCAGAAGGTCATATCTGTGAAGGCTCCCATTGTATGCTCGGTGATCATGTACTTTCAATGTTACTAGTTATAGGTATCGAGAGTTAGACCTTTTCATAGCACAGTGTACCTAGTTCCTGCTTTCGTTCTACGAATGACAAGTTAGAATCTAACGAAATAGTTATATATGATTTTTTAGCAACTGGCCCAGCACTTCTCTTCAACCTCTGAGTAGTCTGAAGGGAAATCAAATTCAGAATATGTACCCAAACGGTGAGCAATGTAAAGACTGCGATTGACTTTTAATATAACATTGTAATGCTCGAAACGAACATTACATTACAAATGAACCCATATTCTCGGCCCAAAAAGTGCTCCAATTCAGTGCGACCTGCATTGACTTGTAATGTACTGATCAAAGGGATTCAAGAAAAAACCGACAGTCTAGTGAAGCATGATTGCTCGACTTAAGTGGTTTGGCTCACCTTCAGGCACCGACTAAAAAATGCTCGTGTTACGTTACATTATATTACAATATTTTGTTACAAATCAGTCGTCGCCTAAGACAGAAAGTGAGATGAATTGATTCCAAAAGTATGGCAGCAACACCGTATGTCAGTAAACTGACAGTTATGGAATCATTTCCTCTATCTTAGGTCCAAGAACTTAACCACTATGGTTGTAGCAAATACCGTGTTTTTTTAGTTCATTTTATATAGTTCCTGGAATTTTATAGTACCTTTTTTTTTATTTTTAGAACTAAAGAAGTTGTCACTTTTTGATATGACTTTTCTTTTAGTCTTTCATGCTTCTTTCAATCGTACTTGAACAGATTTTATCACTTCTTTCAAATAGAATAAAAGAAATCGTAGGGACTGGTAAATTATGTATTTGATTGTACGGCTTTAATATTATACTTATCTGAATATTCATGATCTTATGATACTCGTGGTTTGGCAGAAAGTCCTTTTCCGTTCCAAACCCCACCCAATTCAGCGAATTCCTGTAACAGCTGGTAATGTTAAGCTTCCTTTGTAGATTCGGCTTTTTTTTTAGATTTCATAACATTTTACTTCAACTTTTCCCTAAAACATTTCCCCCTACAGTCCTATAACTTGCTCAACAGAGTTTCTCAATTTCGTTACGCTCAATGTCATACTTTTCATTTCTCTTAAATATCAATTTTGATTTCCCAACTGTATACACTTTAATATTTGAGGAAGGCTATATGTTTCTATTTATCATTGTATAATACACTTCGAAATTGCTTGGCGGTACAAAGCTATGACGGGAAAGTAAAAAAAAAAAAATCAGAGTAACATATAGAAAAAAAAATCTCATTTTTACAAGCAATGCTTCCCGTTCTTTGGGGAACTGTTACTTTACAGTTTGAACGCCAGAATATTATCGTTTGGGAAAAACTGTGAAACAGCTTTTTTTATTATTATCATTTTCTTTCTATTTTTATCATCTTCCTGCCTATTCATGTTTGCTCTGGGGAATGTTACAGTGGAAAGTTGGAAATACGACATTCTCGCTATAGAGTTCTTCCTTCTTTTTTTACTTTTTTTGCGAATTCACAAATAATGTGTTTCTTCTATTCACCATAATGTATTTCGAATTGACTCGGAAGCGTAACATTTGGGAATAGATTGGAAAAAGAAACAGCGGGCATTCTGGGGTTTTTTCTTTTCCGAGACCTGTTCATCGAGGGAGAATTTTAGCTTTGTAAAAATGCTTCCTTTCTTTCCGTTTCATACTTGAGAAAAGTGTAGAATAAACTTATCCAGAACTTCTCCAGAAGTGTGATCCTCTGTTCACAAGATCTGTTATTTGAGTTTGAGTTTCACGTTCAAGCTTTTTTTTCTTTCTGGTAACATAATGTTTGTAAAATATGCAAATTCTAGGGATAGGACAGTTCATTTTTGTACCAAAGGTAAGAATATACACATAGAAGGTAAAAAATAAGTCAGTTCTCTGTAAAGAATCTGTAGGTGAAAAGTACTTAAATGCTGCCCTTATACGTAACGCCAATGAATTTTTAAAATGTTTGAGTGAACATGCATGTTACTTTTACATTTATCAGTATTGATAGTTTACCTTACTTCACTCAGCCAGTTGTGATTTACCTGGAGTCCTGGGCTTAAAGAAAACTTTTGTTGTGTCAGTTAAAAACTTGTCAAGAAGAATGCGCTTGAAGAAGCAAACCATTATCGCATACATTAAAATTCATTATTAGGCATTACACTTTCATAGGGCGATTAATTATGAGGCATAGCTGCCTTAAAACCAGTCAAGGTACAAGGAAAAATAACATTTTTAAACTACTTGAATTCATAAGTTCCACTTGCATTGATTCAAAACAGCTACACCACCTTGGTTAAAGTAGCGAAAGCATTGATCTTAAATCTCTCTCTGCAACTGATACTGATCTCTTTTTTTTGCTTCTAGTGGGAAAATATAGATTGAAGATTTGATAATGCTGCTATTAGAGCATATTGTTTTATGGGTTGCACACACACATAGGGTGCACACACCATATTGTTTTATGGGTTGCACACCAAACTTGAAATCCAATGAAAAAGCCTCTCCTAGTGTATTATCCTTTAATTGGTCTCATTACATAAGTCCTTAGCGGTAAATGCTTAAGCAGACATCCAACAATGACGCTAATTTCGATGACGTTTTCACTTCACCAGAGGCTGTTTACTTTATAGGCACACACCCTATTGGCGAATAACCTATAGAGCCTCAACAAATTTGGATGGGGGGGGGGGGGGAAATTGAAAATCAGTTCCTCATAATTACATGAATAAAATATAATAATTCAATCGGGGTTTTCAAGTCAGTTCGTCAATACATAATTATTTGATTAACAACGATTATCAAATTTGAACATATCGATTGAAAAGGGGTCAAACATATGGCATGGAACAAAAGCATATGCGACAGGAAACTGAAATTTTTAACCAGTTGAGTAACTGTGAAATTATTATTCAGTTTCATAGGATAGTATTTCGAAGCTGCAGACAAGCTTCAGATGGGAAATTTTTAAACTGCGTAGAACACATGCAAAATTTTAAGCAATTGCAAATAATCCGCCATATTGTTTTAATGAACAAAAATTAACGACAGCACTTAAATCATATTTTAAAAGTGCAACTCTAATGACCTAGTCTGATGAGAAATTAGGTTGTTCGCTCTTTTGGAGTTCGAGTAGCTATATTATTCTCTGCAGACTCATAAGTTAAACTGATTCTTCAATTTGTTGACAGGAAAGGAGTTACCAAAGAAATACCAAAGAAAGTTACATAAAATAGGAAAACTTTTATCAGAGATACAAAAAGAAATATAATAAGAAAAAATATATAGAAACCAGGTGCACGATAACACTTCAAACATATCTTGAAAACCACACATTATGAGTTACATGCAAGATTAAAGAAACATGGCAAAATAGCAACTTGCGTTTCATTTTAAAAGTCAAAAACCAGCTTCAAATAATGTTAACATTATTAATAAATCCGTTAAACTTAAAACTCGAAAAATGCCACTACAGACAGTGTTTATAAATTATTTTAAAGCATTCAATTATTTAAAAAATATAATTTAGTGCGTAATTTCATTTGCCTTTAAAATGTTTCAAATTAATTACTCCAGGAATTAATTCCGAGAGTAATTTTAATGTTTACTTATTATAATTTTTTTATGTTACATAGGTTTATCGCTTTTCTTAAAAGAAATAGTCAGTACAATTTTTTGAGGCCGAGAGGTAAAAATACTCAGTTTCTATCTATAATAATTCTGTTGAACTAGTCTTGTTCGGAAAAGTTCTCGATGTTTACTTTCAAGCGAAAAAATAGAAATCCATTTTTGAATGGGATAGGGGGTGGGCTTAAAGTTTTATTGCTCGTGAGGCCTCTAGGATGCTTAAATCCACCGCTGCATTTCGCGATAGTATTGCTAACGGTTCATGGGTAAAACAAGATTGAGGCCTATTCGGTTGCGTTGAAAACTTTCCACTAAATAAACCGAAGCTGCAAGCTCTAACTATCACGACTCATTCGATTGCACAGAACCCTATTAGTTCACTAATCCTAAGGGATAAAAAACAACTACATTTTTCACGAGCACATCATCTATAGTAGGGGTCTTTAACCCGTGGCCCGCTGAAACATTTCAATCAGGCAAAACGAAAGTTTGATATAAACTCGAAAATACCCTTAAAACGGCAAATCCTCTCAGAAAAGATCAAGAATGCACTTGGAAAAGTAGCCCACGGCACATAGGCTACGAGCGAATCTCAACACCACAGATTCAATCTGACATTGAAGCTCTAGTTAAGCAAAGGCAATGTCACGTTTCACATTAACATCCAGGTGACATCCCTCCATCCAATAATGTAAGGGTTTTATTGTCATTGTATTTTAAGATGTTGTAATATCTTATATAAATCCTGCATTTATTATGTTTCATGCAATATAAATTACAAAATACATTAATTCAACTCCCATTTTTCGTTGTTTGTAGAAAATAATAATTAAAAACATTTTTAATTAATAATAGTTATGAAAGTACAAAATTCTTTTTAAAACACACCATACAAACAAAACTTCAGTGACGAGTTTTGAAGGAATTAAGCCTTCATCATCATGCTATAAAAAACAAATCAAGTAATCATCTTAAAGGCTGAAACTCGTTTGCAAATAATACTTTTTTTCTCTGCCTATACTACTTATTTCACAGATGTGTGGCCAGCGGAACTTTACGAATTTATTGGTGTGGCCCTCGATTGTGAAAGGTTGAAGACCCCTTTTCTATAGCATTGATCACGTGTATCCGCATCACATGGGTGAGACAACCTCCAGGTATGGAAAGTTTGAACAATTTCAACTACACAACGTATGTAAATTCGATGTCTGAACTACTATATGCGCTGCTAATTCAAAACAGTTATTGTTTCAAAATATTTATTTTCATCCTAAGAAAGCAGTCAAAGAAGTAAAACTATTTCTTGAAATTTGAAAATAACTGTAAAGGTTTCAAACTCTGTTGTGTATACCTTTTCTCTATAAAACATTTGACTTCGAATTTATTTGGTTTCGAAAAGTTTATATTTTTTTAAGGTGGTAGGGGAGAGGGGTCAAATATTTAGACTTGTCTGGTACGAGAAAAAAATATGGCGTTAATCCTGTATGGGAGAGTTACTATAAAAAGAAATTTCAATGAGACTTGCAATCTTTTAGTTTGTCTCAACGCAGAAAGTATCTCTGAAATAGTTGGATGTAATTTAAAGAAAAGTAGAACAGATTATTGGAAAAATTTCAATGATTTCAAGCGTAAATTCCCAACGGCAGTTATCTCGCATGCCCAACAAAAAGAACTTACGACTGACCAGTTCGTACTACGAATAACATTGTAACACTCACTTGGGCCTCCCCCCTCCCATTTAAAATATTAATTTTTCTTTATTAGATCTCGTTTATTATAAATTCCGCTTCAGAATTTTATTTTGTCTCTTAAGTACAATATTTCTCCTGGATTTTATGTACCGCTATTTAACACCAGGAAAACATCATGCATTGATAGTGCGTTGTTTCATCACTAGAATCAAATAACTGTTTTATTTTCAAAAACTTTGCCTGGATGGCGCAGTGGTTTTACCCACTGGCATTCTCTAAGGCCTTCACCACCAGGTTGTGGGTTCGATGTTTGCTTGTCCCAGAATAAGGCTGAGATCCTATTTGAGGAGTGGATCAAGACAGCACGTTTGCTCTATATTCTTCGTGGCGCCATCTCTTGTACAAATATACAGCTAGTTTTCATTATAAATATAATATAATATTAGCATTCGATCTTTATTTGAATATAGGTACTGTAAATATTACAATAGTATATATCTCTATTACATTTTTTCTGGGGGGGGGGGGGAGAAAATTTAATTTTTTCCATGAAGAACAAGATTTCGATTATAAATAATTTTAGCTTTAATTAAAAATTGAGTACTAATGACAAAACAGAAATGCACGAAAAATATTCAAAATGAGTATGTTAAAACAAACTCAAAACTTTAGAAGCTTAAGTCTTAGGATGCTAAAATTTTGCATGGTTACTCCTAAGTCTTACGTGCCCACTAAAAAATATTTTTAAAAAATTACAAATTTTAAGGGTGTTAAAAGCGGCTTAAACACCCTCCCCCTTTAAAATGCATTCAATTTGTCTCTTGAACAAAAGGGTCCGAGAAGTTGAAATTGTGTATGATGGTTCCCCTTAAGCCCTAGATGCACACCAATAAATCTTTTTTTTTAAGTTCCAATTTTAAGCGGTTTAGCCCCCCCCCCCCACACACATACACACACAAACAACAACAAAAAAAAAAAAAAAAACACTTTATCTCTGGAACCATAAGGCCTGCCAAGCTGAAATTTGGTTGGTAGGTTTCCCTTAAGCCCTAGGTACACACCAATAAATCTTTTTTTTTTAAGTTCAAATTTTAAGGGGTTTAGCCGCACCCAAAAAAGAAAAACCCACTGTATCTCTGGAACCATAAGGCCTGTGAAGCTGAAATTTGTTTGGTTGGTTTCCCTTAAGTCCTAGGTGCATACCAGTAATTTTTTTAGTCCAGATTTTAAGGGGTTTAACCTCCCCCCCCCCAAAAAAAAAAAAAAAAATAAACCAACTGTATCTCTGGAACCATAAAGCCTGGGAAACTGAAATTTGGTTGGTTGGTTTCCCTTAAGCCCTAGGTGCACACCAATAAATCTTTTCTTTTAAGTTCAAATTTTAAGGGGTTTAGCCTCCTCCCCCCCCCCAAAAAAAAAAATAAATAAACCCACAGTATCTCTGGAACCATAAGGCCTGGGAAGTTGAAATTTGCTTGATTGGTTTCCCTTAAGCCCTAGGTGCACACCAATATTTTTTAAGTTCAAATTTTATGGGGTTTAGCCCCCCCCCAAAAAAAAAATAAATAAATAAATAAATAAATAAACCCACTGTATCTCTGGAACCATAAGGCTGGGAAGCTGAAATTTGTTTGGTTGGTTTCCATTGAGCCCTAGGTGTACACCAATAGATATTTTTTTTACATTCAAGTTTTAAGGGGTTTAGTTCCCCCCCCCCTCCAACAAAACAAAAAAAATCCCACTGTATCTCTGGAACATTAAGGCCTAAGAAGTTGAAATTTTGCATAGCGGTTCCTCTTAGGCTCTAGGTGCTGGCCAAGAAAGATGTTTAAAAAACAACTTTTTAGGAGGTTGTAAAGTGATTTTAAATCCCCAAAATAAAAATGAAATATCCAAAACTAGTATTTAAATTCGGATCACTGTCGTTAAATTCTGCGATGAACTCCTTATGAGAAATGACCCCCACCTTACTGCTAAAGTTAATTGAAATTAAATGAACCAAATGACATAATTCCACTCATGTAATCTGTGGCGAAGCACGTGTATGAAATATACGAAAGCAGTTATTAAACATGCATCAACATTTTGAGCAGCAGCATGTTTAAAAAAGTATGTGGAAAACACATGGAAAAGTAAAAAAAAAAAATCGGCAGCTGAAGAACAATATTTCGCTATAGATAATTTTAGATCTAATTAAAAATTTCATATTAAATACAAATAGAAATACACTCTTAGACAAAAAAAATCGTCGCGCCAAGTAGGGGTAATGCAAATTGGACACAAATTGATATGCATACAGGTTTCGAAGGAAAATGCAAATATTTAAAATTTGGCAATCGGGATTTTAAAGTAATGGCAATCGGGAGCCGTAGAACCAGTTTTCCTTGTGAATTCTGACTGTTTTGCCGCAATCTTTAACATCTCCATTACATCTCCAGCTACTGGTCGATTAAAATAGGCATGCATGTTGTGAAAGTTCGGGCATACACGCTGACTGGGCAAAATTCCACGGATCTAGAAAAAAGACACTGCATCTTCTTCCTTTTGGCCTATATTACACTATCAAAGTTCTTTGACAAAGGTATTTGACAAAGATATTTTTTTAAAGTTATTTGCATCTTTTATAAAAGTTGTACATAAAAGAAATGCTATGACCTCAAAATACCCCTATTACACTATCAAAGTTCTTTGACAAAGATCTTTTATAAAAGTTATTTCTATCTAAGGGGCCTAAATCCCTTAAAATTCGAGCTCTTAAAAAAGATTTATTGGTGTGTATCTAGGTCTTAAGGGGAAGTACCATACAAAATTTCAGCTTCCTAGACCCTATGGTTCCAGAGATGTGGGATTTTTTAGGGAGAGGGGGCTAAACCCCTTAAAATTTGAGCTCTTAAAAAAGATTTATTGGTGTGTACCTAGGGCTTAAGGGGAACCACCATGCAAAATTTCAGCTTTCTAGGCCTTATGGTTCCAGAGATACAATGGGGTTTTTTTAGAGGGGGGTTAAGCCCCTTTTAAACCCTTAAAATTTGTAATTTTCAAAAAGATTTTTTAGTGGGCACCTATGACTTAAGTGGAACCACCATACGAAATTTCAGCTTCCTGGGTCCTATGGTTTCAGAGATACAATGGGTTTTTTTCCGAGGGGGAGGGGGTTAAGCCCCTTTTAACCCCCTTAAATTTTGTACTTTTTAAAAATATTTCTTAGTGGGCATGTAGAGCTTAGGAGTAACCACCATGCAAAATTTCAGCATCCTAAGACTTTTTCTTCGAAAGATTTGCGTTTTTAACATACTCACTTTGAATATTTTTCGCGTATTTTTGTTTTGTCATTAGTGCGCAATTTTTTATTAAAGTTAAAATTATTTCGAATCGAAATCTTGTTCTTTATCTCCTGCGTTTTCCACACATTTTTATTTTTTAAACATGCTATTGCTTGAAATGTTGTTTATAACATCCGGGCACCGAAATCTTTTATAAAACTTTGATGAAGAGCCCAACTTTTATAAAAGTTATCTTTTATCAAAGTTGAGGTATTACACTGTCATATTTCTCATCAAACTTCTTTTATAAAGGATCTTTGTCAAATAACTTTCATAACCTAAAAAAATAAAGAAAATCTTCAAAACGAAACTTAAAACGGGAGCGAAAAGCAATGAATGGCGAAAACAATACTATCAACATTGATGGGCCTGATAACTGGCGCTTTATTGCCGTTTTTCACCAAACCGCAAAGTTTCAGCTATAATACGTAAGTACCAAAATGGTACCATGGCATGACTCGGAACAATTGTTCAACTGCAAACATTGTTATTAGGGGCTTCTAGTGCAGTGATACTATTTATTTCAGATTTTATTGGTATCATACCTGTTTAATAATTATTTAGGAATGAAAAACTGAATCCGAAATGTTTAAAAAACTACAAGGAAATTGACATCGAGCGAATAAGGAAATTGAGGCGACAAATACTGCCAACTACAAAAACATCCAGAAAAACAGTGTTGCCAACTTGGGGTTTTAACCCTAAATTTGGGGGTAAGTTAGATGAAAAGGGGTGTTGTTAGGGGCCACATTTTTTAGGAGCATTTTGTAGGGGGGACATTTTTTAATATTTTGTTCAATGGAGACGCGTTTTTTTTATTAGATTATCAGTTCCATACATATGTCAAATGTAAATAAACCTCCATTTCATTATGTAAGTGTGTATTTTCTATTTATTTCAATTTATCTCGCAAACAGGATGCCTATGTGGAACCAGAATTTCTTTTAGGAAGGTCTAGGGTGATCTCAAGTTGGTGTTAGGGGAAAACAGGGGGATTTCGAAATGGCGCTAGGGGGAGGCGCTTCGTAGAGGTTGGCAACACTGAAGAAAAATATTAAAAGCTAAAAGAAAATCAAAATTAATTAAAAAAAAGAAGCCAAGGAAGGCTTGACCTACAAATATGGTGAATTTTGAGGTTGTGAAATTTATACGTAATTTTGGAGGCTACATTAAAATCTTAATTTGCGTTTTCTGGAAAACTGCATTTTTCATTTTTTACGTTTACAAAAAATCTCATTTCTTAAAAGGTTTTTAAGATATTTAGATAAAATTATGTCACAAGATTCTGCTTATTTATTGGTATGTTATTAAGTAAAATATAGGTTGTAATTATGTATTTATTAATTTAAGAGCTATTTTTATTGAAAAATTTATCTATTTTTTTTTAAAGAAAACCATGTTGTGTATACAAAATTTGGTATATTTTACTAAATTTAAGAGGTAATGGTAATCGTTTGCTTCATAACACAGACAAGTGATGTACTAATATGTTGTTGAAAAAAGGGAAATATATTGGTTAAATTTTGCTATAGACGGTTTGGCATAAGCGATAATTTTTACTAAAATTAGACTAAATATTGCCTAAATTTAAAAAGTTAATCAAAATTCCAATGAGTTTTTTTTAATCCATAGTTTTGTTCCCTGTTTTAACTAAAAACATGTGTTTAATAAAAATTTCACATTTTTCAAAAAAAGTGCCCAAAAGATAGGCACATTCTTTAAAATCTCTTTTATTACACACAGGTTACGATTTTCTTTCAAATGCCTTTTCAAGCTGAAATAACGTGTGAAAACTTTGCCACAAAGCTAAAGCTTAGAATTAAAATTACAACTAACTGTATTCATATTATCACTCCAAATAAAAAATTTGTTGAATTATCCTAAAGCAGTACTTTACAAATTTATGGATATCAAGGCCTCCTTGAAAAAATTAAAATATTTCGCCCTCCCCCCAGAAAAAATGTAATAGAGACATATACTATTGGAATATTTACAGTACCTATATTCAAATAAAGATCGAATGCTAATATTATATTATATTTACAATGAAATCTAGTTGCATATTTGAAAAAGAGATGGCGCTACGAAAATTATAGAGCAATCGTGCTGTCTTGATCCACTCCTCTGAGATTAGGGAGCTATGTTGGCTCATCTACTATGTATGGTACTCTCATAATAAAGATGCCAACAAATCTACGGTGTGCATGGGCAAATGTCGTAATAGGCAAAGTATCTACCGCGTTGGTGCCAAAAACATTTTTAAGTTAACTTTCTTTTATGCGATGGATAAGAAACCTTCATGGCATCTAGTAAAAAGTGGATATTTAAAATGCTAGAATTGAGTTAGTCTTGATTCCAAATTTCGGCTATGAAAGACCAGCTATCAAATTTTGAACAGAATGATAGAGGAATCTTAAGTGAGTCTACTGTCAGAGTAAACAAAGAAATGCTCACCCTACAAAAAAGTGAGTCAGAAAATTTGGAAATTTATACTAGATATTGAAATTCAGTTATACAATTTGGGGGGAGAGGGAGTCTCTACGGAAATATTTAGATTTACTGTGAATATTAGAGAGGTTTTTCGGAATTATCCAAATTCAGTTTGAAACTATGGATGTTTAGACAGAAAGTATTAGATTCAGTCGAATATTAATGTCTTGGAAAATTTTACATTTAATCGGCATTTCTAGCGTTTTTCTCGAAAAATTTAAGATTGGTTGGAAATTTCAAGGGTAATCGGGAAAAATATCGGGATTTTCTCTAAAATTTTTTTTAAATCTTAGATCCAATATGGAAAATTCATTGCTGAGATTAGAGAAAAGCGATGATTTTGGAGGATTATACTGTTTAAAAAAATTATCAAAAAAATCTCATAAAAGAATTTAGGGGTTAATATAATCTAAACAGATGGCTCAATCTACTAACTTAATATTTTTATTATTATAATATATTTCTATAAGAAACAAATTTTGGCTTTCTCAACATCAAGTAATGCAATGTTTACTTGCCAATTTCTCTCTAGCAAAAATTTTTCATACTTTCTTTCGCAAATAAAACATATTAGCAACAGTACAATTTTTTAACGTGTGTGTATTTTGATCTAAAATCTAAATGGAGATTTTTTTCCTTTCTGAATTATTCCTGCTTACGAAGTCTTTTTGCGTACTTTGCATTTTGATAGTTAAATAAAAAGTGGGGGGATATAGAGAATTCAACAGAAACGGCCGAAGATTTCCCAGGAACAGTAAACAAATGACCAGAAAACAACTTATATGACAACTTTGATTTCGCCACTCATTATATAGTGTCTAAAACTTTTCAGGAATCAGCGGAATGCTCTGTGTCGCAAGCATAACTCATGCATCCGTTCTCAGACGAAATGAAACTGTAGTTATTACTAGTCAATGTATGAAAAATATTTTCGCTGATGTTGGTTAGGTAAATACTGACTATCTTTCTGAAGAAATACTCAATTTTCCTTAATAATTTTTTCGTTTCTAAAATTAAGGTTAAATTACATACGTAAGGTTCATTCCATAACGAAAATCTGCATCAAATGTGGATTGTCATTAGAGCATCATGCTGTGATGCAATTACAGGCTGGATTTTTCTGTGAGATAATTTTCTCGGTCGCTGTTAGAAGTGGGAAAATTTTATCACTATGCCTCCTTTAGTGATTAGGTATATTTACGCCCTTGCATACTAGCCCTTCTTATTTCTTTGTAGGAACATCAAGACAATTTATAGAAACACCTGTGTATGTGCTATATTTGCATATATGATAACTGCTTCGCTACGGAGTACATTCAAATTAAATACAACGGTCAATGTCTGCAATCAATGCCAAAAATAAATAAATATATTTATAAAAAAATCGTAACGGATATTTTTATAGACAAAATAATGTAGAAGAAAATATTCAAATTAAATACAACGGTTAAGACAATTAATTAGTATGTATAATATCCGTAAAACATACTAGTTTGAATTAAAATCTTAAAAAAATTTCATCTCAATTAGTCTAGTGGTTCAATTTTATCTTTTACCGGATTTTAATTTTTTTTTTGTCAATTTATTTTGTTGTTATGCACGTAACGCAAAATTAATTTAAAGTATCACAAAAAGAAAATAAACCACGTTATCAGCATTTAATAAATTAAATGCTAAAAATTAATCTATAAATATTCACCAAAAATTAGAAAATGGAGGTAAAGATTCTAAAAAGATTTCATTTTTAAAAAATTTTATGATCTTTCTCTTGATATAAATTTTACAACCCTCAGATTATTCTTTTACATGCAAACTTAAAAAAAGTTACAAAAACAGCTTAAAAATTTTATTTTTAAAAAAATCTAAGAAGAATTTTTCCAAACTCTTTCTTAGTACACCCCTACACTATAAGAAGAATCACCATGCAAAATTTCAGCCCTTTAGCTCCAACGGTTTGATCTGAGCGTTATCTGTCAGTCAGTCAGTCAGTTACGGAACTGCTTTATATACAGTCGGACCTCTATTTAACGAACCTTTATTTTGCGAATTTCTCTATTTTACGAACTTTTCCTTGGAACCAAGAACATTTTGAGAATTTCTTCGTAAACTAACCTCCAAATAGCGAAGTGCATTCTCTATTTAACGAACTTTTTCTTGTGATCCAAAAATTTTTTCTTCAGATTTATCAAAATATTTCTGAAAATTTCAAACTTATTCTTTTTTTAACACATTTTATGGTGATCAATGACCTTGAACTGTTTTTACCAGTCGCCTGACACTGAGAGCCGTAAAATCGCTGTCATTCTTTGCATTTCATCCAGGAAGAGCAACCTTTAACCCCCCCCCCCCCCATACTGTCCACTTCACCAAAAAAATTTTCAATATCCCCCTTTCACTCGCAATGAAGCTGTCCCGTGTCCTTGAACTGGTCTCTCGTTTTGTAGATTGTTGAGTCGTGCTGGTAATTTCGGTTCTTGTAGCTGGAAAATGTCAAAGCGAAAGTGCTTGAGCATCAAAGAAAAAAATGTAATTCTTCATGAGGTGGATAAAGGCGTGAAGAAAATGGATATTACTTTAAAATTTGGTATTCCTCCAAACAGTTTATCAACCATAATAAAAAATCGTGATAAGAT
This sequence comes from Dolomedes plantarius, assembly GCA_907164885.2. NCBI lineage: Eukaryota > Metazoa > Arthropoda > Arachnida > Araneae > Dolomedidae > Dolomedes > Dolomedes plantarius. The sequence goes on along the minus strand of OU015492.1, from coordinate 99,784,736 downwards.
ACAAAATTATGATTCATCGAATTCTTGTACAAAACGTTTAAAAACATGTGTATATGAAGATGTGGATGAGGCAATTTTGAAGTGGATACACACAATGCGAGATAAAAATGTTTCGATCTCAGGGCCTTTTATAATTGAGAAAGCTCTTCAATTTGCGAAGGCATTGAGATACGACGAATTTCGAGGAAGCAATGGATGGCTTATAGCAAAAGTAATATATGGTGAAAGACGTTGATGATAATGATAGTGAAAATTGGATAACGGAGACACTGAGTAAAATTTTAAAAGACTATAAGCCAGAAAACATCTTTAATGCGGATGAGACTGCTTTATTTTTTCCATGTTTTTATTAACTTGCTTTCTTGTTTGTGGGTGTGTTTGTGTGTTTGTCCAGTATAAATCTTGCAATCGATTATTAACTAACTTCCCGACTAGCTAGACATTTGAAACTTTTAGAATAGTTCAGAACACGATGACAATGCATTATTTTAATACTTTTAGCCATCTTTAAACAGGATTGAAATCATTTTCAGTTAATTTTGTTTTGTAGAATGGTGCAACCATCTATCGGCCGGGACGGGAACGAAAAGCTAAACGCAAGTTAACTTCCAATTCTCGAACTAAACGATTACGCATTTGATCATTTTCTTTCAAGTTGATGGGATAATTCATCAAAAAATTTTTAAAAAAGAATTTATTAATGCATAGAATTGTCAATTTTATATGATTCAACAGAAAATTTAAAAACTTAGTATATAGAAAATTCTTTTTATCTTGTATTTATTCAATGTTTGCCTCAAAAGACATTAACATTTAAAAAGGAAAAATGCTTTGGAGGAAAACAAAGCAAAGCAAGATTAACTGTCATGTTAGGTGCGAATATGACTGGACATCAGAAACTGAAACCATTAGCTATCGGAGGAAGCAAAAATCCAAGATGTTTAAAAGGCGCAAAATCTTTGGAGGTTGATTATGGCAATAACAAAAAATCTTGGATAACGTCAGAAATTTGTGAAAAATGGGTTCAAAAGTTGTATAAACGTATGATTCCAGAGTGTCGCAAAATTGCTCTCGTTTTTGACAATTGTCCCGCCCATCCGAAAGAAATCAACCAAAAACTGAGAAATGTTTTTTACTTGCCACCAAACACTATATCAAAACTGCAGCCAATGGATAAAGGGGTGATAAAAAATTTCAAAATACACTGTCGCAAACGAATAGTGCGAAAAATTATCACTGCGCTTGAGAACAATTAATCCATGCCAAGATCAACTTACGGGAAAGCATATCAGAAATTTCCAAAGCATGGAACTATGATGTCGCTGATCGTACTATTAGCAACAGTTTTGCCAAAGCTGGATTCTTTGTCAGCAATGAGAATTTGGCAAGTACGGAGGACAAAGACGATAATCTCTTAGAGGAACTTAAAAAAATGTGGATAGAACTAAGGGAAAAAGAAGAAATGAACGATGATTTTCTTTCACTTGATTCTGAAGCTGAAACCTACGAAACACTAAGTGAATTGGATATTTTGGACAGTGTGAAAAATAAAAACCATACAGCAATAAATTGCGATGAAGACGAAGATGATGAAGACGGAAATGATCATGATGCAGAAATCAACAAACCTTCCTATGATGAAATTCTAAAATCATTTGAAACAATCCGACGCGGTGTTTGAAGAAAATACGCCTGAAGGGGGTTTTGGAGCATTGCAAAGATGAGATACGTATTATGAGAGAAACCACTTTTTCAAACAAAAAAACTCAGACAAAATTAACTTTTATCACTTATTAAATTTAAGGACTCATGTGGTAGTGTATGCTTAAAATTACTTGTTATAATAAATGCGATAATGTCATTAAAATTCATTAATTTTTTAAAGTGAAAATACAGTGTATTCCCACACAATGTTTTGTTTTATTCTTGTTTTCCTTACAGATTTCTTTTTGATGGGTAAGATATATAAAACAAATAGATATTAATTTACAAAATAAAGGTGTTATTAATTACTTCTTTAAATAATATTTAATGTTTATGGATTTAAAATAAATCTGTTTTGTGTATTTTAAAGTATTTTAAAAGGTGAATCTCTACTTAACGAATTTTCCATATAACGAACTTTTTTTCGGGATTTAGCGACGTCGATAAACAGAGGTCCGACTGTATATGGATATTCGAAAAAAACTGAAAATGAGATAAAAAAAATTTTCTGAGAGGAAATTAAAAAATTATACAAATTTTTTAATCTTGTATATGAAAACTCTAGTATATATTGGATATATATAACATTGAAAAACCAAATCCCTTTGGAAATCTAAAAGTTTTTTGTACTGACTAAAAAAACTATCTATACTGACTTACAGGAAACTTGCGGGAAACGCGATACTGAAACACACAACTTCTTGAAATCCACATCAAATATAAAGAGGTGTACTATATTTCAAGTAATGAATAGTTCATCATTAGTCTGATATGCATAAGGTGTAATTGTTTCTATGGGTAATTCACTAATGCAATTTACGGTGCATTGAATGGAGATCGCCAAAGAAATGCAGATCGCAAAACGAAATCATTTTCATTGTTAAATTTTGCGGATTTATTATATCTGTTGAAACAAACGCTAGGAATTCCTTTGAAAATTTCAAATTCTTTAAAATTTGATTTAGCTTTTTACAACAGTATATATACTTTATTATTTTAATAATCTTATATCAAGTGTGTTGTGTCCAGTATGAACTTCATCAAATAAATTAAAAATAGTACACAAGAATGTTTGAAAGCATCTATTTCAACAGAACTAATTAAACTAAGAATACGTAAACTATCGAAAAAATATTTATATAATCCTCTTAAATTCCGTGTATCAGATACATGCATTATCTATCAATTTTATACATTTAATAAATTGTAAATGAAAAATTCCCTATGAAAATTTTGTAATCACCAATAATATTGCATCAAAATCCTTCAGTGTTCCGTATAATCAGCATGAGTTCTGAAAACGATCGCGGTCAATATTTTTTAATTTTAATTATTTTTATTTTCTGGTTTAAATGTTAACGCTATCTCGAGGGGAGCTATATATTTATTTTCCTTTGGGCCTTCCAAATAAGTTCTTCGCACATGGCGCCATCTCTCAGTCCGTTTTGAAAGTGCATGCTTTATCCTGATAGTCAGTAAATTGGCTTAGGATATGACCCATGGATTTGTCTATCTGAGAGACCGTATTTTAAGTCTTAAACAAACCATCGTGTATTCAGTGTTCAGTAATCATCATGCTTATTTTGTAATGGCAGTTTTTCATAGTCTTAAAGAAAAGTCGTTTACAAATACAAATGTATGTCACTTTTTTTTATATTTTTTTTATGATCAAACTCTGAAAACGTTTTTCTGCGTCGTATAGAGAACAGTAACCGACTAAAAGGTTAAAAAAAACTGTGTGGTAAACATTACTGAAAAAAATAAAATTCGACAATCTATCGAACAAAAATTTTCCTATTAATTTCAGGATCCCCACCAAGCAGCAGTGTTGTGTTTTTATATAAAGAATGATGGTGAATGTAATGACTATTAGAGTTGTCTGGTCCGTTCATTATTAATACAATATTTACGACAGTAGCAAAGTTTAGGTTGATAAATTATACAATGTCTTGTCAATTTATCGTGTTTGGACTTAAGTATTTTAGAACTTGTTACTGAAAATAAAAACGAATTTGGAAATTTCTTCTATTTTAGAAAATATTTTTTCGGAAAAAAAACACATGAAATGAAATGCCACTTTGTAGTTTAAAATCAAAACTTTGCTTGTAAAAAAAAATTCAGCTAATCTCGCTCATTCGTATTCGATTTTACTGATATTTAAAAATGATTTCGAGTGCAGAAATAATCACGATATTAGTCATTAAATAGAAATCCTAAATTACCTCTCTAACTGTTAAGCAGTTATTTTTATACGAGAATAAAGACTTGAAATCTTTCGATTATTTGTGCTAATTTAAAGGAGATGATCAAATTCTAGTTTAAATTCAAAATTATTGCAGATATCAGTAATTACAGTTTAAGAACAACTCTATTTTTTTTTAATACTCGAAATGTAAGATTTTCTTTGTCCAATATAAACTAGTAAGAAAAAAATAAAATGGTCAATGTTAGTGAATATATCATTTTTATACTTCGCGAACTGAATTGCAAAATGGACGGAATTACCACTTCGCAAGTCATTCCTTGAACAGTTAAATACAATGGCTACATCTATTATCTGATTTTATGATTAATAAAAGCTCTTCTAGGCTAAAATTGAACTTAGTTACTAACCCTATTGGATTCGCTCACCTCAATGTTTATCTATGGAGAAAATTTGTCTACTATTTACAGCTACATAAATGCTGATAATCCGATAAAAATGGTATTTTCAGTAGCCCGAACTTTTCTGCACCTTGCAACAGGATTCATTTTGTAAATGTTGTCCACCAAAGGAATTAATGATCGTTTAAAACACACCATACCAGATTTTTCCCCCGAATAATTTAAATTTAAAAATATTATTAGCATTTAAAAAAGCGCAAAATGCCTCAAGGTGTAAAATTTCTTTCTCTATTACGCAGTATAATTTTTAAAAAAATCTTTAAATCCAATCCTTGGACACAGTTTCTCTATAGGTTAACAATGAGGTGAGTGAATCTAATAGGGTTAGTAGACAGCAGCCTTAAGCAGGATTCTGTTAGATTTTTTCTCAGTAAGGGAGGGTGTTTGAACACAAATTACAAACAGAAAAAAAAAATCTATACTGAGACAAAAAAAAATAACTTTCTTATCATTATTAAAAACGTTGATAATAATTTAAAAGGAAAAAACATCAATAGTTACTTGAACATGACGAGGTTAATCTAGATTATATGAATCGATTACTTTATTCTAGAAAAGGAATGGTAGAATCTCTATTGGTTCGTAAGTCGTTCTTATAAATAGATAACGGAACAGGGAGAGGGGGTTATTGTGAGATACAGGCCACCTCTCAGGAGTTGATCCCTCACCGAGAAGTCACTCGAAAAGAGTTCTTCATGAAGATTGGAAAATGACAAAATTGGGGATCATCGGGATCTCATCCCCTTACTCTGAGCAAAGCCCAGGATGTGGTGGGAGTATATTGTCACAAATCATCCCTCACTGTTCGCTAATCATCGGCAATTGCCCAAGAAAGAGCCGTCAATGCTAGAACAAGTGTGTTGTTCTGTCGATGGATAATGGTTTAGCCATAAGCAGTGTTTACAAGAGATAAATGGAGAAAAATACACATTTGCTACTAATAATTGAAAGGAAATTTTCAACTCGATGTCAATTGGAATATTATTTGCCGTGATTTCCTTTATACTCTAAAATATTTAAATGTTGATTTCTAAAGTTTATTTTCCTAGTTTTAAATTTGTAACTTGACAAAATATCTCTCTAGTTTTTATTAAACTTTTTAACTAGCAAAAAATATGGCAAACAAAAACCAAGCGATCAGAAGATACTTGGCAGAGGTAGAAATTGGAGTTTGGCGAAATTTTTCCCAATTCAAATTGCGGAAAATGTGAAATTTTTATAAGGTGTTTAAAAATTTAGTGAAAGTGCATGTGCTTTTTCTGTAGAAAATGCCATTAGTGTAATCATGTTAACATTTTAAGGTGGAGTTCTGTTTCAACAATATAGAAGCTCCTTATATTAGTTATTTGAAGGGAGGAATTGCGGGGGGGGGGGGGGGGGGGGGGGATGGAGTTGTATTTTGTTTTCCTATCAGTTTTACAGTGGCAGCAGACACTAAAAATTCCTTCGTATATTTGGCTATACTCCTATATTTTGGGAGTACTGGATGTAAATGTAAATATTGATTAACTTTCATGATACTTATATGACAAAAAAATTTGAAAATGCATTTTTAGATAATTTTATTTTTGAAAATGATTCGAAAATTTATAATATTCAGAGTATTATTTGATTTTTAGAAAATTATTTTACTTTTAGAAATTATCCTCAAATTTTTCTTAGGAGCAAAATATAAGCATCATTTGAATTATTTACATTAAATCAAAAGATATGTCTTGCATAAATCCAAAAACTGAAAAGGCAAATGCTCTCATAATAATCGACTCTCTACAATACAGGCAATGAAAAAAAAAATTTAATTGAAAACAACTTAAAAAGTGCAATTATTACTATTTATTCGTTCTGTCGTCTGTTTCTGAAAGCCCATTTGTTTTATGCTTGTATTATTTATTAATATAACTTGCCATGCTTATTATTTTAAATGAAACCAAAACTGCAAAAAAGAACCCTGTTCCTTTGATGCTAAGAACTTCAAAAACACGAATATTTGGAAATCTTCTACATCTATATTGAAATATTTTTGCAAGATCCACTATTTATAAAAGCAAACGTGATTTTAAATTTTCTTGATGATTTCTGAAACTCCCTCACGTTTCTTCGAGAGATAGTATGATATTCCTGGGTTTAATAGCCATAGAAACCCCATTGTGTGGTGTTTATTATCTCTAACCCCAAATTTCGAGAATCTACTTCCCCTTGGAAACAACCTTAAAGACCATCTCAGGGATCTTCTCTCTAGAGGTGGACAATACTGAGTATCCAATTGCAGAAGTGGTCGATTCAAAGAAAAAAATCGTTAAGAACAGATATTTTAAAACTCAGGATATGAGGATAATGCAGATAAGATTTTTTTCCCCGATGATATATAGTGCTCAATAGTGTATTTATCCGGCTTACAAGAGTCCCAAATATTATAAAGTGTTCAAAAAGTGCAAAACGATTGGAACACCGCGTTATAAGAGCTTAAATTGAAATTTCCAATCTTCATTTACAGTACTTTAAATTATTTTTAAAATTTTTTGAGAAAGAAATATGTGATATGAAAGAATGTGTGAATAGGTTGTAATTACCTCATCCATAATCCTGCGGAAGTTTTTTTTTCTTTTCAAAAACAAACTGTATCCGGAACAGGAATTGAACTGTTAGTGTAACTGGACGACTGTGATATGTCGTTCATCAACCCTTTACATGTTTCTATCGAAATAAACGTGGAAGAGCTCCCATACATCGAGATATAAACTCCTCAAATTTCATTTGCCGCCACTTTAACCATAATCTCGTACCAAATTCATTCATATTTCTCTCAGTAAAAAGGAATAATGTCGGAATTAGATTGGTAAGAATTGAACCTACCATCCTAAAAGAACATTCTGATCACGGAAGAATTTTTCCATGTTGCAGATCAGCCTTAAGAGATTAACATCTGAATATGATGAGGATCTTGAAAGCACACTAATTCATCAAAAAGTAAAATTATAGAGTACATGCTGTTTAAGAAAATGTTTTAAATCCAGCTGTAATTAAATAACCAATCATTATAGTTGTCGGTAAAATTGAAGACTAATCGATTACTATCAATTTCCATGTGTAGGAGCTATTTCAAAAACTCTTTAACTGTGCCCATCGGAAACACTCTTTTTTTTACGCTTAGGCGGGTCAAATACTATAAAACCAAATCTTTACCTAAAATGCTTTTATTACATTTCTGAAGGATGCCATCAAATCTGAAGCAATCTTTAATGCGTATGCTTTATACCAGTTGCAGTGTTTTAGAATAATTATTTCACAGTTGGAAACGGAAAAAATTCTTAAATTTTCAATCATAAATAATTTTTAAAATTGCGTACAATCATAGGTCGTGTTAGGATAAATAAATGGATGACATTTATTATGAGATGACTGGTAAAAAAATTATCTTGCCTCTAAGGAAAAATCGTGGATATTTTTTTACGAGATAAAGGAAGTGTCTGGTGTTAATTACTAGTGGAAAACAAAACTCCAGTCCTGAAGTACATGGGGACAGACCCTAAACTTTTGTTATTTAAGGCCTCTATTGGTTGCTTAATCCACCACTGATTAGATCAGCATGCTATAATCAGGTAAATCCAGCATATTTTCTCCATCTCAGCATATTTTCCATTGCAAATATTCTTCTTCGCGGTATCCATTCTGTAAGTATGAAACTTAGTGCATCGTTGTCGTATCCATAGGAAATAACATTATTAAGGTAATGATTATAGCCTTCGGCTTTTTATAAAACCTTTAAAACCTTGATTATTTATATATTTGTATGTTTCTTTTCTAAAATAAAACATTAAAAGTTTGATCTTTCCTAATACAGAAATAAAGTTCTTAATAACTTTATTTCTTTAAAACTTCCCTTAGAAGGTAAGTATATATAATTATAAACAGTAGCTTCTTCTAAAGAGGAAGAACATTTTGAAAAAAATTCATAAAAACTGGTAGGAAAAAAAATCGGTGGTGTAAAAGTCTAAAAACCCAAACATAATTTGCTTTATGAAAATCTCGTAGGAGCGACCGGCGGAGAAACCTTGACAACTAATCCCCACTCCACTCGCCCACCCGCATACAGACACCATCACAACTCCCTCAAGTGATGAGAGACGTTTACGAACCTGTTTGTAACCATATGAAACAAGTAGATATTGAATGAAACGTCCCCAAAGTTAAAAACCATAAAAAAGGAATCATTATCCACTCATTAACTTGATGGTGCAAGAAACTTATTGCCCTTCCAACTGCAAAAACGCTTTAATTCCAATATGTTTATAATGTTCTATTCTGAGTAGAATGAAGTTCATCAATTTTCAAACACATCCAACCTTAAGGAAACGTTTTTGTGCTGCTTTGGCCAGTTAATTACACTAGCAGAATATGGCACTTTTGATGGACACTTGTTAGTTACGTCACAAACACTGCTGACGTTTGCTTTCCTCTCACATCATATATTCTTCTGGCAAGTGCACCAATTATATCGTTGCGTTTCGCGTTCATCGTTATTTGATAATGACGATACCAGATTACACAACTTTGTTTGCTTTTTAGACTTAAACAGATGACAAATATAACAAACAGTCACTCAGAAATATGCAAAGTTCAACAAGGTTTCAAATAAAAAAAATAATAAATGCGTACAAGCACAATAACAGCCCTCGCATTTCACGCATAGCAGCCGAGCTTCTAGAGAGAAATGAATGAATCTGAACTTTAGAAGCCTGAACTGAGGTTTCTTATATGTATATCCTTGGCGACATTCTCAATTGATCTTGAAATGGAAAATTCCAGAACTCGATAACCCCGCCACCTAGGTGAAATCTGATTAGTTCCCCGGACACCCAAAAAGCCTCTAAATTTGTCGCCAAGCAAGCCAAAATTCTCGAAAATGTCGCCAAAGGTTCACATATTGAAATCTAAAGCTCAATAACAACAGATAAACAGTATTTAACACAAAATAACTTAAGGAGAAACAAAGAATATTTACAAATATTTACAGCTATTTATAGGCATATTACCGACTTATGTCCGGAAAAAGAATTTTAGGATAGAGAACGGCGGAAGTGCTCCAGCTCTTGGCCCCGTTACATTTTAGCCACTTGAGCTATTTTACTTAAGGTTAGAACTTTGGGCCCCCTTAACTTTAGTCTTCGATATCAAAGCCTGTGGGTTCAAAATCTGTGATTTGCATAAGTTTATACAAGTGGTCAGAATTGACTTTAGACTGAAGATTCCAATCTATTAAGCTGTCGTGCAACTAAAGATGGCCGTAGTACTCCAAAAAAAGCACTAATCAACCAACAGTTTTATTTATAACGCATCTGCAGTTACGGAAATTCTAGAGGGTTCTATTGCCATCGCGCATACTTTTCTTGAAAAGCTACAAAAAATAATAACCTAAGCAATTCCTTAATTACTACAAAGCTGCTTCCTCGCAGTTTCTGACGAGTTTCAACCTGTTCGCATTCTTTGATATTGATTTCAGTCTGACTAAAAAACATTTATAGACTTTTTTTCAATAAATTGGTTCTTATTGTTCAAAACTGAAACAGAATCAACTGAATAATAGTTTTGACAGCTGCCCACGCAGTACGGTGATTAGTATCTGATGGGTTCGAATCCCGACAAAGGCGTAAACGTTTTTGTACTGTTCCCCGAGTAGGGAGCAATGTTGACTCACTCTCTGTCTGCTCCTGTAATAATATAGCTAACAAAAGTTGCGGTGTCTGCGTCCGAATATCATTTGGATAAGTGCAATGAAAGAATAGAATTTTGGGTACTTTCCCATTATAACGATCACTCTTTGGACCTGTTCACATAGGAGTCCGGTAGCGGAAGCGTTAAAGTATTGAAACATATTTAACCAATGACAAACCTCTAAACAATTAGAAACGAAATTTTTAACGCCTATGATTGGTTTATTTCCGTCTCAGCGCCATCTTTCCTGTAACGCTTCGCTACCGGACTCCTATGTAAACAGGCCCTTTGGCGAAAAAAAATTGTTCTCATATGATTGCAGGGACCGGGGTTTGATCTTGTTGAGGGAGACTCCTTGATTAACGTAAATTCGTTTGCCCATGCAGCAGAACTACCTCTCAACTCCACATCAACGAAATGTAAACTAAACAGTTCCGCTTCCATTCCAAGTTATATCGTGTATCGTAAGTAAGGCATATTAATAAAGTGCTTGTTCTAAAGTGTTCATAATCATTATCGAACAGTTTCTCACATTTCCGGCGTCCGTGACAGAGCTATGGAAAACCTTAAGCGAGAACCAGCACAACTGAGGCAATTATTTACAAACTCTTTAATAACTTTGGAATCGAAATTGACTGTTGAACCAGTAATTAGAAGTGACGTGATACCGGCAAGTACTGTATTAGAGGATAAAGCGAATCGTCTCTTTGATTTAAACCAGTGGTCCCCAACCCGTGAAAGTCCGCGGACCACTAAGCTAGAAATTGAACCATGTGTGGACCACCCCCACCCCTCACCCACTTGAGGGGGGTGGACCTTCCGGGGGAATGGAGGTATAGAACATCCCTCAGGCCAAAGGGATACAGGATTAAAGTACTCACATTCTAACGTATCATATTATAATAATATAATAATTATGTTAATTTTTTAAGAAATTTTAATTCAACATCTGATAGTCATTGGATATATTTCTCCCATCTAGTTCAAAGAACATTGCTTTCAAAATCCCCATTTATTTGGCAACTTTTGTAATGTGGTGCTGGACCACTCCCGGGGCTTTCGCGGACCACCGGTTGGGAACCACTGATTTAGACGAACAAATAAAAGAATTATGGTTAAACGAGGAAGATTTTGACGAAGAATTTTAAAAGATATTTATGTAACCGAATCTTATCGTGATCAATGGATTACTGCGAAATCGAAAGTCACGAATCTTGTGAAAAGCGAAGTTAATTTAGACCAGGGTTGTTAAACTCAAAGGCTAACTTGGGCCAAACAAACAAGGTTTAACTATAGGTGGGCCGCAAAAAAACAAACAATATTAATAGAAACGTAGGTTATTTACAGTATATTACCTAATTACAGTATATTCAACATAAATATACACATTTTGTTTAATAATAGCAAAAAAAGAGTATAATTAAAAAAAACACTTAGCGAATTCTTCCTATCTAATTATAATTCTGCGTCGGTTATTTTATTATATATTATTGTGTGCCAATATATTGGCCGGGCCGCAAAAATGTTCGTCGCGGGCCCGCGGGCCGCGAGTTTGACACCCCTGATTTAGACGATAATGTAAGTGTCACATCTCAAGGTAAGCGAAATTTTAGACTTCCTAAATTAGAATTGAAACGATTTGATGGAGATGTAAAAAATTGGATTGGTTTTTGGGGACAATTTTAAAAAATTCATGATGATACTATAGACTTTGATGATAAATTCCAATATTTACTGCAAGCTACTAAAATCGGCTCTTCAGTCCGAGACCTCGTAGAAAGTTTTCCATCATTTGGCCTAAATTATTTTAAAGCCATAGAACAAATGAAGTCGCGTTTTGCACGTGATGATTGAAATCTGTGTTCGGGAACTTCTGAATTTAGTCTTAACTCAAGTTAAAAATGGAGAAAACTTTACTTTGCGTATCCTGCATGACCGATTGGAAACTCAGTTACGTGCATTAGAAACTTTGGGAGTAACTACTGAGAAATATCCAGCAATGTTGTACCCCTTAGTCGAGTCTGTTTTACCACAGGAAATAATGGAAACATGGGAATGATCGTGAACAATGAAAACTGAAATCGGGAAAGAAGTAAATCTTTTAATTAGTCTTTTAAAATTTTTGAGATTCGACGTGGAAAGCGAAGAGCGTTTGAATCAGGCCCGTTCCGGATTTGCATGTAGCCAGTGGCGCACCCAGGATTTTTCTTGGGAGGAGGGGGGGGGGCAAGATGAACGGATAAAATATTTAAATTGCATGGGGGGAGGCGAGATAAATGGATAAAAATATTTATAATGCAAAATCAATATTCCTAATAAAATTTCTATTTCTTTGGAGGTGGGCCTGAGTGCGCCGCTGCATGTAGCAAAGAATTCGATTAATCGAAATCTCGAAATCCCATTCCCACCGCAACATATATTGTAGCGAGTGAAAAGAAATACTCTAAACCGGATAAATTATGTTTGTGGTGTAGTAAAGTTTCTCATAACTCAACAGAATGTTTTAAAGCTAATTATATTCCATACGATGAGAAGAAAGAAATATTGCGTAAAAAAGGGACATGTTTTTCTTGTTTAAAAATAGGGCATAATTAGAAGGTATGCAAAAGTTATGTTCAGTGTTTCATTTGTAATAAACGACATCATACAGTTATATGTCCAAAACCCCGCCCATCCGAAAGATGCCAAGAAAGAAATGAATGAAAATCCAAATGCTTAGGTGTTGATATCTAGTAGAAATTCTCCAACTCTTCTTTTGACTGTTCTTGCCAGAATTACGAATAAGGAAAAATCTGGTATTATCCGGATATTGTTTGATACAGGTTCTCAAATATCTTTTATTAGAAAGGATATAGCAGACAAGTTAGGGCTAGAAATATCAAATCAAGAAGCTTTGAGCCATGGTTTATTTGGGGGGGGGGTGAAAATGAACAAAAGTTACATAATGCATATGATATTACTTTGCAAAGCTTATGTTCGAAATTTCGATCTCGTATTACCGTTTTATATTAAACAAAAATTTGTGGAAATATACCCCGTGTTACAAATCTTAGTGTGTACCCTCTTCTGAGGAAGAAAAATATAGTATTAAGTGATGTGGGAGAATATACACCGGAAATAGGCTTGTTAATTGGGGCCGACTACTTGGGTTCTTTATTGACCGGAACAATAGTTCGAATTGATGATAATTTGGTAGCAGTTAATACAAAACTGGGATGGACTCTCCAAGATAAACAAACATGTTCTGTTAAATCTTTAAATGATATTAGTTGTTCTTGCAACTTGGGTCTAACAGAACTATGGGATTTGGATGTGATTGGCATTGGAGATCTATCAGAAATTAAATCTAGAGGCTGAGACTTTAAATTTATTTCGTTGAACTATTAAGTGGATTGAAGATAACAGATAGTCTTCCATGGAAGGAAGGCATCCTGAATTGACTAATAATAAGGAACTTGTTAAAAAACGGCTCATATCTACCACAAAACACTTGTTCGCACGGTCATTTAGAAGAGTACGATGACATTCTCAAAGAATGGATAGATTTAGGCATCGTAGAATTAGTCAAGGAAGATGATGGCATTGGGCATTACCTACCACATCGACCCGTTTTCAAGAGTAGTAGCACGACTACAAAAATACTTCCCGTGTTCGATGCATCCACTAGCGATGAAAAGGGTAATTCTTTGAACAATTGTTTAGAAAAAGGCCCAAATTTAATAGAGTTAATTCCCACATTAGTGGTGCAGTTTCGAAAGTATGCAATTGACATTACTTCCAACATCAGAAAAGCCTTTTTGCAAATTAGTCTTTTCCCAAATGATAGGGATTATTTCAAGTTCCTGTGGTGGAAAGATCGGAAGATAGAGGAAATCATTACCTTACGCCATTGCCGCGTTGTTTTTGGTGCTTCACCAAGCCTGTTTTTACTAGGAGCAACAATAGCATATCATCTTGAACATGCTCCAGAATAGTTGAAAAAAGCTGCTCAGTTGCTCCAGAACTCCTTTTATGTTGATAATTGTGTCCTAAGTCTAGAAACGAAGGAAGAAGCTAGAGTCTTTATTTCTGAAGCCAAACAGTTGGTGTTTTCAGCCTAATTCGATCTCTGATGTTGGACAACTTCTCTGGATGGGGTTATAGAATGTGAAACTAATGAAAGATATATTCCACTACTGAGACTTTCTTGGGGCATCCAAATAGATGAACTCTCGTGTAATTTAGGTACAAGCACATTTTCAGAAAGGTCTGTTACCAAAAGAACTTTGTTGTCCTTAGCTCAAAGTATTTTTGACCCTATCGGCTATACTAGCCCGACTATTTTAATCCCAAAATTAATAATACAGAAAAGTTGGAAGGAAAAAATTGATTGGGATGAAGTACTTCCACCGGATATGAGAAAAGAATTTCTAGACTGGTTCAAGCATCTACAATTTTTAAAAGATTGTACGGTACCCAGAAGACTTGTAATTGGACATTTTAAGCCTTGTGTAATCAACCTACATTGTTTCAGCGATGCTAGCAGAGTATCCTACGCTGCCTGTATTTTCATACGATCATGTTATGAGGGAAAAATTTCGGTGCAGTTAGTTGTCAGAAAATCAAATGTAGCACCTACTAAAGATATTACTATCCCACGATTAGAACTTCTTGGAACTCTCATTGCAACTCGCTTATACAACCAGGTAGTTGACTCACTTAATTTGCAAGGATGCAAAGTTTATTTCTGGAGTGATTCAACAGTAACCCTAACTTGGATTAAAGGAAAAAATGCTGGAAGACATTTGTTGGAAATCGCGTTCCCGAGATCAGAAGTTACACAAACCCAGATGATTGGCATTATGTACCAGGCTCTGATATCCAGCAGATCTACCCTATGAATCCAGCAGATCCACCCTCCAGAGGCTGCAATGCTAAAACTTTGCTCGAGAGTCGATGGTGGAAGGGACCTAACTGGTTGAAGGAAGATCCTGTAAAATTGCCTATATCTGAAGGCCCAAGTGCTGATGAAGATCTTGTGGATTCTGAGAAGAGGAAATTAGTGGTGACCATTGTAGCTCAAGAGACCTCTAATTTTACGGATAGTTTACTCTACTTCTCTCAATACTCAAAACTATTTATTAGGATGATCTCATAGATCATGCGTTTCATCAACAATTGTCGGAAAAAGGAATATACCAGGAAAGGAAACTAGTTTATGAAGAGGTTCTAAATGCTGAGAAAATATTATTGAGATTAATCCAGAAGGAAACTTTTCAAGGCAAAGGAGTTGAAGTTCTAAATGAAATGCAAACATTTAAAGATAATGAAAGGATCATTGAAGTGAGAGCAAAATTAGTCCTAGGCGATGAAGAGGAATACTTTAAATGTCCCATATTGTTACCAGGGGATAACGCAATTATTCACCGACTTATCCATCAGAAGCACTGTCAATTTCAACACTCTGACCTCAGAACTCTTTCATCTAACCTGAGAGAAAATTACTTGGATAATAGGTATTAGGAGATGAGCGAAGAAAATCTACTCTTGTTGTGTCATTTGCAAAAGATTTAAAGCTAAACGCACAGAACCTCCTTTAGCTCCTCTACCGAGAAGCAGAATAAAACAGGCTGCCTTATTCGAAGTAACAGGAATTGACTTAGCTGGCCCTTTGTGCCTATTTTCAGGTGAAAAGGCATGGATCGTCCTTTTTACGTGCGCCATTTATAGAGCTGTTCATTTAGAACTAGTTAGTTCTCTATCCACCGAAGCTTTTATAATGGCTCTAAGAAGATTTATAGTACGAAGAGGAAGAGTGAGAATTATCTACACAGATATTGCCACTAATTTTGTGGGCACGAACAACGCTCTTCAAGATCTGGATTGGAAGCATATTGTGAGTTTTCTACCATCAAGAAAATAAGATGGAATTTCAATCCCCCAAATGCCGCTTGGTGGGGCGGGTGGTGGGAGCGAATGATCCGCATGTTGAAAGAGCTCCTGAGAAGAATTTTGGGGAGATTCATTTTTAAGAGCTAGAAGAGCTATAAACTTTCATGTGTGATTGCGAGGCTACGATAAATTCCAGACCCCTAGCGTATATCGATGACAACTCGGAAGGATTGAAACCGATGACACCTTCAAATGTCATGCAGGGAATACCGAGTGCTGAAATCCCAGATTTAGATGAGATTGATAATAAGCGCTTTAATAAACGATTGCGTTACCTTCAAAAACTTAGAAATGGTTTACGAATGAGATACCACAACGAATATTTAGCTATGCTTGTGCATCGTGGACTAAGTCGGGAAGATACCTTGTAAGTTGGTGATGTAGTTATTTTGGAATCCCCGGAAAACGTATGAACTGGCCGCTTGGTCTAATAGTTGAAATTTTCTCTGGAGCAGACGGGCATTCAAGAGCTGCCAGAATAACGGCAGCTGAAGAAGAAAAAATTAGACCTTTCCAGCGAATTTATTCCCTAGAAATTAGAAATCTAGAAATCCAATTTTTTGATCTATCAAAAGGCAACATTCTATGCGTTGTGGAAATTCCCTCGGGGTCAACCAAACCAACTGATGATGGTCCAGTTCCCGCACCTTCTGTTGCTCCGGACATCCGAACGACGTATCAAAATACCCACTAGATTGGACCTCTGATTATTTTTTGCAATTTAATTGTTTTAGGTTTCCACCAAATTGCTACGTGGGAGGATATGTTGAGGCATACGCCTTCATTAATGTAAATTCGTTTGACCACGCAGCAGAACTTCCTCTCAACTCCACATCAATAAAATGTAAATAGTTCCGCTTTCGTTCTAAGTTGTAGCGTGTATCGTATCAGTAAGGCGTATAAAATAAAGTGCTTGTTCTAAAGAGTTCATAGTCATTATTTCGCAGTTTCTCACAGATCTCTTACCACCACAGCACCACGGCATTTCTCATTAAACAATTCTAAGGCCGGGCGCAAGTTGAGACGTAGCTTGGTGAGGTGAAGTGACGCAGGGAAACAGGATTCAATCAACTGCGGGCAGGGAGAGCGAAAGTTGGGAGGCAGTTCTATCTCAACTGCGTGCCAATGAGGGTGTTTAAACAAAAATTTGCAAGATGGCAATGTATATACAATTATAACTAAGTTCGGAATCTGATTCCGATGAATTCGAAGACCAAGTAATTTCAACATTACTTCGTGAAAAGCTTCCGAAAAGCAATTGTCTAAAAAAAAGAAAGACGCACGGAGAATTCATTCTCAAGAATGATTTTTTTAATGAGAAATATAGAAATTATTACCGTGTAAATTATTTCGCTGGCTAGGCAAGCTGTGGAGTGTTATTTTGTTATTCTTGCATCGCGTTTTCGTGTTTTTCGTTCACCTTTTGAATGTAAAGTAAGCACTGTAGTAAAAATTGTAAAAGCATCTTGCGTACTGCACAACTATTTGATAAATTCTACAGTATTGAAAACTGGAGGTGATATCACCTAACAGGATTTGCCACAGTACCAATTAGGTCCACAGGTCCACTGCATAAAACCAATGCATGAAGTGGATCTCAAGCGTTTTGGATTCGTCAAAAGTTCACGGAAAACTTTAATTCACCCGGAGGTTCAGTTCCTTGGCAGAGAGATTGCGTGTTGAATGGAAAGTACTGAGAATGTATTGTAATTAGAATATAAAAATTAATCTTTCAAGCATAATACATTTATAATTTTTAATAAATATAATACTTTTTTAAGCTTATTTTTTAATGTTGTAACACCTTTTCTTTTCTCAATCATTTAAATTTAAATTAAAGTTACTTTTCAAATTCCGGTTAGATACTAAATTTCTTTCAGAAAAATTTTAATACCTGCCTCCGAACGGAAAAACATATTAAAGGGAAACGTAACTAATTGGTAGTTCCTAGTAAATAAAATCATTCCGAGAAAATGTATCATTTCGAATCGTCTGAACGGAACATGGAACAATGTTGTTATTTTACTGTACATGATTATAAAATATTTGTAGAAGTTGAAATTAAAGTTCAAGATTACGTGTTCAGTTTATTTTTTATTACAAATCTACATCTTCCCAACTAATTAATTCTTGTCATTTATTATACTAAATATGACACACATCTGTTTAGCAAATATACAAATATACCTACAAAGTAGTTTTGTTTTCACCGAAAATCTGCTGTACATAAAATGTTATCTAAAACAAATGTAAGGTGCAGGGTAAATCGGCAGAAGTACAAAAGGAGGAATTTACAGAACAAATTGAATACATTGTAAGCAAACTAATTCAAAAAACACTTTTAATTGAAAAAAGCAACCGTTTTCCCATATACCTATCAAATAAATTAATCTGAATTCAGTAAAAAAATTATAAAAACTTAGCAGATTTCATTCCAATTTCTTGGGCTATTTCTTCCCAAATCAACAATTTTAATTTGATTTTTAAATAGTCAGCATGTGACGTATCGTATAGTACTGTTCTCCCTCTAACTGGCTCTATTAATTTTTCTTCCATCGTAGACTTCTCTTTCAACACAACTTTTCACTCGCAGGTCGTAGTCACTAGTGACAAACTGCGGTACGAGCACAAACCTTCGCAGCTCACGGACGCTCTGAAACTGCGTCACCTCACCCTGCGAGCGAACATACGGTGTAAAATTCACTTCTTTGTTTCACAGAATCTCGGTGAGTCGCCTCACCTCACCAACCTGCGTCTGAACTTGCGCCCGGCCTAAGTGTGTATAAGAAGTAGCCAGTGCTACTTTGGCAAATGAAGTTTTGCAGCTCATTTCACTTTGCATATTAGCCTTCCTCGAAAATGGCTCTTTCCAAAGTTAACACGTTGTGGGATCTTCCTGGCGAGAAAGAGTCTGTAACATTTATACGGGAAGTCGGTATTTTACCGTCTGACCGGAAGTGTGAAAAGAGGCATTCAATGAAAATGTATATCGAAGAGAAGGATATATTTTGGAGTAAAAAAGTCGAGATTAACGACGGCGGATGGATGGAAGCAGTGGCGTAACGATTATACCTGGCGCCCGGGGCCCGATAACTTTTCGGCGCCCCCAATTGAAATTATCTGGAAAATCCTGTTTACCTTGGAGACCATTTGGCTCATCGAGTGGTGGTCGAGGGGTGACCGTGAATTGTAGGCAATGGCACCCCATACCATCACACCAGCTTTGGGAGCGATGTGTCGCTGTACAGCAAAGGCAGGATTGAAGCGTTCACCACGGGCTCTCCACACACGAACACGATTGTCATCACTGCCGAGATTGAATCTGGATTCGTCGCTAAAGACGACCTGGTTCCATTCCGCTGCAGTCCAGTTTCCTCGTGCGCGGCAAAACTCCAAACGGAGGCGTCGATGGGTGGGCGTCAAGGGCAACACACGCAATGGGCGCCGCGATACCAACTTTCCTTCAGCCAGGCGCCTTCGTATGGTTCGAGAAGATACAGAGGCCCCTAGTGAAGGTGCTACCTGTGCCTGGATGGCGTCCGATGAAGCAGTTGGCTGTACGCGTGCATTTCTTACGATGTGGCGGTCTTCTCGACGACTGGTCTGTCGAGGGCGTCGTGAGCCTGGTCTTCATGTACATGACATCTCTCGGGTCCAATGGTCCCAACACCTCCTCACAACACAATCAGAGCGGCCTAATTGACGAGCTGCTCGCCTAGCTGACCACCCAGCTTCCATCATCCCGACGATTCTCCCCCTCTCAAACTGCGACAACTGCTTATATTGTCTTCGAACACGGCGTAATGGCATGTCTATCTCAGCTCTTCATTTGTGAATGATTCAGCACACTCAAACAAGCTTTGGTTACCTGTTTTATACTCCACAGAGTACGATGTTCAACGCCCTCTACCCGCTATACGTAATGGGCAATCACGCTGCATTTCTAATCAATTGCATATCTCCCGACATGTACCTTCATTGCAAGTTTCGTTACGATCCCGCAATTATTTCTTGGTGCGCTAATTTTTTTGTCCATGAGTGTAGTTTGATGTGTTGCTATGGTTTCTTGACTATGGTTGAAAAAGAAAATTCAAATGTTAAATGATTTACTGATAATAAAAGAAAAAATCGTTTCATGTGTTGCTATGGTGACTTGATTATGGTTGACAAAGGAAAAGTTGTAAAGGTGAAATATCAGCTCAACATTTAGGCCCCTAATTTTCTTTGTACTGATCAGATATACATAATATATAACCTATTTCCTATATCTGGAATATTGTACCTTTTAAATAGTGAAAGAATTTTTCAACTAGGTGCAGTGGTACCGGAGATTACCCTCCACATACAAAATCCGCTCTCTCTCTTTATATATTAAGTATAAATATAGATTGGCGACTCTTTTATATTGTACTTGGCGACTTTTCGAGTAACGCTGTCGACAGGTCGGTATAATGGGAAAGTACTCATTTTTTGTGAACTTGGTTGTTTTCTCTGTTTTAGATTTTCAGTGTGGAGTTGGCCAGGATGTGTGTTGTGAATTTGCCATGCTATTAAAAAAAAATTGCCTCAAAATCCAAGTACCCACAGTTTTCGTGTAGGTTTTGTGAGTTTCTTTTCTCTATTGAAAGATAAAATAACAACTTACTTAGCATTTGGCAATTTTCTATGTTGTCAGTGCTCATGTAACGTGAAATTCGACGTAAATGAATTAAGGATTTTAATTTAATTAAAAATGTATATTGAAAAATTCTTACCAACCTTTTTCGATGAAAATTTATAAAGTTAACTAGAAAAATCGGTACTTTGGGATTATCCCGTCGACCATTTTCGCCAAACCCGATTCATTTTCGCCAAACCCGATATTATCACCAAAAGGTAGCTTTTGCGCCGATAACCTCAAATTTTATCACATTTACTGTGTAATCCTTGACTACGCGAGTTAGTGTTCTTTAGAATGTTGAAATATACTGTATTTTTTACTCCGCTGCAAAATGATTCGAATTTAGAATTTGCCTAGCACCGAAGAGAGTGCAGTGGCATATTTTGAAGAGTATGGAATCATTTCTTCTAAGAAAATGTGCGTGAATGGCGACTGCACAAGGATAATAATTTGTTTGTTTGCGCTTTAAAAGCTATCAAGGACTATTGGCCGCCGAAATGATTGATAATAATATATATGGTTAGATTCAAGAATAATTCAATGTGAAATTATAAAAAAATAGAGGTTTTTACTTTGTTTTGATTCTTTTTATTAATAATGTGTTTTAATAATATTATTGTATTAATAATAAATTTAATGTGTTTAGAATGTTTATTTTGGAAATTGCTTTTCATTATGATGGCGCCAAAGAATTTGCGTATTTTCGCGAGCGTTGACGGAATAATCCTAAAGTACCGAAAAATCTTATTGATATTGACATTGACATAAAACACTATAGAGGCACCAGGGAGCAAGAGCTCCTTATCCTCAGTATCAAGGTTAGTATGTGACATAAGATTAACCGTTCTCAAGTTTACAAATAGTGTTGACAGTGATTAAGGGAGAAAAAATAAATTAATTAGTTTAAAAATTAACTAATTAACTAGAACGAGTACGAGTAACCAATGTGGCATGGCTAACTTAAGTGATAATGGAGAATTTAAACAATGGGTGAAACAAGAGAGTATATAAAAAAATAATAATAGTAATAATAATAAAAAAAAATCAAAAACTAGAAGACGGGAAATTTGGAATATGATTGGGATAAAAACAAGTTAGTGGCAGATACACGAAAGAGCGGTAGGTTGGTATAATAATACGCTGTTCTGAGATGGAAATTTCAGTAATACAATTTTGTGACAGGGAAAAATGACTTGAAAACCCTATTGTTCACTCTCTATGATAAGTGATTCTACAAATAATTAAAAATATTTATTGGAAAGATGATCTGATCTAATTTATCTTCATTCAAAATTGATAAAAATCTAAATACTCCTTTAAATTTAAACCAGAAATTGTGAAAAAATAGCTATTACTAGATAACTGGTGTGATTATTAAACATATCATTCTGCGCATGCGCTTTATCATGTCCATTTGCAATTATCGGTTGTTTCTCCAATTCTTCAGGGTTGGTCCCAGCCATTTACAGAAGTTACTTCATGCGATACGTACAAGCTGGTGAAAGCTAGTGCACACTAGCTTTCGCTGGCGTATAGGCCAAATAAGACATCGGTTAGTGATATTTAACATATATGTACACACGAGTACATGTCAATACATCATAAACGACACAAAAATATTTCGATTGTACTCTGCTGACCAGAAATTCGTTGTTTTCGAGTATTTAAGAATTTAATTATAGTTTATTTCAAATATAATTGTTTTTCAAAGTTGAGTAGGTTTTGCGTGTACATTATATCATGAGTTTCTGTAGATGTTGGTAAATAACGTTTGCATCTAAATGTTTGTTTGTAAAGAATTATATTCTGGGAATATATTTATCAAATCTGGTTATAAAGGTATGCAATTAAATATATTTATTCTCGATCACTCGGAGCTTATAATTTTTGTAGTTGGATGATGGATTTGTTAAAAATTATAATACATTTCCTGTGTAAATAACAATTTTGTTCATTAGAGAAATCTTCAAATTCATACGATGATCTTTATTTTTAAATAATGCAGCATAAACTTACAAATGTGAAATTTATATCTATCCCAATATTTTGTTCACTATACGATCTAGTGATTAAGGTATTAAAAAGGTTTCTATCGGAGAGTATACAAACCTCAGATATTTAGTGCCTTTGTCAGTGGTGCAAATCATGAATTTTTTTTTACTAATATATTTATCACTATACACTACTTATTTTCCCCATTTTTAATCTTTTGAATAATAGATATTGCCAAAATCTCATTAAGTTTTAAATTGATAAAATATAAAAAATATAACTCGTTTATTAGATTTGATTAGAAATTTAAATTTCTGGACATAAAAAGTGTAATCTGAAGTTGAGTGTTACAGAGAATAACTTCAATTTTTCCTAAATTGTGATCTAGTTGATACACATAGTCAATAGTTTTTAGATAATATATATATAAACTTTTTGAAAGTACTTCCATGTATTTGTTTACTCTATCAGAGTTATGAATCCATTTTTAAGTCAAGCAATATATAAGTCATTAAAAAAATATTTTTCTTTGAGCAGGTTGTACGATGTAAATTTTAATTTACATCTCTTGGCTTAACTAATTATGAACATTCCTAATGTATTGTTTTTTTTCAAGCTTGCAGCTTTTAATTTATTGCTTACATTTTATGCTACTAAGTTGTGTACATACTCATTGTTGAGGGATATGAATTTTTAAATATTGTATTGAGAATTTTAAAATTATTAATTTTCAATTTAGTATTTTTTTAGTATAAAATCAAAAATACTGCCTGAAGGAAAAGTTCTTTGTGAAAGAATTTCTCCTTTAAATTTGAGTATTTCTGCATTATGATATGTAATTTTTTATTTTTTACAAATACTTTAATGAAAAGTTATATATCATTTATAAGTTTACTAATTTTGAATAAAATTCTTAATTTGCTGCACTTTATATTATTATACTTAAATTTTTTTATATAAATCTGTCAGTATACTATAATGCAAAATAATGTATATTAGCATACAAGTCACAAACACAAGAATTGAGAATTAAAAAAAAAAAAAGAAAATCATTGTCATGTAATTTTATTCCATGTTTGCATGCTTTAGATTTCAACTTATATTTGAATGTATTGCTATAAATTTTAAAGGAATACTAAGATAATTGCTCAGACTTATTTTTTGTTTATTTATTTATTTATTTATTTTTTAAGAATTTTTTATGCTATTTACTTTAATTTGAATTCTTTGAATTTAATTTCCTTAGATTTCCTATTCTGAAATTATTTTGTATTATTTCATTGTTTTGTAATTCTCTAGAAAATAGAATATATTCATTAAATTATACTTAAAGTAAATAGAAATGAGAGTACAATGAATGTTTTGAAATACCTAGAGGTTTAAGAGATGCTAGTCTAGTAATAGATTCATAAATGTTGATATATTATGATTATTTTAGGCTTACTTAACATGAAAAAAGGCTTTCAAGCAGCATAAATTTAAAATTATGAATATTTAAATTTAATTTTCATGAAGCTGTTCAGAAAAGGGAATTCATACCTAGATTCTTAGTTTTGATTGCATTTTTTTCTTTTGGTGCCATTTTAAACTAAGCTTTTAATCTTCATCTAAAGTAACTAAAAGTAATATATTTTGCTTTAAAACTTTTTTTTCTTTTTTTGAATGTGGCATATTTATTCATACTTTATAATATATAAAGTATGAATAAATGCATTAAAAATTTACCAATGTTTATAATGGAACTCTATACATAAAATATCTAGAAACTGTTAATTTTAATAATAAAAAACAAGTAAAATATTGAATAAATTCAAATGTTTGATTTATTATTATTATTATTGTTATTATTATTATTATTTTTATTATCTTTTTTTTAAAGCCTGTATAGTAATATAGTTACTTATAGACATGGTTACCAGACATCGTATGAATTATAATTTATTGTATGTGACCTCTTATCATATTCTAGTTAAATTCAGCTCCAGTTTTTTTTCCTTTGTACCTGCAAAAGACTTTGCTAGCCTTTTTTTTATTTAAGATTTCTCGTTGCTAGAACCTATACAGATTGTTGATTAATAAAACATAATTGTAGTATAAATATTAAGCTTTAATTATTTGAAGCCAATTTCAATTTATCCAATATATAACCATTATTTTATTATTTTGTATAATTTTTTATAAAAGTCTCTATTAGACTATATTATGCTTTTTTTCCCTTGTTAAATATCAAGACTCGGACAATTATATGTTTATTTATACAATTTATCATTTGAATAGAGTAAGAAATGGATAGTGACGAGGATGGTGATAATGACAGAGCTATATCTTTAACTCATCTTTTGTTTGGAAATATTGATGATGATGGAAATCTTGAGAATGACTTTCTGGATCCTGTAAGTATATTTGATATTAAACACATATGCATGGTATTGTCAGGAATGAATGTGTATTAAATTAGTTTTATGATTTTAGAATGATGAGGAATTTCTTATAATTGAATTCGTAATTGAATCTTGAGACATGGATTGATTTCCCTGTATATGAAGACAGACAAGACACTCTTTTAGAATTTTAATGTTTAAATTTTAAAGTTCCAAATTTTTTAATCATATTTTTTATTTGGATGATTCTTTGTGAATGAAATTCACTTTTGAAACCCCTTTTCCCTTTTCCAGTTCTTTTCTAAATTTTAGAGACTCTGGGAAAAGCGAAAAAAAAAATTTGGCATTATTGTGATTCTTAAATTTTTGACTTGAATTACAATTGCAATAAACCTATGAAGTATAATATTCAATCAAAAGAAAAAAATTACATCATTTGTTTGCATAATAAAAAATTTTCCTGAAGGCTGCTCATTAAAACTGAGATGCTATGGAATGTAACTTATTTAAAAATTCATACCAGAATAAAAGGAATAATTTCATTGTTTAAGTGAATCTAAATCATTTTTAAACAGACATAGTTATATTCTTTCATGAACAATAGAGTCTCTGTATAATAATCTTTCATTTAATAAAGTCCTTTTTTTATTATTTTTTTTACAGAACTTTGCTTTTTATGAGCATACTAGCTGAATACCTGTGCTTCGCTATGGAGTACATTCAAATTAAATACAATGGTCAATGTATGCAATTAATGCCAAATATATATATATATATATATATATATATATATATTTATAATAAATACAATGGTCAATGTATGCAATTAATGCCAAAAAAAGCCAAAAAAATATATATAAAAAATCATAATGGATATTTTTATAGGCAAAATAATGTAGATGAAAATATTCAAATTAAATACAACGGTCAATGTATGCAATTAATTTTTATGTTTAATATCCATAAAACATACTAATTTGAATTAAATTCTTAAAAAACTTCCATCTCAATTAGTCTAGTGGTTAAATTTTATGTTTTATGGTATTTAAATTTTTTTTTGTCAATTTATTTAGTTGTTATGTACGTGACGCAAAATTTATTTAAAATATCAAAAAAAGGAAAGGAACCACGTGGTCAGCACTTAATAAATTAAAGTCTAAAAATTAATCTTTAAAAATTCACCAAAAATCATAAACTGGAGGTAAAGATTAGAAAAAGATTTCATTTTAAGGGAATTTTTATGATCTTTCTCGTGATATAAATTTTATAACCCTCAGATTATTATTTTAAATACAAACTATAAAAAAGTTATAAAAACAGCTTAAAAATTTAATTTAAAAAAATCTAAGAATTTTTCAAAAATCTTTCCTAGTGCACCCCTATGCTATAAGAAGAATTGCCATGCAAAATTTCAGCGCTTTAGGTCCAGCGGTTTGGTGTGTGCATTATCTGTCAGTCAGTCACAGAGCTGTTTTATATATATAGATTAATCTCCCTATTGAAATAAATTTCAGCATAATAATGTTTTCTTTTGCTCAAAGCATCTTAAGAAGCAGTTGAAGCATTTCATATAATTTGGTAAGAATTACAGATTTTAGGAGGTATTGTAAATAAAGTGTTCAAATTTTAACAGAAGGGATAAACATTTTTATGAACAAACTGCTTTTCATCAAAAATCCACACATCATAATTTTTTTAAAAATTTATTTATTTTATATTATATATATATATATATATATATATATATATATAGTTTAGGAATGCATTGAAATTATGCAAAGCATGTAAATCTTTTACTATGTATATTATTTAGAAAACCCTTATTATAGTCCAGTCAATGAATGCTCAAAATAGGGGTCTAGGTGGAAAGTCATAGGGCGGAAGAACTGACTTCAGAACTTTGGACTAGTTAGGAGGTAAACATACTAAAAGTCCCTGGTCCTGGGGGGGGGGGGGGCTACGAAGGTCCCATTTTTTCGTTTTTCGCTTGTAACTTGAAAACGATTGATCCTACAAAAAAAAAAAAATTCTTATACAAAAAATAAAGCTGGCAAAATTTCCTACAAAAGACATACTTAAAGTTTATTTGTGTCTTCAATAGTTTCTGAGGAATGAGCCAGAGTAAATCGCTATTTTATTTTAAAAAATGAATTTTGCCCCCCCTTTTATCGATAAACTTCACCTTTGGAATTCTTTACTGTTGATTTGAG
The DNA here is from genome assembly GCA_907164885.2 of Dolomedes plantarius. Taxonomy (NCBI): domain Eukaryota; kingdom Metazoa; phylum Arthropoda; class Arachnida; order Araneae; family Dolomedidae; genus Dolomedes; species Dolomedes plantarius. The sequence continues at coordinate 99,757,482 of OU015492.1, read as the reverse complement.
AGACAAACCTTGTGAATGAACTTGTACAGCATTAAATTTCCTTCAAAACAATTATATTATTTAATGTTTTACCTTCATCTGTTAAAAAATTAGAGCAATTTTGTGATTTCCTACGAATTTCGAAAAATAAGCCTCAAATCTGTAGTTTGCACTTTTTGCTATTTAAATGGTTATGCCATCCACAAAAATTCTTTGTATGTGGACATGAAATCTCACGTAATTATGTTTTATACTTCTATTCTTAAGGTTATTGGAAGGAGTGGGAGGGGGGAGGGTTAATGCAAATAGTACCTAACATGAACATTATAATACACACAGATTATGTTCTTTCATTGAAACATACTTACTGCATTATGCTCTTTGCATATATATGAGCAACATTTTTGACATGTTTGCTTTGTTTTCCTATTTTGTTTTGTTGTGCGATAGACACATCGTTCTTCTTTAGGAGACACAGTAGAGCTATTTTGGGGGTTTCACAAGCGCAGGGTATGCCGTCAGGTGCAAATGCTTGCTGACTCAGCAGTCGCACCACGGTCAAAACCACCGATTTCATCTTTCAAAAGCAATAACTTCCAAGAAAATTGGGAGAGGTTCTTAGTATATCACACGTGGGTAAGAATAATACATAAGGTCAGTTACCAGAAATCTTATCTCATTCAGTTCAGGAATCTACCCTCATTCAGTTTCCAACGTCGTGTCGAGTCAGTTATTTAAAATATTTAAATTTTATTTGTTGTCATGCATCGTCATTCGCCATAACTGAGAAGTGTTTGATTTGTGATGGATACATAGATGAGTCGAATGGTGATGTGTCCAGATTGGCTGAAAAGGGTATATCATCACTGATACAAGCCAGCAGAGAAAAAAAATGATTGTAAGAGTTCTCAGCTACTTGGTGTGAATTCCCTCAAAGTTCACACCTCATGCAGAAAGAGGTACACTAGTAGCACGATCACGGCTGATAAGAAGAAAGCTTCATCAATTTCATCAGAACCTCAAGAAAAAGTAAGTCTGAGGTCAACAAAACCTACATTTGATTTTAAGACTCAATGCTTGTTCTGTAAGGTATCTGTAATAAATGAAGGGAAAAAGTGCTTAAAGAAACGGAAGGTAGTGTATAATGTTTGAGACATAGATACCTTCAAAATCAAGTGTATGAATGTTAGATTAGACAGAAATGATGAATGGGGTAAAGATGTAGTTTCTCGTCTTTTCTCAATCATTGATTTAGTTGCTGAGGAAGCATTATACCACAAAAGTTTTTGCAAAGATTTTTTTAGACCGTCGTATTTTCCTCCAAAAGATAAATCAGAAACTTACGACTATGTTACTAAAGCCATGAATGAAATTTTTGCTTTCATGGAAATTAATAGTGACTGCCAGTTTTCTTTTGATGAATTACGAGCTGCAGTAACAGAGAAACCTCCAAATGACAAGACTATCACAGCAAGACTGTTGAATAAGTTAACAGTCAATATTTACAGGAGTTGTGGGTGATGACATAATCAATTGTTACAATGCTGTCAAGATTGGCAAGCAAGCAATGATGAAAATTAAAGGTAACTCGTTTTCAAGAATCAAGTTATCTCGTAAAAATAGGGCTCTCCCTCTATCATCAATGAATTCTTCAATCAAAATTAATAATGAAAAGGTTCCAGTCGACCCTCTCTTATTGTTTCAACGAATTTCAATCAGTAAGCAAACCGATGAAGACTTGATAAATTATTTGAAATTTGAGTTGGCCCCATTCCTTCTATCTTTCTTCAGTGAAACCGGAATGAAAAAAAACTATCAAATCTACTCTTTACACTTTTCGATCCAACCAAAAAGCCTTGCCACCTACCAAACTTTGACGTAGTTGCTGATGGAGGATTCCTGTTGCACAAAGTGATTTGGCCAAGATCAGCAAGTTTTCACAATCTTTCAATCTTACATGAAATTTACTAAGAGCCACTGCTTTGGAAAGAGTTGTACAGTTGTCTTTGATGGATACTCCAACTCAACCAACAGCACGAAGACAGCAGAACAGGAATGCCGGTATCGTGTAAACATTTCCGCTGATATTGTTTTCAGTTTGGATACAATAATTAATGCCAAACAAGAGCAGTTTCTCTACAACAAGAACAACAAAATAAGACTGATCTCCATGCTTAGATATCAACTTGAGACTGATGGAATTAACACGCAAGAAACACCAAGTGATGCTGACTCCTTGATTGTGACAACCGTGATTGAGAAATCAAAATATAATTGTTTTGTTGCTGTCATTGGAGAAGATGTAGACTTAGCAGTTCTCCTAATGGTCATCACCCCACCTGATAAAGATATCATTTTAATCAAACCTGGCCGTGGAAAAGTTCCAACCACTACTTACTCCACACAAGAGTTGCAGCTGCTGGGGCTGCAAGATATACTGTTTCTTCATGCCTTAACCGGCTGTGATACAGCTTCTGCTGCTTTCAGAAAGAGCAAAGTTGGTTTCTGTAAGCTCTATCTGAAACACCTCGATATTCAAGAAGCCTCTGCAGTATTCTCCAATGCCTCCTAGCCATCCACTAAGATTGTTGAACAGGGAACTGTATGTGTTTTAAGATGGTACGGTGCTAAGTCAAACGAGACCCCTCTTAACTGCTTAGGATACGACACATTTATCAAGTCAGTTTCAAATGTCAAACCAGACATTTCCTCTCGTCCGCCAACTGAGGGAGCAGCTTCGCAACATTTGTATCGATGTTACCACCAGGTGCTACTGTGGTTAGGAAGAGAGCTTCCTCCTGAAGAGTGGGGGTGGGAACGGAAAGGGAATCATCTCTATCCAATACCAATGAAGGACCCACCCGCACCAGATGATATCCTGATTAAGATATTTTACCAGTGCACTAAAGGTTGTACCAGTAGCAAATGTGGGTGCAGGAGAGCATCGATGAACTGCTCTACTGTTTACCATAACTATCATGGGCAGTGTACTAACGGTATCCACGTTTTGGATTGCGAAGTTGAGGATGAGGAAGAAACTGAAACCCTTCCCTTCGCTACAGAAATGGAGGAAGATGCGGAAGAGCCATTCACAGTGAAAGACGACCCACCACCTGAGGAAATCCCTGTACCCTCTTGTCCAAAGTGACGCAAAGTAATTTAATAACATTTTCAACATAATTTTCTTTCTTAAAATTGTTGTGATTAAAGTTGTTTCACCAAATTTACATTACTAATTTTTTTGTGTACTGTAACCTAAATTTTTTAAATTATCTTACATTTATATTATATTCATTTAATGTAGTTATGTACCCATTTTTATTACACTAAAACTTTCTTCCCGAGGTGTTACGAAGGTATTGCACTTTACACAGAATTTAAACAAATGGCTTAACTATTTAAATGACAAAAAGTGCAAACTACAGTTTTGAGGCTTATTTTTCGAAATTTGCAAGAAATCACAAAATTGCTCTAATTTTTGAACAGATGAAGGTAAAACCTTAAATAATATATTTATTTTGAAGGAAATTTAATGATGTACAAGTTCATTCCCCAGGTTTGTCTGTCAGATCGACGGTAAAGAATTCCAGAGGCGAAGTTTATCGAAATAAGAGGAGCAAAATTCATTTTTTCATAAATTAGTGATTTTCTCCGGCTGATTTCTCAGAAACTATTGAACATATAAATAAACTTTATATATGTTTTTTGTAGAAAATTTTATCACCTTTATTTTTTGTACAAGAATTTTTTTTGTAGGATCAATCTTTTTCAAGTTATAAGCGAAAAACGAAAAAAATGGGACCTTCTTAGGCCCCCTCCCCCCTTGCTCCCCCCTAGGACTGGGGACTTTTAGTTTGTTTACCACGTAACTAGTCCAAACAAAGTTCTGAATTCAGTTCTTTCGCCCTATCACTTTCCACCTAGAATCAATTGTTGACTGGACTATTATGGCAATTTTCTATTTCTGTTTTGTAATTTATTTTTAAATATTTCCCTTTCATTTATTTTAAGAAATGCATGTAATACAATACATGTATTTCATGTAATGAAATGCATGTATTGTGTTTGATTTAAAAATTTCTGCTGAAATTTATTATTTTACTATTGTTCCAACAGCTATAAACTCATTTTCTGTTATGAGATATGTATTTACTGGATAGTTAAGTGTTTTTATACCATACATACTATACTATACTATAAATAGTTGATTAGTTTTGTTTTGAGCTTTTTCATTACATTATATCAAGTTTTTTATGTAGAAATCTAAAGAAATTTTCTGTATAATAAAGTTTATAAGTGGAATGATAAGATTTCATTTCACTGAAATTCAGCACTTTTATTTTAAAAAAAATACAATTATAACTCTTTCATTCAAAATATTTATAATAAATGCAGTTATGTTATTTATGAGAGGAAGATATCGTATAAAACAATAGTTTATATTTTTTTACCTGTTTATATATTATTCCTTGGTTTAAAAAATGAAAGCAATTGGAAGTAACATCCTCATGTATATCAAATTTTACATAAATTATGGCATGCAAAGATAAACTACATTTGCACAGGAATATATCACTTTCTTTAAGGTAAATAGTAGTCTATAATTCCCTATATCATGACCTTTGTTCTTTGATTTACTATATATTTATAAATTTTGCTCTTCAGGAATCAATTCGTCATCTTCATCAGTTACCATTGCTGGGCATTGGAACCCAGCTGAAAGAAATTACAGATGATGTTGACTCTCCAAGTCTCGATTTTAGGTCTGGCAAGGAAAATGGTTACAGTGATAGTGAAGGTAAAAAGTTTTTGTCTTTATAAAGATTGTAATTTTTAAGTATCATTACATTTTAGCTGTAATTTAAAGTAGCATATTCCAGTAGTTAAATGAATTAGAATTATCGTTAATTATCGAAATAACCCTTTACATAGTGATTATTGTTTAGAGCTTCACTAAGTTCGGTGTACTTAAAGTTGATGTGTATATTTTCAAATGGATGACATCTGGCAGCAAATCTGTCACATGTGACAAAAGATTTTAAAGTTTAACTTTCATGTATTGAATATAATTAGGGATATGTAATTTTCGTAATTGCAAAATAGATGCAAATAAATGCAAAGTTTGCCGATATGAGCAAATAAATGTGAAAATTATTTTTTACTACTTTTTGGCGAAAACTCGGTGATAAATGCCTTTTTAAGTGAAATTAGGTAATAATAGTGATAATTTATTAACATAATTGCTTAACTAAGACCATCCACGGTCTTAAATGAGATCTTACTCTTGAAATTTGCCTATTACTTATGAAGACCTAATGAAGAGAATGTGGAGATTACTACAATGTTTGCTTTTAACTAAGAATTTTGTTACTTACCTAACCGAGTAAGTAAATTTGTGATTTTTTTTAATAATTGCGAAATTTATATATACAGGGTTGGAAATTGATTTATGAAAACATGTTTTTTTACAAAAACATCTTTAATATTCATTAAAAATGAGTGAAATTTCATACATTATACATGCTATGTATAACAAATGATTTACAAAAATAAAATTTAATACTTAATAATAAATGAAAACATAAGGTCAAAAATTAGATTTTCGTAATACAGAAACATGGAAATTGATTTATGAAATATCACATTTCATTGGCTATTCTGAAGTAATGTGACAAAAATTTGCATATAACAAGGTAACGTGACATGCACAGTAGACATAAAAAGGTGTTACATATTGGAAGCAATTTGTTTCAGTCATATACTTTTCATGATTGGTAAAGGAAAGGTGCCATCTGAGGATGAAAGAGCTAAAATCGATGCATATCTAGAATGTGGAAAATCTGTTTTGGAAATTTGTATGTTAATTAAAAGATCAGTTGGTGTAACGTATAACTATAGAAAAGATTCAGGAAATTATGGCAAAAATTTTAACAAAAAAGGTAATCCATGTTTAACTAAAATGGAGAAAAGAGGGATTCTTCAACTTCTATCAAAAACTGGCTACAGTTCAAAGAAGATTTGTGCAGATCTATCCCTTCCTGTTACTTCTAGAAGAGTTAGGCAAATTTTACATTCTTTAATTCTAATCATCTACTTAAAATACAATTCATGAAGCTTGAGATGGTCAAAGACGAAGTCTGGAAAGATACTTCTGCGTCACAAGCAGATGCGTTTTCAGTATTGCGAGAAGTACGTGTCAATGGGTGACAATTGGAAAAAGGTCATTTTCTCCGATGAAAAGAAATTTAATTTGGATGGCCCCAGTGGTTTGAAGTATTACTGTGGGAACCTCCGAGAAGAACCAAAATCTACATTCAACAGAAATTTTGGTGGCGGAAGTTTGATGATTTGTGCAGGGATTGCTTATGATGGCAGAAGTGAAATTGTATTTTTAAATGGTTGCCCGAATAATTCATTTGATTACAACACAGTTTTAAAATATTCCCTTCTTCCACTTGCATGGCAATATTATAGTTTAGATTACATCTTCATGCAAGACAATGCCAGTATTCTCACTTCAAATGCGATGAAAGATTGGTTTGACAAACAGAATATTGTTCATTTAGATCATCCACCAAATAGTCCTGATTTGAACACCATAGAAAACGTTTGGGGACAGCTTGTTCGAATGGTTTATGCAGATGGGATGTAGTACACATCACATGTAGCATTGAAAGCTTCAATCTGTCAAAACTGGAAACTAAAAAAATCTTGTTTTATCAATGCCATCTATAATAAAAGAAACTTTGATGAAGAAAGGCAGCTTTGCCTACTATTAATTTCAATGAAATGTGATACTTCATAATCAATTTCCATGTGTGTATGTTACGAAAATCTAATTTTTGACCTTATGCTTTTGTTTATTATTATGTATGAAATTTAATTTTTGTAAATCATTTGTTATACATAGCATTTATAATGTATGAAATTTCATTCATTTCTAAAGAATATTAAAACAGTTTTTGTTTATAAACCCTGTTTTCATAAAAAATTTCCAGCACTATATATATATATATTAATTAATTATATATTTTTTTGTGAATAAATGCGAAATTGTATATATTGCAGTTCCTCCCCCAGTTTCGTATTATAGAATTCAATAATACAGTTTAGATTCATGTGCTGATGTAAATAGACACTTCTGATAGAATGTTCAGTTAACATATCATGTGGAGGTATTGTAAATTCTTTTAGATTACTATCACATACCAATAATGGATGTGCCTAGGAAATCAGAAAACAAAAAGAAAAGATGCATTAGATTAAAACTGTGAGAAATTTTTCTTTAAGTTTAAAATACAAACATTCATACGTCTCTATATATATTGGTATCATTTGAAATTTCAGAATTCTGTTTGGAGTTTAGACCCATAGCAAATCATTATGATGGTACTGATATTTTGAGGTGTATATATTTAATTAATTAAAAAAGTTTTAAATTCTAGTGTTTCTAAAAAATTTCATTCATTTGGGATTTAACTGGTTGTTTTCAGTATTAAAATAAAAAATTTACTGTGTACATTGAACAATTCTCTTTGGGCCATGTCAAGATGATAACTATACTGCCCTCCTAAGCATAAAAGACATATCTCAATTTTTAAATACTTTTACGATTTGTCTTGCGTAGTAATGTTTGTGAGCTATCTGACATTATTTCTAAGCAAGAAATCCATATCTTATTTAGAAATAATGAACAAAAACTAAAAAAACATTAAATCCTGCAATATTCAGCAGATGCGGGATGTTCATTTACAAAAATGCTCATACCCAAAACTTTCATTTTTTTGAGATATGTCTCTTATGGCAGTATAAGTTGCAGTATAAGTTGCTGTATATCCTTTTTTTTTTAATATGATTAAAATTCTGTCTAAAAAAGTACTACAACAAATTATTACTTCTTATGAATAATTTAATCATCTACTTAAAATATAATTGCTTATATTTTTCTAAATTTTATTTAGATCTGAATACTGTGATCAGAATCATACTTTATTGAAAGTATTATTTTTAAAGAGGGTTTTCAATCTGGTTATTCTTCATGTAATAAACTCTCATTTAACTTTCATAGCAAATACTGTTCCTTGAGATGTATAAATCCATATATCTAAACAAATTTAAGGAAAGTATTTTGATTCCTATATAATAGTGTTTATTTTGTTTAAAATGAGATGGTTTAATTTTTTTCTGTTTTAGACTGTGAACGTAAATCACCCTCTGCAGTAGATTATTCAGATATTACAGAACTTGCTGAGGATTCAGAGGCAAGTAAATATGATGAAAAGGATTCCAATGGGATTGCTTCTGAAATTAAAGGTAAAATTCATATCTCATACATGCATATTGTAAGCTTATCAATTTTGTTTTGACCTCTCTGTTTATTTCTTCCTTGTTATTCATGAATTTTATTGATGATTTATAGTTGAAAACAGAAATGATTTGAGACATGTAACTGAAGAAAATGATATTAAACCAAGTGATACTGATTTGATGCCCCCACCTCCTTTGCCACCAATAAAAGATGAGGGAGACACTAATAATAATAATGTTGATGTTAAGAAACATGAGCCAGTTACTGTTCCAAGCAGGCCTCTTGCTAACATGTTACCAACAAAGTACAAGAATATGGATGTCACTAAATTATTTCCTGAATTTAGGCATGGCCAAGTATGTATTCTTTCAAATATTTTTTATCTTTATCACCTTGTTATCTAATATGTATCATTAATTTTTCAATTCAGTATTTCAATTGTCTATTATGAGATATTCAATTGTTCATTATGTCTATGATGAAAGATATATCCCTAGTATCTTTAAGTCTGTTTCCCTCAAATAATTATTTTGGCACAATTTTCTTTTTAATGCCCATAGGCCATATAACAGTAACCATAAATTATATGTTCATGCAATTTTATTATATTATTTATTCAAATGTTTTTAATTTAGATCACTTTTATAATCACTTTATATACTAAGAAAAACTTGTTTTTTAAAATTTAATTTAGTGTTTTTAGTGGTTTTTTTTTTTTTTTTTTTTTTTTTTTTTTTTTTTTTTTTTTTTGTGTATGTGTAGAATCATATATATTGTTTATATATACCTTAAGAATCTTTGTTTTGATATCTAAGGATATCTGATTTCATTTTGTGCTTTAAGATAAATAATATGTTGTGTCTTCTTTTATTATGATAAATTAATCATATTATTTACTATGTATTATATATTATTAATAAAGTGCATAGCAGCAATATTTAAAAAAAATTGTTTTACTTATATAAAGCAGATAAAAGCAACGGTGTCAACAAATTAATTTTTATAGAAATATTTTTTTATAAGTTACTAGGGGCTTCGCTCCTAGGCTCGCTACGCTCGCTTTTCGTACGGGGCCTTCAGCCCCATATAAGGCTTACTCGTAAAAAGGCTTAAAAGGGAATATATTACGTGTAAAAGGCCCCTAATAAGGCTTACTCGTAAAACAATATTTGCTATTGCAATGTGATATTAATGTGACTGACTACATTGAAAACATTGATTTTCAACAATTGGTAGAGTTTTATAAAATTTGTGTTTCTTATACTTTGGACCTTCCTCTTTCCAAAACTGTTTTTCTTTTTTCTCTATGTGATTTAGAAGAAATTGTATAGCCATTATAAAACATATTGTTTGATTCAAAATCAAACTGGAAGTAGAACTTCGTAACCGGAAGTTGTCCTAAAATTGCACTAATTTGCTCATTTTCAGCACTTAAATTTTTTTTTTTTTCTATTTTGAAGTTTCAATAATGTTTTTGCAACATCCTTAATACTTTTCGGCAATTATATTATTAGTTTATTTTTGAAAAACTGCCAACAATTCAATTCTTTATTGCTTGTTTACATCGTCACACTGATATTTCACTCTCTTTGCGTTTGCTTTTTTCTAATATAAAATACTGTTTTTTGCTTCAAAATAATTTTAAATTTTATAAAAAACATCATAACGAATGGGTCACTGCAAAAATTATCGCTCTAAAAGGCGGACATTTACAGGAAAGTAATACACCATTCTAAAGTGACTGGTAACTCTTGCAAATGATTGCAGTAATGTAAAAACTGGTAGTTTTTTCGATACTTGAGGGAAATAAAGGTTTTTTTGATGAAAATTCAAACAATATTGAACTTTGCATAAACCGAATAATGGATATTAGGATTTTAGTGTCTGTATGTCTTATATTGTATAAGTATGAGTAAAATTTTAAGTTGTTTATGCTTATAATTCATTATTTAATCAAAAAAGTATAAGGAATGTACAGAATTGGATCAGATAGAATGTTACAGAGGAACACATTGCTATGGGGCAACAGAACCACATCACTTCCATATAAATATAATATAAATTTCAAACGTTTCTTGAAGTCAGGTATCTTTGAAGAACAACAAAACAATGTTTGAAAGTTTAATCTTTGTTGGCACTCTCTGCTTCTCTTTAGAGTAAAAAAAACTTCAAGAATTTAGTATAAAAATAATGCTTGCGCATGAAGTATTTATTTTGATAAGGATACATTTCCCTTTTGAAAAAGAAAATAATAAACTGAACAAATGAACTTCTAAAATGCAAATGGCAACAAAGATTGTTTGTTTACAATCGTGAATTTGAGTTTTGGTATGATTAATTTACTAATTATTGACAGATTTTAATTATTTTAGGCTTTTTGAGACCGCCTGCGGGTGGGTAAGGAGAATTTTGAATTTGATTTTAGTTTCTTTTAAATTATTTTTACATCTTTCCTCTGTTAGGGCTAATAGCGAGATACATAGTGGTGATTCTGTGGCAATGTAACAGCTTCCATCCATTTACTGTTGTCACCCTTATGCAAAGGGCTTTTCATCACTGTTGAATTATCAGCTTTAAAATTCAATTAAAAATCAAAATTTTAAGATAGAGAGTTAAAATGAGGTTTATATGAATATGAAAGCTTTCAGCTTCCAGATGATGTAAATATTTTCTTTGTAAGATGAAAACTTGAGGAGCATCTATATTACATCCACATGTGGGACGATATTTCTTGAAAAACTATGTTTCATTTTTTGATGAAAATATTAGTCTGTTTTAAAATATTTTTAATCAAATGAGGTCTAGTTTGAAAGAGAAATGTCTGTAGTCTTAGATTGTAAAAAGATCAAAATTCAACGATAATTTTTTTGCAAGTTAACGTAATCTAAAGATGAAAAAGTCAGTATTTTCACATAAAATAAAAAATAAACTTAAAGTCCGATGAAGATGAGACATGTCTTACTTTGATCCCCCATTTTTTTGCATCCATTGGTATCGCTCTCGACCCCATACCCCTAGTGGTTTTGGAGGAGATAGCGTGACAAGTTTTTGACAGCGGCGGCGGGAGTTACTTTTTTTTAGAATAGAGACATTCAAGTTAACAATAAGTTAACTTGTATAACTTATTGTTAATGAGTTATAAGTTATTTTGTATTTATAACCATTTATAAGTTAACTTATACTAGTTGGTACCCATCAAAACATGACGGCTAAATAGTAAATAAATGTATTAATACACAAATTATACTCCACACATCATTGCCAAATGTTGAAAATCATAATAATGCGCAGAAGCAAATTAATGCGTTTAAGTGGCCTCGTGCTTAGTGAGTATCTGGAGCCATATTTAAAAATGTCATTGAGCATGCTCAGAAAGGAATTTTTTTAATTGTAAATTATCGCTAATTAAACAGTGCAAAATAAACAATTTCCATCAGGTTCAGTCTTATATTTCACAAACAATTATCATAAAATAAAAATGGCAGAGAGAGATCTAAAGAAACTCCTCGGAATAAACGTGTTTTTCATTAAAACATGTCACTGAGCATGCACAGAAATGAATTTTTAATCTCAAATTATCGCTAAATAATAGAAATTGTGGTTATACAAACCAAATTTGACAAATCTACAGATTGTAATCTTTCGTTTAAGACCAAAATGAAGTAAATTGAAGCAGTAGTTTTCTCTCACGGGCTGCCCAAAATGTCAGCTTAGCAACTTAAATATATAGATAACTTATTGTTAATATAATAATTTACACAAGTACTCAATAATTATGTGTGCATTGGGGTTGTTACTATAATCTTCATTACATTTACATATCAGTCTTGAAATATATGTCATATTAGAATGAAATATTAAGGCTGCTGTGTACTAACCTATTGGATTTATGCACTTCAGTGTTAGCCTGTGGAGAAAATTTGTCCAAGAATTGCCAACTTGGATCTAAAGATTTTTTTTTTTATAAATTGTACACCATAATAGAAAGAGAAATGTTACACCTTGGAGCATTTTTCATTTAAAACAAATGCAAATTATATCTTAAAATTTAAACTATTCACTGGGAAAATCTGGTATAGTATGTTTTAAACACTCATAAATTCCTTTGGTGGACGAAATTTATAAAATGAATCCTGTTGCAAGGGGCAGAAAAGTTCAGGCTATCTGAAAAATACCATATTTATTTGATTATCAGCATTTAAGTAGCTGTAAATAGTAGACAAAAAGATTTTAAATGCCAAATTATGCTGTCGGGTGGGGGTGGGGGCAGGGGATGATTGATAACTGTGACGGGACTGCCCATCACAGGGAGGGGTACCACTCTCCACTTGGAACCCTGCAAGGTCCACCCCTTTTAATGAGGGGTCAAAGGAAGTTACCTTTTCACACATTCTTAACTCTTTTGAAGAAGGGCAGTCTAATGCGAGTCAGTCTACTTCATATTTGACACACTTTTTTATATGATACAAAAGCTATGTTTCGTATTAGCCTCAATCAGAAATGCCATCATATTTTTGATTTCAAATTTAAAGGTGTTTTATTCCTATGTTTAAAAGTTTTATTTGAAGCAGGACTGAGCCAATCAGTTATAGCACCTGAAGAAAGTTTTAAAAAATGCACCTTTGCAAATTTTTTGAGATATTCTAAATAATGAACGTATCACAATTAGAAGTAGTTTATTTAATAGAATAATGGACATTTTTAAGGAAATATTACATAAAAAAGAAGTATTATTTATTTTATCTATTTATTTATCATTTATTTTTAAATTACAGAACTTAAAAAAAGCAGAAAAAGTAAATAAATTTGAATATTATTTGTTATGTAATAAAAATAATTACTAAAACATTCTTCAAGCCATTACTGCAGCAAATTGCTTGATTGCATCTCTAAAATTTATTTTTTTGAAACCATCTTTGTTATAGAAATTATTGTTGATTCACTCAATTGCTCTTGGGTTGTTGTTTGTAGATAATTCTTTAAAATTTCATGTTACGGTGAGTATACATGAATTTTGTGGAGAAACTACCCATATTTCGTAGCAGCTAGCAACATTGAATCTATTACAATAATTACATCTGTCAAATAATAAATGTATGCACATGTAACATGTTATTTAGGAAAGAAATCAACTGTCAAATATTAAAAATTATATATATGTATGAAAGATTACAGTACTCGTGGTATTAACATTCTGCATTTAAACGGAAAAATGTTATAAACAATATTTATAGACAAAGCAGTATCCAATAATTGGAATAATTAGTTAAGCTTACTTGAGTTAACCTAAAAAGTTTAAAAGAGTGGCAAAGTACAAAAACACATGAACAAATATAACATTTGTAATTGACATTTAAATATGAATGAGGACCTTTTTCAAACATCTCAGTGAAGTAAAAATGATTAGAAGTAATTATATTTGTATTGTTATTAGTATAACTATTGTCAGTAGCACACTCAAGATTTAATCTTAGTGGAGGCCAAGTTGAACAGATAAAAATATTTTTAATGAAAATTCAATAGAATTCCTTAGATGATTATAAAAATTTATTTAAAGAATAAAATCCAATTTTCATTTCTTTAAATAATCTCTTGAATTACTACATTCAAAGTTGTATTAATTTCTCTGTGTTTATATAGTAAAAGCAGTCCATTTGTGTTTGTGTCATGGTAGATCTCAAATAGGTTTTTTTAAATGCACGAGGTAGAAAATGACCTTTCACTGACACATGCCTTTACGGAAGCATTGCAAATAATTTCAATATGTTATAGATGCTATGATGTATAATTTTGTCACATTTCGAAACTGCATCAGTGGTATTTTTTCATGGAACTATCACAAACAGTTTTCCAAATTTTTTATAGCACAGCTTTCAAGTTCATATTAAAAGTGTAAAAAAAAAATTAAAAATGAATCAATGGAGTTTTGAATGTATTGAAAAATTTCATAAATACATTATATGCCTTGATCTGATGCCTAATCTATATCAATTAGTTTGAAACTAGTTGCCATTATTAAAATTTATTGTGCATTTTCGGAAGCAGTGTGTAATAGAAAGAAATATAAGTTTTTAGGTATGTCGAAACAAACTTGATTTAATTAAAAAAATGTTAAATAATTATAAATAGTTTTACCATGAAAACTAGTCATGACTAGAAATGACTTTTATTTGTATTTCTGGTAGAACAAAAAAGCCTGCTGAGTTCAATGAAATTTTTATTCTTAAATTGGTCATTGACTTTTTGAAAGGGGCCAACCCTTTTGAGCGAACTGCTGCTGGGCCTAGTAAAAACTTCTGATCAGACCCTGGGATGCACTTTAAATTTAAACCCAGTGAACACTGGCCACTACTGGTTATCCTCAACAGTTATTCAAAAGCAGATTCGCTTGAGGGTCTTTAATGGGAAAGAGGAGAGGATCGGTGTTTTCACCCCTGTGGTGAGAGAGTCATTAGATGCTATTCTTAAAAGGGGATGGAATTCTCCAACTGTCAATTTAACTCCTCCCACCACAAGTCAAAAAAAAGTGGAGGACAGAAATTAAATTTTTTTTCTTAGTACATAGCAGCCTTAACAGTGTTTGTAGAAAATGTTAAATACTTTCAACCGAAAAAGATTATTATAACAATATTAGTATTATTTATTATAAATAGAAATTAGGTGTATTAAATAGCATGAAAGAAAATATTTTCTGACAGAAAAAGAAACACATTAATTCAAGTATATTTGAATTTAAAGTTTTAGATTTAGAGCAACCTTTTCTATTTATTTATTTATAAAAAATATATATGGAGAGATGTTTTGTATTTAATTTGGTAAAAATTTTTTGAAGGGATCTTTAACTGTTATATCATTTTTATTATGTAATTTAATCATAATTCTTTTCAGAAATTTAATAATTATGATTTTGTACAGTTTTTGTGTTATCCTAAAAACTTGAATTCTATCATTTCATAATTAAATAGTACATGACTAAATTTTCATTTGAGCAATGACTATGTTTAAATAGGTATGTTATTTGTCTTATATGTTTTAAACCAAGGGTGTCCAACCCACGGACTGCATGCGGCCCAAAGCAAGTATTATTGTGGCCCATAGAGAGAAAGCTCAAAATGAAAAAATTATTAATAGCCTTTCTCGATTTGAAAAATAAAGCTTGTAGTTTTAAGCTTTATTCTTTGTCGATGGATAGAAGCACTGACACTACTGAAATGGCTCAATTTGCCTTTTTATTAGACATATAAATGATGAGTTTATTGTAACTGAAGAAATGGCTTCTTTAGTATTGTTAAAAGACACGACAACCAAGAGAGTTTATATGAATCAGTGAAGAAAACATTGGCATGATTCTCATTGTTGTTGTTCCTAATGCCTCCTGGCCAGAAGTCCCAGACCACGTCCATATAGGATTCGGGCTGAGTAGTGCGACTCTGTTTATAATAGCACCACAAGGGTCAGAGTCCGACTTTGCTATGTGCCACCACAATTCTGACTGAGCACCTCCAGGGGAGACATCTAGGGGGATCATACCTTCTCCACCCCCTGACCTCATAGGACTCTCCGGTCTACGGATGTAATGTGCCCATATCCGGCCTAGACACGAAACACGATTCTCATTAACTCTTGCCAACATATCTGGTATACTTACAGATGGTGCCCCAGCTATGATAGGCAAAAAAGAGGGACTTGTAAGATTAATAGAAGACGATGCCATTGCTATTGAAAATTCTTGTTTGATGAAGTACCATTACATAATACACAAAGAATATTTATGCAGAAAAGGGTTTAAAAAAGGACCATGTCATGCAAATCATCGTCAAAACGGTGAATTTTATGAAGGCTTTGGGATTGAAACATCGCCAGTTTCCGGAATTTCTTAAAAGCTTGAATGCTGAATATGGTGATATCGTATACTTTAATGAAATAAGGTGGCTCAGTGGAGAAAATATTGAAAGCCTTAAAAAGATTTTATAGCCTACTTGATGAAATCAAATTGTTTATGACATTGAAAAATAACCTGTGCCAGAACTTGATGATAACTGGCCTGCAGGTTTAACAGGTTTTGATAGATTTGAATGACTCAAACACCCGTCTCCAGGGTTAAAAGAAACTTATCAGTCCAATGTTTCAAACCATAAATGCGTTCCATATGAAAATGAAATTATGGCAAGCCCAATTAAATGTTAATTTTTTTTTTTGCATTTCTAGACGCTGACCAAGCATAATTCTAAAAATGGTATAAAATACGCAGCCTTACTTTCCGATTTAGTACAAGAGTTAAAATTGATTCCAGGACTTTTGGAAAAATGAACAATTCTTTTGCATCTTTGCTACTCTATTTACAGTCAATATAGATATAAAGCTAGCAAATTTTCAAATGGAATGCAAAGAGTTGCAAACTGACATCCAACTTAAAGAGAAATTCAATCAAGTTTCTTTGTTGTACTCATAAGTCATACCTGCCTAGAGATAAATATCCCTCACTGCATAGTCATGTGTTATTCTGGTCATCAATGTTTGGAAGCACATACATCTGTGAAGAACTATTTTCAAGAGTGAAGCCCACTGAGTCAAATTAGAACGAAAGTATTGGATGAACATTTTGACAACTTCCTGAGAATTGCAACCGCTTTACTTGACCCAGATACTGAAGCTTTAGTTTCTCAAATTCAATGCCAAATATCACAATTTTATGACTCCTATAGTTATCTTTTTAATTATAAATAAAATTTATAATGAAATAAATACATATGCTGACTATACATTATACTTTTTTTACTCATCAACTATTTTGAATGTTAGGTATATTTTTGTGTGGCCCAAAACAATTTGTATTCTATCAATGTGGCCCAAGGAAGCTAAAAGGTTGGACACCCCTGTTTTAAAAAGTTTTTATTGCTTATTTAAAATGTTAATGTATTATTTATAGCTAATTTGCATTAAGTATAGCTGTTTTTAGTTTCATTCAACTTCATATTTATGCTGCGCTGTAATCAGTTGTACAATATAAAATTAACTTGGTTTGTTTAGGTATTGCGATTCTCTCGTTTATTTGGGCCTGGAAAGCAATCTAGTTTACCACAGCTTTGGAAGGGAGTTAAAAAGAAAAAGAAGAAGAAAAGTTCAGATGAATTATCTTCTAATCGTGTAACATTTGAACAGAAATCTCCATCATCACCTTTACCTGAAGAATGTGAATCTGATGATGAAGTAAGTTTTATGTGTTTTTGTGTTAAACTGTTTTTAATTCTTCATATTAATTTTATTTTAATATGGAAGTTCTACATTCATGACAAAAATCGAAAATTGTGTTTTGCATATAAATAGGCATTTTAGGTATTAGGAAATCTAAAGAGACCATTTATAAGCTTGCTGTTTGTCTATTCAGTACATAAATTTTTTAGCTGGACTTCAAAACTTGGTATTTACACCATTTATATAGATTTAGACTATTATCTATCAGAATGTATATTTTAAAAATTGTAATTTTTAGAATAAGAATTTTATTACAAAATCAATACTTTTCAAATAAAATTTAATTTATGAGCCTGGAATTAAGTGTATGTTAGGTTATACATTACGTCAAACATATGTTGATTTCAGTAATACTTTGCTCAGCTTATTGTTTACACTTCTTCACTGGATCTTACCATCTTTGTTTATAATTTGAATTTTTTTTGGCGGGGGGAGACAATGAAAAAGTCTTTTTTTTTCTCATGTTAGAAGGATATATCATGAAGATTTTAACTTGTTTTTGTGTTCAAGTGAACAATTTATTCATTTTTTAAAAGAAAATCCATGTGATACACTCGAGGATGAACTGTAATGTTTTAAAAAATAGCAGAAATTACTGAATTATGCTTGTTTGTCTATTTCCTTTATTTGTATTGCTATTTTCTAATATATTTCAGACACATACTTTGTTGTCTTGGGAATAGTGCTGAATTTTTTGTTGCTAAGGCAACAAAAAACGGTTGCCTGTACACCACATTTTTATGTGCTAGTAGTCTCTTAATTTATTTTAACACTAGAATGCCGAATGAGGTCAAAATGATCCTTTTCAAATTTTGGCTTTACATATCTTTTGTTTTATAAATATTAGCAACCTAGTTTTCTATGACTTTTCCAAATTAATTCATTTATTTAAAATAACGATATATTTTTGCTTTTATTTTGCTGTCTTTAAAGACTAGAACCTAGTTTACCTAGAATGCCAGAAAAGGATCAAAATCACCCATTTCATATATTATGATATAAAATTATAATAATTTGGCATGAATGTTCTGATCAGTTGTTAATAGTTACATAAAACCTCTACTACTGTTTCCAGAAGTTATTTGAGTGGTTTGGAGAAAATAAATACTCTAATTGAGGTAGGTTCCTCTGCATATTGTCTAAAATACCTAGTCTTCCCATGGATACTGTTACTACTTTCAGAATGAATTATGAAAGTATTTTGAAAGAAATTATAATGAGCAACAGTTTTGTTGAATTGCTCTTTTGTTCGACAACCAAACATTCTGTTGTTATTCAGCTTTTTCAGAGTTTGAAAAATCTCCATAGCTGGCTTGCTGACTTTGTGCAGCATTATTCCTGCTACATAATTTTCATAATCACCTCATTCCATTGCTAAGAAAGCCGTTGACGTAAAGTGTCACTGTCAGACAAATTCGGAATTAAATTTTGGCTCTCCTCAGATGTAGAAATTAAGCATATGGTCAAAGGTGATATATATTCCATATTTGGGGAAAGCAGAACTGCACCCAGGTAAACAATCCCTATGAGAATATGTAGTTCTTTGGCTTGTGAAACTATACAAAAACAAAGGTAGAAACATAACTATTGACAGTTTTTTTTTATTTGACTTTCTCTGGAAACAGATCTAAAAAAGATCAAAACTTCACTTATCGCAACGATAAATTGATCATAGAAGGAGATTCCACAAAAATAAAAAATGCAATATTTTCACTTTAGCATTTAATTTTTTTCAAAAATGGTTAAGATTTATATTGATAATGTATCAAGGTAAAAAGAACAAGAATGTTCTTTTGCTGAGTTCTCTTCATGGAACTGTTACTGTTTCTGCTAATACAAGAACAACAACAACAACAAACAAACAGACAAACAAAAGAAAACCCCTGAAACAGCAGAGTACTTTAATAACACAAAGTATTGTACATTGATATATAAGATAATTTGGCTTGAATGTACAACACAAAATCTTATTCACAAAGATTACTTGTCTAATTATTCTTCAACATTCTGGATTTAATTTAAATGAATGCTTGGAATATGGACCAAAAAGTTACAAGAATTAAAATTAATAGAAGATAATTTATAATTGCTTTAAGTGACGAATTACGCTTTCAGTATTATTTACGCTTACAGTAGTATTTAACAGGTAAAAAAGCCAACATTTTTCAAGATGTAAACCAAAATGTTATTATTTATTACCAAAATTGCAACTTTGGTAACTGTCAAGGAAATAAAACAATAAATATTTGTCAAAAATTTAGAGGTGGCAAATGTGTGGGTCAAAAGTGTTTATTTGTGTAAAGTACATAACAGATTAATATTAGTGTTTGTATTAATTTAATGTAATTATAATTTCAGTTAGTTTAATTTACATTTGTAAATGTTTTAAAAATAAATATTCTTAATCAAAAATGCAATTGTCGAATAATATTATTGTGATTTTAAATGGGGATTAAAATGATCCCGATCAGGCATTGCAGTAAGTTTAAAAGTCCTGGTGTTCTAGTATTAAATAATGGCTTTACAAACTATTCTTTTTCTTTGTGAATAACTTCATAATTTTACATTTTAGACAAAGCTTCTAAAGCCTGAAGAAAAGAGCCGATCTGGAACAAGAGGCAGTGAATCTTTCAAGTCAAATGAGCTATCACCTGGTTTGGCAGCATGGCGGTATGGACCAGCAAAATTGTGGTATGAGATGCTTGGAGTGCCTGAAAGTGGGGAAGGTTTTGACTATGGATTTGAACTCAGAAAAGAGGTATAGAAGTAAAAGTACAGTGCTGTACAGGTTGTTGATGATTTTATTGATTGAAATTATGTTATTTAAACAACAAAAGTGTTTTTTTTTAAATTGAGTTTTTTATTAAAAAGTTTTGTACTTTATTTACCAGTTTCATTATTTTGTATTTCAGATCTAAAATAATTGCCCATAGTTCGATCATTTTCTATGTATTTAATAGTGTGATCACACTATTTAATTCAAGCAACAAATTTTGGATTATAGTTTACTTCATTATAATAGTATTTTACACACACTTTTTACATGGAGTGTTACTTAAATATTGATGTCTGAAATCATTCATATAGTTATCAAATTTGATATAACTATCCTGGCAAGTATAAGGTTAACCACAAGTCTTAGTAGGTCATTTCTTCCCAATAATAGCCTACTTGGGAGAATATCTTGGAAAATATAAAATACGTTAAAATAGAACTTGGGTAAATTGGCAGTTTTGGTCTACTCTTTCCCTGCTGAGAGTTTGCATGCAAGTAAAACAAAAAAGAAAAGATCTAGTTATTTTTTAAAGATTAAGTATATAATTTTTTTTCAGATTGAATAAAAATTTGTAAATTTTATTCAATAATCTGAAAATTAATAAATATAAAAACTTATTTTATGATTTATTTCAGTTAAAATCTTGATAGGGATAGCTATTATAAATAGTTTTCTATGAGAGGAATTTTATGTTCAATGTTAGGGGAGTCAATCCCCTGACAAATATATCTTAAAAGTTAAAAAACAGAAATTCCAGTGATACTGATTGTTTGTAATGTTTAAATTCATACCTAGTGCTTAATTTAGGATTTCCATATTGATAAATTAATTTTGTGTCATATTTTATTTATTAGTTTGAACTTACATTTTTCTTATGAAACATAAGGCTGCACCTAGTCATCAAATCTACCAATGATTGATGACTAGGTGCCAATCATTGGTAGATTTGATCAATGATTGGCATTGATCAAAATCTACCAATCTACCATTCTCCTCCAGAGGAAATAGAAAATTAAAATAAATATTTTTTTTCTTTAATTTAATTCTTGAGTCAATTTTTTATAGAATGAAATAGGTGTAAACTGTATCCCACAGTCAAGCAGTACTCCAGTAGAATTTTTTGTCTCTATGGAGTTTAATTCATTTGGGATTTTTCAGTTGCAAAGAGAAAGTTACTATTGAAAGTATAAACGATGAATTACATAAATATTGTTTTGTAGCCTTGTAATATCTTTATATATTTTTCTGTTATGAGAAAATTAATATTTACTTTTGAAGAAGCAGTGTTTGCTAGTAGATAATGAAAAACATTTTGTCATTAATAGTTATAATTTCACAAAATTGATTTGTATTTTATTGCTGAAGAGGAACAATGCAATTTTTAGGAATTAATAAAAAATAGTTTTATTTAAATTATGTTTAGAGAGAATTAAAAAGTGTGACAAACATTTCATCAGTAATAGTTAATTTCACAAGATTGATTTATCACTGAGGAGGAGCAATGCAATTTTTAGGAATTAATAAAGAATAGTTTAATTTAAATTATGATTAGAGGGAATTAAAAAGTGTTACACACAAAATATACAGGGTGTTTCAAAAAGAATCACCCGATTTGAAATGAGTATATTATGAAAAATATTGAACATAGAAACTTAAAATTAATTTTATATTACATGGCTAATCATAAAGCTTTTTTACAAACCAAATTAAAGGTGCTCAATATTCCCACCTTTGGATGCCTGACATATGTCTATAAGGTAGGCAAATTTGTCCCAAACTTTTGCGGGCATGTCTGCATGCACTGCTTCCACGGCTGTTATGCATAAACAGAGAACCTGTGTCTTGGAATTGTTTATACCAGTGGGCCCCAACCTTTTTCAGCTGGCGACCTACCTTTCCTTATCGGAATACCTCCATGGTGGAGTAAAAAACCTTATTTGTATCATATCCCTTCCTTATGTATATATTGAAAATATATATATATATATATATATATATATATATATATATATATATATATATATATATATATATATATATATATATATATATATATGTAACATGGGAGACTGACACTGGCCCAATAGATATCGAAATCTCCCATGTCACGGTGAGAAGAAGATATTAATACTACAGTTCACTTCATAGCAAAACGACGTACTCGGCTTCTTACGGAAAAGACTTTATTACGTCTATTCAAGTCAGTTACAAAATGAGAAAAAGCGTACATGTACATGATCCCAAACCTTATATAACCTCATCTCGTCATGTGATCGTAGTAGGGTTTAATTGGTTAAAAGTTAAGAAAAGGCGTGACAAATGCGCTACAGCGTTTAATTTTCTGCCCACGCCACGCTAGTTTCGCTTTCATTTAAACAGGCAGCCATTTAATTTTTTCCACTAGAGGCCTTTTAGGACTTAGATTTGAAAACGAAAGCTAGCTCGTACGCCCAAGGGAATTTAGAATAATGTTAGATTTTAAAATGGAATTTAACGTGAATGCCCAAAGGAAATTACCTGTTTCAAGGAATTAAAAAAGGGTTTGTAATTTGGAATAGTAAAGTGAGGAATTAATAGTTTTTAAATGTTAAGATTGTTGAATTAAGAAATTATTAGTTTTTAATATTATATATATATATATATATATATATATATATGTGGGAGCGGCGTTGTCAGAGTGGGCACCACCTGTGTGACCGTGTGAGTCATCTGGGAGGGATGTAGTGGTTCTGTTGTCTGCCCCAGATGCCAAAAATCAAGAACCAAGAAAACAATCAAAACACAATTCCATTTGTTTCGATTTTTCTTATCTTTTCTGATGGTTTATTCGATGGTTTCTGATAGTTTTAGGATTGAGTCGCGGTTGGGACTGCTGGTTTATACCATAGCCTAATGCTTTGAGAGGTAGGAACTTCAATCTACCAGGGTTTTGTCGATGAAAATTATGCTGAACAGTTGTTACAGACTCACACTTCGCATAGCGTAGAACACAAAATGATTCTGTTATGCAGTCGCCATCTTTAGAAACACTGAAGTGGTGGTTGAAGGAAGAGCGTTAGTGCTACTTGCCGGTAACTGCGTGAAACTTGAGATTTCCTTCTTTCTGCCTATACATTATTTGATCAAAGCAAATTAAAAGATAAATAGGTGTGATTTTTAAAAAAAATGATTCTTTTTGAAACACCCTGTATATTACTTTTACAGATATATAAGTATTTTAAAACATTTTTAAAATTATACAAAGTTAGAAAACAAAACTTTAAAAAAGAAAAAAAAATTCTATTTCTTCTAGTGTTGGAAAATTTTGAGATACCTCACTGATCATGTTCCTTAAATAAATAATTATGATATAGTGTGGAATTTAAATTATTGATTTTATACTGTAGGATTCAACAGAGATTGTAGAGGTTATGAAAGATTCTTCTGGAGATAATGAATTTCCTGATGACGCTTACTTCATGGTCACCATGATTCCATGGGAAGAAGATGTCATATGGAATGGTGAAGAAGTAAAACACAAGGTTGGCCCTAAACATCTATTCTCAAATCCAAGAGTAACATTATAAGCACTTGCACCCATATTCATTTGTAATACTAAAATTATCACAGTTAAATAATTTATATTTGATGGTGAATGCAATTAGAGTGCAAGATATGCATTAAAAATATTTGTTTTCTGCTGCTGTTATGTATATGATCTTACGTGATTGATAATTCTATATGATCATAAATAAATGAGCTATGATCAGAATTGTTATTTTTCTTATATTTTTAAGGAGAATAATAATTATCTTTCTGTTGTGAAAAGATAGGTCAGTTAGGTTTTGAGCTTTCACTTATCTTGCTATTTGTATTTATACATGAAATATATCTTATTGTGAATATTATTTATTTATTTTCAAAGCATGAATGTATATGAATGCAGATTGAGTATAATCTGTCTCCAAGATATATATATATGTGTGTGTATAAAACTAAGGAAAAGAACTTTTGTGGCAATGTTATATATTTTTTTCCTATTTAGAGTGAATTCCTTTTCATGTAAATAAGAGGTAACATTTTGCTAGAATTCAAATCATATTGCCATTTTTCTCTGAAATTACTTATATTTATGTAGTTCTCTCTTTATTCATTTATATTGAATTTTAAATGGTCATTGATATCTATAACTGTTTGCAATGGTTGATGAACAAAATGATAATGTCATTATGAATAAAAGTGTTAATTTATAGAAATTAACTTCAAAATGGGTATGCGTTTGGTCTAAATAAAACACAGCACCTCTGCTTTAGTGAAAAAACAGTTGATATGACCAATATCACTCATTTTCAGCAGTGAGACTGATATTCAAGTTTCAGTTTTGGTACTTGATATTTATAAACTTTCTTCTCATATAAGTTTTAGGAAAACCATTTGAATTTTTTTATATAAAAAATATATATTTAAATCAATCATTCTGATCATTTGGTTTTAAATGGCCCAACAATGAAATTGTATTATTATTTGTATTTTTATGTGTGAAGAAATTTGTATCATTGGCATAATACATTAATCAAACTATATAATCTTAATGCTTGCAGTTTTGATGAAGTATATGAAATTATTTTTCATGGTATTTGCTGCGGGTAGTGTTGTTAGGACATACTTTCCTTTGAATACCCTCCTAGATGACATCTGTGGCAGATAGCCAGTTTGGTATATGGCATATGATCATTTTTAAATATTCCTTTCTTATTGTGTTTGTGTGTTTGTTGGGAAATTTACATATGAAAAAAGGGAAATTATAGCATCCCCCCCCCCCTCCCGCGTGAAATAGCATACTATAATATTGTTCTAATCTCGTACAAAAAGTACCAAATTTGGTTTTGTTATTTGCTAGAGCAATGAAATGTTTTCTACAAATAACAACCCTTATTACATGCAAAAGGGGCATTACAACACTTTTTCCTGATGAAATAGCATCCTATAATATGTTCTCATCTTTTTACAAAAAATGCCAAATTTTGCTCTGTTATTTGCTATAGCAATGAAAGTTGTGTATTGGGTGAAAATAAATATGCTTCTTACAAATAACAATCCTTATTACATGAAATCTGTTGTTAGCAATAGACACTGTAACAATATTAGTTGTAGTTGAACTCCTATTAAATGATGCTACATTTATTGGTTTGCCATATTGAATTATTCATGAATTAAGTTATTGTTTATATTTTGTATCTTTATATAAGGTTTAATTATTGTATAATTTGTTTTATAATTATGTACTGATACATACTGAAAGAGAATACATGTTCCGTAAGATGTTTGTTGCTAGCTAGCTATAGATATTGTAACAATATTTGATGGAGATTAATTCCCATTAAATGATGCTACATCTATTGATCTGTTATATTAAATCATTACTCATGAATTTAGTCATTGTTTTTGTTTTAGATCTTTATATAAGATTTAATTATTGTATGATTGGATTTTTAATTATGTGCCAATACATACCAAAAGAGAATGCATGTTCCAGTAGATATTTATTAAAAAGCTACATTTGCCATCCTTAACTTTTTGTACCTTTCCTGCATACATACATGTAGAACTGTATGAATAATTCTGCGCTTTAGAAATTTTGTTGAAACTATAAATCTTCTGTATTTTTCTCATCTTTATACTTGAAGTATATCATTTGCAAGATTGAATTTGAAGCAAACAGTGAAAAACT
The DNA here is from genome assembly GCA_907164885.2 of Dolomedes plantarius. Lineage (NCBI taxonomy): Eukaryota > Metazoa > Arthropoda > Arachnida > Araneae > Dolomedidae > Dolomedes > Dolomedes plantarius. The sequence goes on along the minus strand of OU015492.1, from coordinate 99,731,454 downwards.
TTTTCCTTCTTGTATTTTACATACAGTCTAAAATTTTTTTGATGGCATGATATTTTATTATTCTGTCAAGACTGAGAATAAAAAATATAGAATGTAGTTTAAGATTATCACATTTAGTTTTTTAAACCTAGAAAGTTAAAGGGAACAAACTTTAAAACTTTTCTATTGCTATTTCACTTTAGTTTATAATATATTTGTATTTTTTGAATTGAAATGTACTACTTCCTTTCTTCTAGATTCGTTAGATCATGAGATGTGAAGATCCTTCTGTGTTTGGCAATTTTACCTACCTTTAATTTGCCAAATGACGATAAATCTTAATTATATATAATGTTATGACTCTGAGAATTTTTATTATTTTACATTGCAGGAATATTCGTTAACTTCTCAGCAACAAGGGTGTCAAGTACGTTAATTTCTATTATATGCATGTGACAAAAGTTAAACAGAAAAAATACTGTAAATATTGTTTCATATATAAAAGATTTTGATTAATTGAGAGTTTTTGCTGTTAGAATAATTTTGACTATATAAGCAGTTGAAAAAGTTATTGGAATTATTTACAGAAAGTTTTAAATGCCAAAAGTAGGAAATTTATTGTATTAGTTAAAAAATATTTTTATACACATTGTGGAGGGGCTAGGGCTTGTAAAAGGTAATACTTTTATTAAAAAGGTTTTCTTACAATATGTATTTCAGAATTATGTACAAAAACTTTTTTGTAAAGGTATGACTTTAGCATAGTAAAGTTTCTTGATTTTTGATTAGTTTATATCTAGTTGTGTAGTTTTTTTTTTTTTTTTTCATTTTTTTAGGCTTAATTTATTTAGGTAAAAGGAAGTAGTACATCTTACTTCAGTATGTAGAAATACATTATAAGCAATAAATGGGTGTGATTATATTGACATTAGAATTTATGATTAATTTTTCTTTTTCATCCGAGTTAATTTTTCGCTCTTCAAAATCCAATTTGCAAGAATCATGGCAGGCTTATTATATTAAGTTCATTGTATTACTCTGAATAGATTTTAAGTTACCTGGATGGCCTTTGTTGCTACATCGCACCCCATGCAATGCAATGGAATAGTTTTTAAGGAAATGACAGTTTTAAATGTCTCTTAGGTTTGAACTTTATTAGACTTCTAGAATCTTACCAAATAATGTACGAAACCCATGATTTTGCCAAAACTGTTTTCCCTTTAAAGGTGAAACAATAGTTATAATCATAGACAAAATTTAAACTCTATGTAATAAAGATAAATGAGAGATATGAGGATTTCATTGTTTGTTCCTCATTGTATTCTCACTAAGAACTCTTTTTGAACAAAATGCAATGCAGTTACCTAAAGCTGATTATTTGCTGCATATTACCTTATTAACGAAGTCAAAACACAGTTTTTGTAACCTTTCCCATTATTCAGCTTTATGTTTGATAACAGGTCATTTACTGTGTATTATGAGGCTTCGGGGTAATTTTCAGAGTATTTTTCATAATTCACCCATAATTTTCATTCTTTCAATATAAGACTGAAGATTATCATTGATATGAGAATGTTTTGTGAGTAAGGATTACTTGTTGCTGGATAGTTATTGAACTAGATGCTGAAAGACATTTGGGTTAAATGAATTAGTGTGTTGCGTTTAGTGGATGAGTATAATGGATTTTTCCATTGAAAATTCTGTTTGAAAGGCAGCTAACCAGTGGCTTAGTGGTTTTTCCACTGAGCACTAGAATAGACAGATAGAACAAATTCCATAACATTTATAATTAATATAATATATATATATTTTATACTTATATATATATATATATATATATATATATATATATATATATATATATATATATATATATATATATATATATATATATATATATATATATATATATATAGTTTAAGTATTTTTTTTGTCAGTGTGGGGACATAAATTTGTAGATAGGGTAATTAAATCTATTTAATAATTAGAGTTAGGATAAATCTTAACAATCATGAAAAATCAATTTACAGTTAATACAAGGTTTCAATTAAATTTAAATTCAATATTAGCAATAGCGGTTAGTAGAATTTAAGATATGCGTTATGTATAATATAGAATGCAAAAACCCACAAGAAAATTAACATTAATACTAGGTTCGTACACTGTATGCACCACAGTGGTGGTTTATGAGCCAAACACAATAAAAAGAATTTAAAACAAAGAAAATTAAAGTTAAGCAAATTTACTACATTATTATTGAAACACACCTAAAAATAAAATAACTTCTCCTAAAAGAAAACTTCAAGAAATCAATTCTGCTGAAATAAAAGAGATAGGGTAGATGAAAAACTAGAAAATTAAATTCAAATGCAAAAGACCGACATGACACCAAATGACAAAATAAAAATAACAATTTTACTAACATTGAAGATCCCTTATAAAACATGGCAGGGTTACATTAATTTTAGTTCTTCTTAAATCTAAGATAGCATATAATTAGTCTCAAAGTAATATCTATGACATGAGGGAGTCTTCTCCTTTTACTCTTAACAATTGCAATAAAATATTTAAAAAAATGTCATAAAAATATAGTGGCTGGCTGGTTATAAACTCAAATAAAAGTTAAATTATAAACTCAAAAAATGTTTAATAAAAGAAAATGATTTTTATTTTTAATTGAATTTAAATTTAATTGAAACCTTGTATTAACTGTAAATTGATTTTTAATGATTGTTAAGATTTATCCTAACTTTAATTATTAAATTAATTTAATTACCCCATCTACAATTTTTGTCCCCACAGTCAGTTCCCATTAACATGAACTAAATGAGAAACTTACACTTAGTCAAAAGTCAGTCCATGGGTAGACTTTTTATATATGTTTGATTTTTGAAGAAAAATTATTTATTTTTAATTTCATAAAGAAATTCTCTAAACATATTTAAAAATAAGGCTTAGTTTTGATATGAACTTGTCATGTACAAGGGAATAAGTTGAAAATTGTTTTATGTGAACCTGTGAATTTCTATATACATAGAAAATACTAAAGTTACTGCTTATACAAGTATGCATACAGTAACATATTGTATAATATGAAGGAAAACTTCCCTGCTTAGCTCATTAGGAGACTCAGTCGATTTATGAAATTCCTTTGGGGAATGATAGAAAAAAAAATATTATTTAAGCTATTCTAATTGAATTTACTGTTATTTAGATGTTTTTAATATATGTTAGAATAGGTGAACTAAATATTTACTTTTAATTTTTGTCACAGGTATTGTCAAAATTAAACAGTAGAAGTAATGCAGCAGGATGGGTGCCCTCAAGTCTAAATAGAACAGCTTCTGCTTTCAAAGGTATTTTTTATTATTACTGTTAACTATGATTGTCATTTAGCAAAAAAAAATCTATTTATTTACTTTTGTGTATTAAATTGTGTGTTAAATAATGCTTTTACCCCTTTTCTTTCTTCTCTTAATTATAATACAGCATGTCATATAATTATTTGCAAAAATAATCCCTAAAATGCTGATGTTAAGACTGATGTTCATCCTTTTGTTTCAGTTTATATCGTGCTCATTATTATTAGACATACTGTCTGAGAGTATGATTGACTTGATAAATAGGTTGTGCTTTAAGATTGCAGGTATTACTAAATAACCCAAACCATGTGCCTTACTCAAGATTCAGATTTCTCTAAAAATTGATGCAATTTATAATTTTGCAGTGGTATACGTAGTATCTTTTATTTTTACTTTTAAAGTTAACTTTATGAGGCAGAAAGTTTGTGCATGATTATTGATATAAAGAAGTGTTTTAATCTGAGTAGCTTGAGTTTAGTAGTAAATTCACAATCTATTAGATACTTTATTTACAAATTGGTTACGTTTTTATAATGGAAGTCTGTAAATCAGATTATGAGATAATTTATTAGATGAAATATGTGCCTTAAAAGTTTCATTTTGATAGGAAAACAAATAATTTTTTTGCTGAAAATGTACTTGTTGAAGATCTGAAGACTAGATAAAACACTTACAAATTAATAACGTGTTCTATGTAGTGTGTTCTTTTGTTTTTACCTCAATTATAAAATAGAAAAACTACTGATATTTCCAGCTTAGAATAATGCTAAGATAGAAAGTGTAATATGTACATTGTTTAAAAGAACTTAGTTCAACATAGCACAACAATAGAGAATGAAAAGCAAAATTCTAGGGGCATCATTTGCTATATTTCTTCTATGCTTTGCTGTTAATCATTCTCTGTCGCTATCACTGCTAGCTATGGTGTTTCATTTGTTGTATGAAGTTTTACTGGTAAATACTCTACTATGGTCTTTATGGTCATAACCAGAAAATTAGGGAAGTTATCCCATGTAATAATAGGGCAATCTGTAGCAGTGGCTTCCAAAGTTTGACTGCTTGCATAGCCCTTCTTACATTAAAAATATTTTTTTTTGTAGCCAGTTTTCAGCTGCTGAATTTTTTTTTTGTTGTTAATATTTAATAACCTGCAGTGAGATTAATCAACAGTTTTATATAAAAAAATTCAAATTTTTTATAAAACTTTTTCAGTTTTTTATAATTATAAAAAAGCTGTTGTGGAATAATGTCTCTTATATTAAAATAATTTTAAAGATATGTATGATATTTTTCTCAAAATAAATGCATTTTTTGATATGATAGTTATAAGGTATTGTCTTTTTTCTACTACAATGTCTTAACTATGGGAAGGTCAGTACTTGACATTTCAGTTCTCCAGTCATATACCACATTAATTTTGTTTCAAAGTGTATTTTTTACTCTCAGGAACATAGTGGCAACTTTTGTCACACAAAGGTAAGTTGTATAAAATAGGAATAGTTGACATACTTTTTCTTGGAATTCTGGATAAGAATTTCAACTAACTAAAAATCTGTGTTTTGTTTAAAAGTGATTATAAGCAGTTTCACATGATAGTATGCAATATTTTTCTAGTTCAAATATTGTCAACTTTTGTCTTTTGTGAAAAAGTAGTTTTTGTACTTCAGTTTTCATACTTTAATGGGTCTGTAATCTTGCCTTTAAAAGATACTGGTTAAAGAAAGGCTTCACTTCCTGTGAATGCTCAGAAGTCAATAGTTTTGAATTTAAGTGTATTGTTACTTTAATATGTGCTGTCATGCTTCATGATTTTGAAACAGAACCTTTGTATGATCTGCAAAGTTCGTCAAGGTCCTCTGTCTAGAGAAATATACAAGTTAAGTCAATCAGTTAAGTGATGATTAATCTTTTTGTTGTACATCATAGAATCGTTTAACTTGAATGCTGTCTGTAAGCATTGTTTATTATATGCACTACTAATTATTGCTAGTATCGATGTCGCTGTATAGTAAATTCATCACAATGATGTAAATTGATACAATTTTTCATGATTAAAATTATGTAAATTGACACAAGCTTTTAAAGATTTATCCACAACTTACCATACATTTACTCATATCTGTAGTTCCTACTATGTTTTCATAGGCAGAATGTGATGTTTTTTCTAACCTTATGCTCTATCAAAGGAACTATTCTTAAGGGGTTTGCAAACTTCAGATTCTAACTATAGTTTTTATGCCTGTATGTATTGTATAAATATGAAGTAATTTATTGTCTTTTACTGTAGTGACAATCATATTGATGTGTGTATTCCTGTGCAGTTATATATGAGACATCATGGTTATCATAAGGTTTTGTTCACTGCCTTGCTTCTACATAATTCCAGCACTATGCTACTCACTGACTTTATAACTGAATCTCTGTGCCAGTATGAACTGCAGTATATCTGTATTGCATTGTCTTTAATGTAGTTTTCTAATTGTAGTAATTGCCCTCAAACATTTTTTATTACGTTTTCAACTTTTTTGAAATATGCCAAGCTACAATTGTTTCACTTTTCCCCCTTGGATTATTTGCTATTTCTTTCTTACTTACTGTACTTACTATTGCCTCTCATCTTTTGCTGCCTGCATTCAATGTATTTTGTACTATTTTGGATAATGTTTTCTCCTCTGAAAGTGGTTTATTTTTAAGGTTAAAAAGAGGGCATTTAGTTATGTAGTTTTGTCTTAAATTATTTGCACTTCCATGCTGTTGCTTAATGCTTTGCCAATCTGTCATGCAAATCTAACTCTGCTGCTTATCATATTTTGAGTATTTTTTCTACTTGTTTCTTAGTTTTAGAAGCGGTGTGTTTCTAAAATCAATGGTTGCTATTTTCCTTGTGTGTGTGTTGTTTTTTTCATTTGACACCTGTCAAAATTTTGATTTAGGAATAATTGTCCTTAATGTCGTATTTATAATAAAGCTTATTCTGTAGGTATGTTGTCATCCTGATAACTTTAGACTACAGTATTTTTCTTTTACTTGTGACTTTTATTTTTATATTTGTTTCTAGCTAAATTTTTATTCTCAAACTTTGTAAACAGGCACACCTAAGCCAACCAGTCAGCAAGGGATGAAAATTAAGCCTACCACCACTAATAGTAAGATATGCAAGTCAATATTTAATTCTTATGGTGTGAATGGTTCTCATAAAACCATCCTCATTAAAATAGATACTTGCATCTATTCTTGAGAGATGAAGAGTAATTTTTAATCATGTGGCTAAGGTTGAGAGTGGGGGTGCAAAAGATTGTTAGTTTGGAATTTTTTTATTTATTTTTTGTTTCTACTGTAGGTAGAAGTTATGAACACTCATTATACCTAGGTAGTAGGAAGTGAGGGGATGTGTAACTCTGGTTTTTTAAATAAATATTTCAGAGGAGTTTTATAGGATGGTTGAATTATTGAAGAAATTGAAAAATTATTCTTCATCATTTCATCTTTCATCACCATCATCATCATCATCATCATCATCATTATTGATATGTAATTTCAGAAACCTATTTAAGCTTAGTATATAGAAAAATAATTTTTATTTAGCAGTAACTGGATACTGAAAAATAAATAAGAAATGAAAGAAATTTTGCCTTTAAACAGTACATAAACAGTTAACAATATATATATATATATATATATAATATACAGTGGAATCTCGATCGACGGTTCCCTGAATCATCATTTTCCCATATGTGTTGTTTATTTCTCTCAGTCTCGACGATCATATTTCTTTGTTATGTTCCTGCATCTATCGTTCAGTTCAGTCAATCCTTGAAAAACAAGAGATCAAGATTCCACTGTTTCTATGTATATATATATAGATATAGATATACACACATTTAGTAATTAGTCATGCTGTACATTTTTATATACTTTATATACACTGAAGTGCCACTGAATTAGGGATAGCAAAGCCTATGCAAATTGTGTAGCGCTGTGCATCATGTATGCGCAAGTGAGGGTGCTGTGGTAACTGCATATATAGCGCGTACTGTGGTTGTTCTGAATTAGTTGTTGGAATTGCCAGTATGGGTAAACTGCCTGATTTAGACGCCTTCGATCGCGGACAAATCGTAGGTGCGCGATGCATGAGCCATTCAATTTCCGAAATCGTCAGACAGCTAGGATTTTCAAGGTCGACAGTGTCAAGAGTATACGAAGAATACATGGATGGTGGAAAAAAAACTAGCGATCGGGCAAACTGCAAAGGACAATTAGCCTTGACAGTGTGTGGTGAGAGATGGCTCAGGCGTATTGTACGTAGCCAGCGAAGCCAAACATTAGCTGAAATTACCACCCAGTTTAATGACGGTGCCAGTCGTACAGTCAGTAAATGGACTGTACAACGCTCGCTTCACCGTATGGGTTTCGGGAGCCGTCGACCTACGAGAGTACCATTGCTCTATACTCGCCATCGGGCTGCACGTCTTGCCTGGGCAAGAGAGCACAGAGACTGGAGTGTAGAGGACTGGAAACGAGTAGCATGGAGTGATGAGTCTCGATTCCGATTACTTAACGTTGACGGGAGGCTGAGAATATGGCGTCAGGCTCATGAAGCCATGGATCCTGCATGCCTGGCTAGAACTGTACAAGGGCATGGTGGCTCAATCATGGTCTGGGGTGTTTTTTCGTGGCACAGTTTGGGATCTTTGGTGTGTGTACCAACCTCCCTCAATACAATTCGGTACGTAGAGTTGCTGGGTGATCACCGTCATCCGTTTATGCTGTTCTGTTATCCGCACGGTAATGGAGTTTTCCAGCAAGACAACTGTACCTCTCACAAGTCCCGGTTGGCTACTGGATGGTTGGATGAGCATTCCTCTGACTTCTCTGTCATGAATTGGCCACCTAGAAGCCCAGACTTAAATCCTATTGAGCATCTTTGGGATGTTTTGGAACAAGGCGTGAAAGGCCATCACACAGCACCAAAGAACTTTACTGAATTATGGACAGCTTTAGCCAATATTTGGCAAGCCATTCCCGTGGAACGTTTCCAGAAACTTGTTGAATCTATGCCTCGTCGTGGGGCAGCCGTTATCAAGGCCAGAGGAGGCCCAACTCGTTACTAGGTAGGTATCCCTAATTCAGTGGCACTTCAGTGTATATATATATATATATATATATATATATATATATATATATATATATTCTGTTCTTATTTAATAAATAGTCTGTAAGTTATATTTGGTTTTATTACAAGATCTTTGTTGTAAGTGGCATAGTTTTAAATTTCATATACTAAGAGAGTCAGTTTTTTTTTACAAGACAAAAGTACTTATCTAAGATAATTAAAGCCAATTAAATCAAAAAAATTAACTGAAGTTAATAAAAGAGTTAAATAAAGTTAAGAAAACAATAATTCATTGACATGTTTCTATTTCCTACTGTATAAAAAACTAAAATTGTTTTCAAGCAGAGATAAGGGAACTTATCCTTATGTACCAATACAGTAAAATTTTCTTAGCATTAATGGAATTGTAAGCTGATAGTTGGGGGAGTTTTCATATTATTATGTTAAGTAAAATTCTATACTTCCAAAAAGTTCATTAAATGACATCTGAGGATATTTTTGGCATTTATACTCTACATTTTAGGATCTTTTATAATTCCTACTGAAATTGAGAGAAAATTCTCTGATTGAGAAATTATTTATTTATTTTTTTTTTCGAGAAAACAGAAAGAACAATTGAACACACAATTAAAAGTCAGAAAACTCCAGGTAAAGTTGGTAGTCTTATAATTGATTTTTTGGGGGGGGGGCAATAAAATATATCATAATTAAAGAATATTTCATCCATGCTATGCGTCAGCTTATAAAATCATACCAGTATGGAGAATTTTTTTTAATTGTACATTTTGATTCCTTGAGAAGCTTTCTTTTAAAAAAACTGAGAGTTTTATAGAGATTAAGCAAAGGCTTGAGCTTCCTAATTTTCACTAGATTATTGTCACTGTTGTATGGTAGGTGAACATATGTAAGATATTGTGTTGTCTCATCCTCAAGAATAGCCTCTGTTATCATACTATTTGCCTATGTCCATGCAATTGAAATGAGAAATCAGTTCTTTAATTGTTGTCCTTGCTGGTTATTTTTTTGTTCTTTGTCTTCATTATAAAAGCATACTATTTTGTTATTAGGTTTATATGAAGTTTCATAAGACATTTGAAATCAAGACATTGCATGCCATTTGAAAAACTCAAAATTCTCATTAGCAACTGTGAGATTAATTTTATTTCATTTCTTTATTTTCTTGGCAATGAGAATTTTATTCCCTTTGTTATCGAATATTTTCAGTTGTATATGACTTGGATTGTGATATCTTCATGCTCTGGAATCATTTTACTGCTAATAGTGTTTATTTAGTCATTTGCTTGGGATGTCAAGACTTGAAAACTGTTATTTGATGTTGAGGAATAAATAAATTTTCATGTGTTTTAGTGATAATTGGTAGGGAATATAATATTTTGAAATATTTTTAACAAATGAATTTAATCATGAACATGGTGATATGTTATATTTTGTCGTTACTATCAACAGTTAGGTATTAGCATATCACATTAAGCCTCCTGTAACATTCTGGTTTTTTTCTGTAACACCATGTTTTCAGAAAATGTGGATGGTTTTATTCTTGGAAAGTCATTCAAAACAAAAGAAAATAATTTTTTTAGTAGTTTGCTGCAATTTTTGTTCTTTTGAAGAATAGTTTATTATATTAATTTTTGCTTACAGTACATTTTAAGTGGATATTCCCATAAAAGGCTTATAAAAGCAAAGTAATAATCTCTTTATTAAGTTTCATGTGCCAGGTATGTAGTAATATCAAAGATATTTTTAAAATTTAGTCTTGAAAACTTTTGTAATTAAATAAATTTTAATCTACAAGTTCATACTGGGAGAATTTTTCTTAAAAAATGCTATTTCAGAAAATTTTCAATTAAGATTTGTGGTTCTTTTATGTCGTACTAGATCTTAGTGCAGCATATTTTGCAGGGTAACATATGTTATATTTTAACTTTTTGACATTCTTTTTTTGTTGAAAGATATTCACATAAGTTTTGTCATGTATGAGATTCATAATATCCAGCATCAAAATGGCTGATTATTTGTTGGACATAGTTAAAAAAAAATCAGTACAATTGAGGGTAAATCATGCAGAAAATAAATTTCATGTTATGTAACTTAGGGAAACATTGACCAAAATGGTAACTTTTTTTTTAATAACTCATTTCAAGTTTGGATTTCAGTGTGGATAGTTTCCATTTTTAATATAATCTGAAGAATAAATAAAGAATAAATAAAGTTAGAATAAGTCTAGAAGAATAAATAAAGTTAAATCTATTTATTTTATTTCTTTAATTATCTCTCTTAAAAATAGTAAATCAGCCTATTTTTGCATTATCACATCTATCATTTGTATAGAATCACAAACCAAACTGTGGTCTGGGACTCCATATTCCATTTCTAGGCACATGGAAGTAAAATAGCCATAGAAGTAATGTTATAGGTTTTGTGCAAACTTCTGTTGAAAGTTTATTTTTTTTTTAAATGTTTTTATTTTGTGAATAATTCATTTATATTTATTTTAATTTGGGCCAAATAAAAATAACTATCATGTTCTACACATGTTAAAATTACTCTCTTCATTGCTTCTTTTTAGTTTGAAATTATTGATTTGTTCTCTCAAGTATTATGAATGGATAAATTAATTTTTCTATATGTACCACAAGTTAATAAAGCTATTTAATATTAAATTATCATTTTGTTTAAGCATCTTTATCTCTAGTTGTCAATTTGTCTTAGGTAATATGTATACTGCAGTTGCTCATCTTAAGTATATAGAGATGTTACAATTGCCAGCTTGTTTTATATGAACCAGAATTTTTTTATTTTCTTTTATATGAAAAACTTTGAGAAATTAAATATTTTGATATAAATTTTTGTATGTGTTAAATTTAGAGTGAGTTGCTTCCCCCCTCCCCCTAAAGTATTCTCCATGTGTGCTTTTTTTAAAAGACATTTCTAATCAAGCACTGTTTGTATGGATAATGCTTAATGATTTATTTTTTTTCTTTTGTAATTCATGGAATTTTATATTTTTTCTTATAAATTTTCATTTAAGAATAAAATGACATTCTGTACACCCATCTCATTGATAAGAAACCTGTGTTAATGTATAAGCATTGTAACTTTGTATGTGGCATATAGAACAAAATCAATCTAATTATGTTTCCTCTTTGTTAGATGTGTGGTTCATAAAAAATTTGAATGTTTTATTAAAAAAATGTTAACTGTATGATGGCCTTAAAAATGTAGATGATGGTATATTTATGATATGACCTAAATAATGTATATGTTTTTTTATAATTGAAAATGTGTACGCTGTGTACTATGTAACATAGATATTACAATATGTACACACAATGTGTTTATATTTATTACTAGTATATAACCTCCGTCAAAAATGACAGAATGCTGATCAGCGTTTCAAGAGGTGATTCATCATTTTCATCGGGCATTGCTGAAAACTGTACTTAAACAGCAGTAAACAACAAAACAAAACTAAACTAAATCAAAACTAAACCAAAACTGTTTCAAAAGTGAATGACTCACCACACAGCAGGCATTGCTGAAAACGATACTTAAACAGCAGTAAACAACAATAAAATAAAACAAAAATAAAAGGTGAAACACAATTTAATTAACATTAAATTAAACATTAAAAATGTAGTTATTTAAAGGGAATATGAAAAACCATAGAGTAGAATAAATTCGAATTTCAAGTGAATAACTCAATTGAATAAATGATTATTTTCAATGGATATTTTAATTTGAAGATATTTCAAAAACTAAACGGTTTTGAGCTAGGATGTTCACTTGAAATTTTCATATTTTTTAAAGGGCTTTCAAAATATGTAACTTTTGTGGTATTATTTTTCAAGAAAAATTTCAGAAAATGGCGTCGCAATGTTAAGATGTTCCCGATTTGGTCCGTCCCGGAATGGTTACCTACACTTTTTCTACTCTAGGCTTTTATATAAGTAAAGATATCTGCAAGAGGGAAAGTTCTTTTTAAAATTATTATTGTCTTTTTTAAGTTAGCCATTGCATCTTTTAAAGTACTTTTAAAAATATTAATGGTAAAAAATTTTTCTTGGTTATTGCATGTTACTTTATTGTAATGATAACACTTAAGTTTGAAGTTTTTTTCTTGTTTCGTGGACTCTGTAAACCTAGGGGAACTTAAATATTATTCATTTTATGGTGCTATAACTGTTTCCTTATATTACATCAGATGATTATGAATTAAACTCTTTTGATAGATCAGTCAAACTCTCAAAAATATTGATAATATAATTTAAAAAAATTTTCAACTTAAATTTTTTCAAAATCAATTTTTATGGTGAGTAAATCGATTTAAATTTAGGTCTTAATATGTTCTTCATTTGATACTGCACTAAACTAGCTTGCACTTTTATAGTTTCACAATTTTCATTTATTATTCCATATTTATGCTGACACATCTCATTTTTAGTCATTTTTCAAATAATTGAATTTGTAGAAGTGTTTGCTAACTTAACTTAATTTTGTATTGAAATTCTTATTTGTTAATTTTTTTTTTCTTTTTCCCAATCATTATAACAGTATAGTTTAAGCAGCTTAAATATTTGAGCAAAACTGTTTAGAAAATATCTGCCTCCATATCCTCCCTCTCCCCATAAAACAAAGAGGATACAATTTATATTCATTATTAAATATGAAGATTAATTTATTAATGAAGTATTAAAGATTTTAAGCAATGATGTAAGTTTTAAGCAATATTATCTTTCTCTATTTATACATAGTATTTTATGGAAGGGTAACTTATGAAACCAAAGTGAGAAGATCTGTGTTAATGTGTTATATTTTTTTAATGCATGTTTTGAAAAATGTATAATGAAATATCCACTAATTAGGTTTTTTAAGATAATAGTGAAGAGTATAATGATGTAAAAATTTTGAATGAAGATTCATATGCAGTTGAATTCGGTTAATTGGACCAGCTACTTATTTGGACCAAATCCAAAGAACCAAAGCAAATCCTATTGCACAAGAATGATAGGGCATGTTCGTGTAATCAAACCAGCCGGTTATTAGGACCAAAATGATCGTGTCACGGTGTGGTCTGATTAACTGGAATTAATTGTATTGTTTTATTAACTTTTAGAAAATCTTTTGACAAGATTTCTGATGTATTAATAATTCTTTCTCCGGTTTTATCATTTAGAAGCTGAATATGATGATGAAAATGGAACCTACTGGTCAATATTTCCTGTGGAAAATCAAGAACTTGTGTTTGGTAACTGGGAAGAAGAAATCATATGGGATAGTGAAGTAAGACTAATGATTATACTTATTAATTCCTTTTGCATCAATAATTAGCTAATAGTTTGAAACTATTTATCTTTAAATTTATGTGAATATGGAAATAATGCAAATATGCTCTCTCTCTCCATAATAACAGGCAATGGAAAAAATTCCAGAACCTAAAGTTTTAACACTGGATCCCAATGATGAAAACATAATTTTAGGAATACCTGATGAAGATCCAGATCCAAATAATTCTGAATCAAATGAACCAGTTAAAGAAAAGAAAGTGAGTAACTTCTTTTATTTTCTATTAAAAGTGTTCAGAAGTTATAAAGTATATATCTTCAATGTAATACATATTAAATTATCAGTTTTGTTTAAAGTGTTATATTATCAATAGAAAAAATTACTGAGAGAGAGACATGCAGGAAAACTTAGGGCATGTATAAGACGCTTGTTTTATAGCACAGACAAAAATTTCTTAATGATTTATTACTGATTTAGGTTTCATTCACTAAGGTAAAAGTCCCTGTTTCAAATCTCTCTCTCTCTCTCTTTTGTTTCTCATAACTGTTTAATGAAGTTAAAGTATTCATTTTAATTCAGTTGGTTCACATTTTTGACACACAGTGTGTTGTGATATCTTTCAAGTGCCTATTATTGCCATAGAATGTCAAGAGTTTAAAATCCTGAGGTCATTGATAAATTTTATCCTTAATATTCGTGGATGTTTTCTTAGTTTTCTGACCTTGTGATGCAAATAGGATGCTCTTTCCTTAGAACAATCTGCCATGGAAAGCATTTCTGTGTGTATAAAATACCCTTATAGTCTATGACGATGTTTTAATTCTCATTCTGCTAACTAATTAGCACTAAAATTATCTAATTGTCAAACACATAAAATGGGAATGTGTTCTGGAATTTCTGTGCACTGTTAAGAATTTTGGTAATCTGTGTGAAAAAATAGAGCAAGAAACATAATTTTCAGCTGAATGTTAGTATATCTTTAGAGTAGGAATTTATATTAAAGTATAACTATTTTGAAAAAAAGGATAGTCTTTGTAATTAAAAAGTCAATTATTTGATAATTTCCCAGTGAGGGTCCCACCCCTAGAAAAGTATTTCTAAAATATGAAAATATTAAATGTGTTTGATTCTTCATTTTAATTGTTTATTTTTCTGTATTATTGTGTTAGACATATAACGTCTAAGGAGTGCTTGTATATAAAAAGTGTACACTAAAAAAAAAAGCTGTGCACAATGAAATTATTTATGTTCATTTGAGGGAAAAATAAAAGTTAATAATGATTCTTAAATTTTGCTGAATGTTTTGCTAATTTCAAATCTGGAATTATGTATTATATATGCAGAATTTCAACAAGATTTTAAATATTCTTGTTTTAAGTGTTAAATGCTACCATTAATGTAGAAAAAGTATATTCCAATTAATAGTTGCATGTTCATTTATTTTTTAATAAATTAGAAAAAGGCCCCATTTGTACATTTAAACTATGTCTAATTTTCTTAATGGTCAGTATACATACCTCTTTCATAGGACATGGTAAGGAAGTCTCGAATTTTGTTAGGAAAAGCTGGTGTCATTTCTGAACCTGAGCCTCCTAGTCCTGTAAGTATATATTCAACTCTTTGCTTGTTTTGTATGCATTTGTTTGAATTTATATATGTTATGAAATGAGACAGAAGTGTGACTGATAAAAAAGTAAAAAAAAAAACAGTAATTATTTTCATATATATTATGACTGAATTCATAACCTGTTATATTAAAGAATTTATTGTGACTGAAAAATATAAAGGATGTACTCTTATTTTAAAGTATATATTAGTTGGTACCCGTCAAAACATGACGGCTAGATATTAAATAAATGTACTAATACACAAATTATACTCAACACATCATTGCCAAATGTTGAAAATCATAATAATGTGCAGGAAAATATTAATGCATTTAAGCAGCCAAGTGCTTAGTGAGTATCTAAAGCCAGATTTAAAAATTTCACTGAACATGCACAGAAAACAATTTTTTGATTGTAAATTATCACTAATTAAACTGTGCAAAATAACCAATTTCCATCAGGTTTAAATCTTATATTTCACAAACATAATTATCATAAAAATAAAAATGGCAGAGAGAGATCTAGAGAGACTCCTCAGAATAAACATGTTTATCATTAAAACATGTCACTAAGCATGCACAGAAACAGTGAGTTTCTAAAGTCAGATTTAAAAATGCCACTGAGCATGCGCAGAAATCAATTTACAATTGTAAATTATCACTAATTAATAGAAATTTTAGTTACAAAAACAAAACTTGACAAATCTACAGATTACAATGTTTCGTTTAAGACCAAAATTAAGTAAATTGATGGAGTAGTTTTCTCTCACAGACTGCCCAAAAAGTCGACTTAGCAACTTAAATATATAGATAGTTTTCATAGTGTATCCTCTAGACCAGTGGTTCTCAACCCTGTACCCGCAGGTGCTCGTATGCCCACGAAGATGTTGGAATGTGTCCTTCTTCTCAATAAATTTTGAATGAAGTATTTATAAGTAATAAACCCATTTGTACTACTTATTTTTTTTATTTCCATGTACCTACTTATAAAATAAAGTAATCAAAATTTTATTTGTTTCTTACTTTTTTATTATTTTTCAAAACATCATTGTAATAATATTAGAAGGTTGGTAATGTACTGTTGAATAAAAAATATTTCTTTTATGTTAATAATGATCATTGGTTGTTCCTGTCATGCTTTCTGAAACTTCGATGTGCTCTGGACCATGTGGAGGTTGAGAACCACTACTCTAGACATTTTCAGGAGAATGCAGATCCCAGCCCTGTTTTTTTTTATAGCACTAAGAGTTGCTTGAGAGTGCTATTGTCACCTCTTTGTGCTAGACAGACCAGGCTAATGAGGACAAAAACAAGCCAGGACCTAGATTTAAAGCAGATTTTTAGTGTCCACGAACCTTCTTGCCATCCATGAAACTTGAACCCTAGTATTTAATGTGCTCTGATCTTTCCATTTTTTTTAAACATATACGGTAGAGCCTCGACATATCGAACCTCAATATAATCAAATTCTTTGATAAATTTAAGTTTTTCCATTCCCCTTGAGGTTCGATATATCGAGGTTCCAGTGTACTTTGCCTTACTTTGTAATTGATGTTGCAATGTTTCATCTTATATCTGGCCATGAGTGTCTTTGTAAGCACCTACATCGCACCAACATTATTTCTGACTATCTTTCCCCCTTATATAATCTTAAGGAAGATATAGACATGTCACATCTATGCATATGCCCTGCTCCCCCCCATATTTCAATTTGGGAGCATTATTAGGTGGCTCGGAACACCCTTTGTTCATAGATATACTGATGTCAAT
The DNA here is from genome assembly GCA_907164885.2 of Dolomedes plantarius. Taxonomy (NCBI): domain Eukaryota; kingdom Metazoa; phylum Arthropoda; class Arachnida; order Araneae; family Dolomedidae; genus Dolomedes; species Dolomedes plantarius. The sequence goes on along the minus strand of OU015492.1, from coordinate 99,714,320 downwards.
TCATTTTGTTATGTATTGTGTTTGATGTTCAGTTCTCTTATAACATGCCATTGGAATAAAAAAAAAATAACTAAAAAAAAACTTTCTAATTAATACTATTTCACCCAAGAATTTTGCTAGAATATCTATGGGAATAAAACTAAAGTTTTTTAAATATTTGATTAGTTTTTCTTTATTAAATTTTTACTGAATAGAATTAATAGCTATATAATGTTAGCTAGATTTCATAATCTAAGCAATAATCAAATAAAATTGAAAAGCATATTTTTATTAAAAATTGCCATATTTGTTCAGCCCCAATTTCCTGTTATAAATGTCCCTGCTGTCCTTTTTTCTTTCTAAGGAAAATACTTTCATACAACCATGGTTAACTAAAATATATTCATTGACTTTTATGTAGTAAAACTCCTGTGTTGTGTATAATTTGCTTTAACTGTGTGTTTTAATGAAAATCTCGTGAAATACGACCTTCTCAATCATTGACCTTCTCAATCATTTTTTTTCTCAGCCACCACCCCAGAGCAGTAAAAAGGATCCATTTAATATTTCAAATGATGAATATTATAATCCAAAAATGACTGAAGATACAGCTTTGAAACCAAATGTTGGTGGTAATCTCATTCAGGTAAATTATTACTATCTTCTTGATAACCTAAGAAAATTAAAATTAAATTTGAATGTGTGAAAAAGAGTCGATTACAGAGGTTATACAGAGTGTCTCAAAAAACCTTGACACATTTAAAAAATTCATACAAAAAAGTGCACAAGGTAGGAACAAGAAATTCACATAGGTGTTATCTTATATATTTGAGGTTTTTTTAGTATAGTCAATGAATTTCAGTAAGTACAACTTTTATGGAATGGAGAACATCTAGTTGGTAATCAATCTCAGCCTATGTGTGTTCCAAAATGGATTCCGTAACAAATGAAATTGCAGCAATTATGCATCTTTTGAGTTCTTTAACACTACAATCGATTATCAAGGATTTCCTTGATAATCAATCCCAAGGATTTCCTGTTTTCTTAAACTATTTATAATAAGCTAAGATGTTGTTACGACTTAGAGGATCTTTTCCAAATTTCGTTGTACTTGATGGAGTAGCCATTTTACAGCATCTGCTTTCACGGAACAACTAGCACCTCTTGTTCAATTATTTTGACACAGAAAAAATTTCTAATATATACGGTAACACATCTGTGAATTTCCAGTTCTTACCTTGTATACTTCTTTTGTTATAAATTTTTAAAATGTGTCAAGGTTTTTTGAGACACCCTGTATATTTAAATTACTGTAAAGTAGCAAACTATCCATACTTATATAGTACTGGGTCCAAAAGAGGAAGTTTTTGTTTCAGAATCATTTCTAGTATTTACATATCCATGAAATACTTCAAATATTTTTTTTAAAAAATCATAAATTGAATTGAATTTTCAAAAATTGTACCAAAAATGCTATAAAAACATGCATGCAAAGAATTATTATTATTATTATTTTTTTCAATATTACTTACTTATGAAACTTGCAAATGTCATCCGTGAAATATATTTTCCTATTGTGAGATCTTAATTTTGTATTATTGGCTCTTTGATATTATTTTCTCATATGTTTGTATATGTTACTGGCAAAGTATGAAATCCGGCATTCTATAGAATGCTTAGGCATTGTATATAATGCCTAAAACTAGCCGGCAATGTATGAAACGATTCATATTTCACACATTTCCTAGGCATTCTATAGAATGCCAAATGAGAAACCGGCAAAGTATGAAATACATCTCCAATTCGTTTCTAATATCACTTGGCAAGGCACTCGACTTTTAAGGCGTGCCTCAGGCTCAGAATTTGTCAGTTGTACTTTGCGGTTTGTTCGGAATGTCAAAATACACAATTTTATTTAAGTTTGTTCAGCAAAAAATTAGTTTTTTACTGTGCTGCATGAAAATGGAGGAGCAAGCTGTAGTGTTGGAGAAGAAGTCATGGTCTATTGACATGAAACAACGATTTGACGATGAACTGTCCAAAATTACGTCACAGACTCTGAGTTGTTTCTTGTACTTCATGAAGCTCATTTGGTTATAGGACATGGAGGACGTGATACAATGTTGAAAGAACTTTCAACCAAATACAAAAAGTTACATGTCATGATATTAAACTGTACATCTACCTTTGTGAACCTTGCCAGAAAAAAACAGAAAGGTATTAAAAAGGGCATTGTTGTGAAACCTATGATTTTTTCCGAATTGAATTCCCGTTATCAGGTAGATCTTATTGACTTTAGTCTTCCAATTTGTATTCAGAGAATACAAATTTATAATGGTATACCAAGATCATCTCACAAAATTTGTGATTCTCAAGTCTCTAACGTCAAAGAGAGCTAAAGAAGTTGCCTACAACCTAGTGGACATATTCTCGTTGCTTGGAGCACCATCTATATTACAGTCTAACAATGGTAGGTAATTTGTCAATAATGTGATGACCAGCTTGAAGGAGTTTTGGCCAGCACTGAAGATCGTCCATGGGAGGCCTTGCCACAAAGCCAGGGTAGTGTCGAAAGAGCTAATAAAGATATCGAAAATATGCTCTGTACTTGGATGCAGGGCAACAAATCTGAATGAAGGACTGCGTTTTGTTCAATTTATGAAAAATAGAGCTTATTCTGGGATCAAAAGAACACCATACGAAGCTCTCTTTGGCTGCAAACCTAAAGTAAGGCTTACAACGTCTTTTCGAAGAAGTTTGTTTTAAAAGAGAAGATGTTTTAAAAGACAGAAACAGAGGAGCAGCTAGAAAAAGTAATAGAAATCGTCCAAACAATGGAAAAAGGTGAAACTAATCTAATTTTGCAAGAAAAAGATCCTGTTTAAAAAAAACATGGATGAGATTATAGTTGATAGTGGATTAAACCAACATGATGAAGACATGCTTACCGAAGAGATTTCCATTTCTGATACCTGTTGTGTGTGTTTAAAAGAAACGAGTGATGCACTTGCATGCAAAATGTGTTGTCAAAAATTTCATACCTTCTCTGGCCATGCTAGTAAAGATGATGAAATGGATATTTTGTGCACCCTTTATTTCAAAACTGAAAATGCTATTGAAGGTAAAATAAATTCTAAAATCAATCTGGAAAGCCAAAAATGAAACTGAATTCGGAAAAAAAAAATTTCCCACTGTTTCTTTGGGAACTACTGTGCGAGTTCCTATTCCTGATGTCGACAAGGGGCGAGGTAATTGGCAGTTGTAATGAGTGTGACAGAGGATGGTTTCTACCGACTTGGACCTTCTGAGGGAATTTTAAAACAAGTATATGCAAGATCACAATTTACTGTATGCTCCAAGAACTTAGAATTGAAGATATTCCTGACCACGAAATTCCTCTCCGGTCAGTTGCAATTGCTCAGTCTAGTGGAAGCGACCAAGGATTCTCTAATGTATGTGTAAAATAAAGTGCCAAAATATGAAATGTCTTTGTGGGAAAAATGGGAGGAAATGTAATTCAAAATGTCATTCAAGCCTACCATGTTTCAACAAGTAGGTTAATTTTAATTTCTTATTTTTTATATGAAAATTTTGTTTCCCTTAATAAGAAAGGCATAAATTTTGTTTTGTACAACTTTCATTTTTCTTTGCATATTTTGAATAATTTTTTTTTTTTAAAATGGCACTCTCATTTTTTCAGAATAACATTTGTATTTTTGAGGAGTGCACGTCATTTATATAATAGCTATATCAGAACCTTTTTTCATACTTGGCCTAAATAGTATTTGTCATTCTATAGAATGCCTAGGTATTATATGCAATGCCTAGGGAAAGTATGTAATAATTCTCATATTTCATGTAATAATTCTCATATTGCCTAAAAACGTCCGGCATTATATACAATGCCTAGGCATTCTATACAATGCTGGCATTTCATACTTTGCCGGTAACATATATATTACCATTCTTTACACTTCTGTAAAGAATCTTCTCTTCCACTTTTGCATTTTGATTCATCCCTAGAGACAAACATACCCAATGCACCCTGGCTTGATGAAGACATTAATTTGTTCAAAACTAGTTGTGACTGTTATCTCTTATTGTGGATTTTAGGAAGCTGTGTGTTTTTGTTAATTACTTGGGAATCCTTGGACAATTTCAGGGTACTAAACCCAAAGATAAAGTAAATTATGATTTCAAAAAAATTAAGATTCTCACCACGAAAGAGAGTTTACAGTACAGTACACTTATATTTTATGCACATTCTTTCTGTTGTGATGGCATTGATTTCACTTTGATCAATCTTTTTATTGAAATAACTTTTTATTTTTTACTTTTAATAGTTATGTTGGAATTCATGTCATTTTCTATGTCACTATCAGGGGCAATTTAAGTTGCTACAAGCTATGCTAAATGTATGAAAATTAATGTGAGATAGAACATACCTAATGACATATGTAATGGTATGCATCTCTGTTGGAGCATAGTTGACAAATGCTATGGGCATTCTGATGTTTTATTTTAATTAACCTATTTGTTTGGTCATAAATTTTCATTATCATCATTTACTTTTCCTTTTTTAAAACATTCGTGATGCCTTAAGAGTCATCATAAGATCTTAAATAGTTCTGAAATTATTTAGTTATAATTCATTAGGTCATCAAATAAAGCTTGTTTCAAAATCTGTGATTTGCTATTGATGATTGTGACAATTGAATTAGTTAATTATAAAACTTTTAGACAAAAATATTTGGCTTAAATTCTCTCACAGTAGCTGAAGAAAGGCTCAGATACACTGAGAAGTATTTATATCAAAATGAACTAAAATATCTTTGCATTTGAAAGATTTATGAATTTCTGTTAGAGCTCAAAAATATTTTGAGCATCCTTCAATAATGCAAATAATTTAATGTGGTTCAGTTATTCATCTTATTCATTGCTCTGATGAATTCCTTTTTTTTTTAAATTCTTTTTTGTGCGTGTTTCATTGAAATATGCTTCCAATTTTGATAACCAATTAATTTCAGTCTTTTGCATTAAAGTTAAGTTGTAGGCAGGAAAATTAAGAGAGTTCTGAGAGAAAAAAAGACAAAGAAGTGGGCTGAAACTTTTTTTCTAATTGTATTATGTCTCAAACTGCACACAGCACATTGAAAACTCACGTGGTTTTCATTACTTTGAAAATATTGAGTATTAAATAATTACAGTAAATTAATGCCTGATGTTTGTGACAGTATATTTAGTTTTCCTTAAAATAATTGAAATAGAGTCATCACTGATTCTCAGTATGAAGTGAATAAAATGTACATCTTAAGAAATTTTTTAGAAAAATGATTTTTTTTTATCTCTTTAACAATAAAAAAATAAAAACTTATCTAGTAACAGTATGCAGAATAAAACTGAGTATATGTTGACTCTCTCTTTAAACATTGTTTGCATCGTTATATTGATACTTTTAATACTTTCTGTTATTTGCATAAGTTTTATGCTCTGAAATATGGAATAGTGATAATTGAATATCGATTTTTCATTTCTTTTAGCACTCTATACCTTCCATAGAATTAATGCCCCCATTTTTTCCTACTCATATGGGGCCATTAAAGTTGCGGCATTTTCACCGCCCACCTTTGAAGCGATTCTCTCATGGCCCGCTGGCTGAAGTACGGTTTCATGGAGTTATTCCTTTACTAAAACATATAAAAAGAAAAGCTACGGTAAGTGTGTTAATTTTTATACTGTTCTTTTTAACTCTAAATTCTTTTTGCTAAATTTTAAATAATATATATATATTTTTAAGAAACTATTAAATTTAACTAAAACTAATCATAAAAGTAACTAAAATTTAATTTTTTGGAAAATATTTTAGCCAGTTAAATATTGTAATAAATACCCAGCAATAAGATAAAATAAAAGTATTATTTTATAAGAATATTCATGAAAATCTTAAAACAGTATTTTTTCTCCTTTATTTAATCTACCAGTCTACCAGTGTCATTCAGTTATGAGGAATTTGTTATAAATAAAGTGAAAAATTGGAAAAAACATTTCTTTCTTTTTTTCAACTGTTTCCTCTTATTTTTTCCACCAAAAGCTTTTGAACTTTGTATTTGAAAAACATTGTGGATTTTTGGATATAGATCAATAGATTATTGATTTTTAATTGTTAAAATTATTACAAATTATGAATTGTACATGCTAAAACAGAAAGGTAATTTAAGGTAAAAGAACATCAAAATTTAAAATTATCCTTAATTGAAAATTGTTTTCTTTTGAAATATTACATTAATATGTCAAATTTATTATTATAGCAAAGAGAGAATGAGAGACAAGCATCTGGTGGTGGTGAAATGTTCTTTATGCGAACACCGGATGATTTGACTGGAAGAGATGGAGATTTGATTTTAGCGGAATATTCTGAAGAACATCCTCCTTTGCTGATGCAAGTTGGAATGGCTACAAAAATTCGTAACTATTATAAACGTGTAAGTTAATGATAAATATTATGATGCTGTTTATGAAACTAAATTTATATTTTACTAAATAAATTTCAGGTAACATTTCATAGTCTAGTTCGTAAACATATTAATTAGTAAATACTTAATAAAATAATCTTGAAGCTTGAGTGTGCTGAACAGGGCACAGCATAGCAACAAGACCTCCCAGTTGAGATCCTCATTGACAGAGGTAAACTGCAGCATGCAACTTCCCCATCCGTGCTAACAATCTTAAGGCTGTTTTTGTCTTTCTATCAAATCACTAACTAATGAGAAAGTTTTGCAGTTGTATCAATATAAGAAATCCCTCATTCCCAATGGAGTAAGCATTTTTGATTCTTTTGACATTAGAACTTCTGATGAATCCTGTTTTAACGTAGGATTATGTTCCTCAATAACAGTCCTCTGGAAAGAAAAAATTCAGAGCCTGTTGCGAGTTATAATTTTGGCAGCGCACCAAACCCAGTAGCAGTAAACAGTTAACACTAGGACCGCCATCAAAAACGTATACCTAGAACCGCCGAAGCGGTCATTTTGACCGATGTGATCTACAGTACTTTACTATCGCTTTCTTGCCATTTTTTACTCTTAATATCGTTTATTACTATCATTATCAGCATTTCCAATATTATATTTTTATAATTATTTCTATAATAAAATACACTTTTTATGAGGATTTTTTTACACTTTTTAAGGAAATTTAAATAAATTACATTCATGATTTTTTTTTTGTTTTTAACACTGTGCAATATAGTATTCCCATTATCTTTTATACAAATTAATGCAAATGTTACAATTAATATAAATGATACTGTTAATACAAATTATACAATTAATACAAATGATACAATTAATACTAATGATACAAATTGATAGAAATCAATTTCTGATGGGAATTACTAACAATTCCTGGTAAATAGAAATTGACTAAATGGATATACATGTAGAGTTAATGCATACATAGCTCATATTATACTTAGTAACATTTCTTCTTTCCTGCAGAGTAAAATCAAACATACTGTGTTATTTTTGGCTAAAATAAAGCTAAAATTTTCCTCAAAATGTAGAGAATGTACCGCATGTATGTGCATGAACTAAACAATGTCTTTCATACAATTTTCACAAAAAATCTTTTTTGCCACTTTAGCGGTGCATTTGCCACAAGTCGGTTTCCTGCAAACTTCACACTTGTCCATTGTTTTATTCCCTCTGCAACTAGAACTTTGGCACTGCTTTCTCTTTTTAGCTTCTTTATCACTAGTAAGTGAGGATGTACTGGTTAATTATATCTTCAATGTTTTCATCAAATTTGCATATGATTCTCACAGATCAGTCTAAATTGCAAAAGAAAGTTGTGCCATCAAATATTATTTCCAGTGACTTTCTTATATAGTATCCAAGAATTAATGCCCTCGAGATCAAGAACATTATAAAATACTAGAAGATGCCACCGACTAGAACAAACTTTTGTCGAATACTTCCGTGTCCTTTGGTCGAGTACCTCAACTCCAGATTTTGTTGAATTTTAGCACTTTACAGTTTCTGGTAAGTGTTTCTTGCCAGTTCTCACTGTAAGTGATGACTGTAGGGAATTTAACAGAAAAACATTTTTGTTCTTCTTTCCTTGATATACTGTCAAAGTTATATCATCTTCAGCAAGAATTTCGCTGCTGAACAAGGAATTTTTCTCATTTTTTATGGCCTGAGGAATTTCTTTTCTTTTGTGATTGACTATGCCAACAATACCTGTTTTCATTGACTTCAGCTTTTCTGAAAGATGCAGTGAAGTAAAGAATTTATCTGTTGTAATGTTCTAACCTTTGTTGAAGTATAGTTTCATTAGATAAACCACATATTTAGAAACATTGATTGCTTGGTCAGTCGTTATTTTTACCAAAGTAAGGGAATCCATTCAGTAAATATTTTGTTTCAGCATATGCCAATAGCCAAAACTTTATGCCAAATTTATCAGGCTTCTGTGGCATATACTGTATGAACTTGCATCTTGCTTTGGTTGGAAAAAGTTGCTCATCGATGGTCAAGTTTTCTCCTGGATTATAATTAGAAATACAGTTCTCAATAAATGGATTCCATATTTTGGATGCTAATGCGAATTTATCTTTTGCAAGGGGTTGTTTTCTGGTTGACTTTATATCAAATCGTATGTATCTCATTATTTCACGAAAATCTATTTTGAGACATGGTTTCAGGAAAAATAAGAATTCCTCATAAATTATTCCACATACTTTCTAATTCAATATATTAAGCCTCATATATTCTTCTTGCATATAATACGCCAATAAATGCTTCCAATTCATCTAGCGACATCTACTAGGTGAAATATGCATTAAAAATGACTACGGTCACTTTGATTGCTCTAGCGGTTCTAGGTATAGTATCGCCATACTTCATAAATTTTGGCTAAATGGAAAATTTATCACCGGGATATCATAACTTACTGTATTTTAGGAAAAGTCAAGGCAGCTGAAAGTTACACTCTTAATAGAAACAAATTGGTACGAAGTGAAAATTTCAAAATGACCACCTTGGTGGTTCTAGTGATAAACAGAAAAGTACCAAAATGCATTTTTTTTTTTAAATTTTTTTTTAATTAAAGGTAAGCAACAGTAAGTAATCCTTTGTTAATAACCTGTGGTAGTTTCGTTAGAAGAGACTAACTGAAATATTTGTTTGTGTTTATATGCTATATTTAAGTGTTTGATTATTTATCTATAGCAAGTAAATTAAAGACAGTGACACTGGATTTATTTTAAAAATATTTAGGATTGTTTGGCTTTGTATGGAATGCCATTAACCATAACATAAGGTAAAGTGCTTTGGTCTTTGAATGAAAAGAGTTGTAGCAGCTCTTATCTAAGTTTGCTTCCTACAGTTGTTGTGGGGTCCAAGGATTTCTTAACATGTTTTGGAGAAATTGCCAAGTTTTTCATTGAAAAGGAAGGTAAAAATCCACACCCATGACAGATCTTACTAGAGTTGCATATTTGAAGCACATTTTCAGAAGCACAATGTTACTGTTTTCTCTAATTCAATGATGAACTGTATCCATAGATACACCACAACCTATACTCTGGAAAACTTGATGACGGGGTAAATTATGAGACAACTTAAGACAAACAATAGAGTGATTATCACTTATTGTTTTTCTTGGCCCTTTAGACCATTCCTGTAATGCATAATCACCATTTCTTTTTAAACAAAATTTTATAAATTTCTGCCTTACTTCTTGTTTCGCATAAAGTTTCTAAATCAGCAATTTATTTGCCTTTAGTCTCCAAATTTCAGTCACCATCTCACCTGAAAGAATGAAAGTTGTGTAGCTTATCTACAACTAAATGATGGACAACAATTTAGTCTTCTGTAAATTGCTGAGCTGCAACACATGTGTATGCAACAAAAAAAAAATGTTAATTTGCTAAGCTAATTAAGCACCAAGATTCCTATGTATGATTTTTTTTCTTGAAACTTAGACAGCTAAGATTTGAATATTTTGCATTTTTATGTTAATTTCACACAATCAACAACATGAAGGATTTTAAAAGTTTTGTTGTCAAGTGACATTTGTTTACCCACAAACTTGGTCTCCTTCAAAAATTGACTTTAGTTTAGTTATTTAGAAATTTGGGGAAATTTCTATACTTTTGAGATGTACCTTATTTTAGTATCTACCTGATAATCTGCTTTTATGTTAGCTTTGTATCATATTTACTTTGGTAAATTTAATTTATGGTTGAACATTATTGCAGTTACTTTTATGGATGAAAATTGTGATCTATTATTTATATTACAGAAACCGGGGAAGGATTCTGGAGCACCTGAATACAAGTATGGGGAGACTGCATATGCCCATACTTCACCATTTTTGGGTTCATTAACTCCTGGTCAGACTATTCAAGCATTTGAAAACAATTTATTTAGAGCTCCAATCTATCATCATGAACTACCTGACACTGATTTTGTTATTATCAGGACAAGAGATCAGTAAGTCGTTTCTTTTTAAATTTTTTGAGAGAGTCTATGTTTAGTGTGCTGAATTTTCATTAAGTTTGGTTTGTGTCAGGTTTCATGTGTTCTGGGGAAAATATTTTCTGAAAAACTTAAAATGGAATGACATTTCTGACCAATAATCCTAATTATTTCTGAAGAAATGAAAGCAGTAATGTAGAACTTTCCTGACAAGTTTTTGAGTTATTTGGACCTATGAGTTTGGATTGTTACATTGTAGACAGCTTTGTACATCATTTTTGTACATTCATTAAACTTGGCCATTTAGAGATTTAAAACACTGAGAGAATCTGAAAAATTCTTAAGCCAAAAAAAAAAACTTTATTATAATATATTATGTTGAATTTAGTCTATATCTACATGGAAGTTATAATCAGGGAAAGTAGAAAATATTGAAAACTATGAGATATTACCAATTTGATTTTTAAATTTATATAAAAAAATTGTGAATAAAGGTTTTAAAAAAAAGGATTGTCTGTTTATTTGATAATTTCATCACTTTAAAATCATGTAGGTTTTAATGTACTTAAATTACATATAGGTTAAAAAAATTTAATAGGAAAATAACTCTAAAAATATACAATTTTAATTTGTGCATATGCCTTTAAATTTTTAAGAATGATTTTTTTAAATTTGTAACTTTTTCTTCTGTTGCTGTTATAGTCCAAAATATCAAAGTGTTCAATAATTTTACATTGTATTTTATGTTGTTGTTGAAGGGTAAAACAATGATTTAAAAGGAGGAAAAATTTTAATCATTTTTTTATTATGTCTGGAGATAATTTATTGTGTAATTTACTTTTTGTGTTGGTTTTTATTCTACTTAAGCTAGTTATAGGTTAAAAATCAATTTTTTATTTTAGTTATTACGTCCGAGAAGTCCAAACCATTTACACCATAGGACAAGAATTACCCTTGTTTGAAGTTCCTGGGCCTAATTCTAAAAAAGCTAACATTTTCATCAGAGATTTCTTACAGGTATATATTTTATGAGTCAGTTATCAGTTCTATAAAATTTTTTAAAAAATATTCTAATCCTGGAAATCTTTCTCTCAGGTTTTTATCTATCGTCTCTTTGAGAAAAGTAAAGACAATCCCAGAAGAATTAAAATGGAAGATATCAAAAAGGCTTTTCCATCCCATTCTGAAAGCAGTATACGAAAGCGCTTAAAACTATGTGCGGACTTTAAAAGGACTGGTAATGATTCTAACTGGTGGGTTCTGAAATCAGATTTTCGACTGCCAACAGAAGATGAAATGCGAGCTATGGTGTCACCAGAACAGTGTTGTGCTTATTATGGTATGCTTGCAGCTGAACAGAGATTAAAGGTAAAAACCGTATTGGAATCGTTTTAAATTTTAAGAATTAATGAACAGTTTCATGTGTGAATTATAATAATTTTATTCTTATTAGGGATGAGTTTTTTCCACTCTTTTGGCAGATTTCCACTTTTTTATATTTTCTTCAAAAGAAAAATTCCGCTTTTTAAAAATTTTTGAAAAAAAGATCCACTTTTTCCAATTTAGCTTATACTACGTTTGCACCAGCAGTTTCAAGTGTGATCAAAGTGAAAGAAGTGGATTGGTGGAAGGATACATGTTGCTATGTCATCATCATGATGTCACAGCAAAGTCAGAGAAACTCTTTCATTTGCGGGTCTCAACATGCCTCTCTTTCCAGGAACTTGTTCTGTATTACGTGTGTTGCTCGTTGCTCACATGGCGTTGTATACTTTTGATTTTGTTTGTGTTTTGCTTTAGTTTGATACGTGGTGTAAGAAAATAGATTGGTTTTATTTTTCTTAATATTGTCATTATGGTGACTGTTAGAAAAGATATAGTATGCTGATCAGATAAAATAAACCTTTGTGTGATCGACTTCGGCATTAAAAATCCATGGCACTGGGAATAGCTAGAGAAAAGTGTAGCAAACACATATTTAGGAGACGTTTTCTGATTTTTCCTTTTTTTTCCCCCAAAAAACTCATCTCTATCTTATATATATTAATATCATAATTATCATAATCATGCAGTAGATTATCATTATTTTTGATTTTTTGTTAGATGTGATTCAGTACTATTTTTTTCTTATAAGATTTGATGAAGTCTACTAATTAGGAAGACATAAATTTAAAATCATCTTTTAAGAATTTTTCTTTAAGACGGAATTGGTGCTTATTTTGAGAAACTTTTTAGGGTATTTTTGTTAAAAATATTACCAATTGAAAAGTGTTTGAAAAATTGGTTTACACTGCCTACTTTCAGGTTGGCCTATAAGTATCATAATTTTTTATGGTATGACAAACTTTGGTGCTTGTTACAAATTTTAATGTTATGAAAATTTATATAGAACAAGTCCTTGAAGGCATTTAAAAAAAAAAAAAAAAATTGGACCTTTAATGCTAGGGTTTGTTATTTTTTTATTTGTGTTAAAAATAGTTTTGATAGGCTAATTTATGCATGAGTTTAGTTTTCATGTTATTTTGATCTATTGAAAATATTTTGTGTAAAGTGAAAATAAAGAAAATGCTGATAAATGTTATTTGAAATACAAACTTGACAAGTTTTCTATAATTATCCTAAATATTTTCATTTTTACAGGATGCAGGTTATGGTGAGAAATCTCTTTTTGCTCCTGAGGATGAAAATCATGAAGAAATTGAAATGAAATTAGATGATGAAGTAAGTGCTGTATAATTTATTTCTATATTATTGCTTTTCATGTAATTTTTTTAGGCTTTTATTATTGATTCCATATTTTTACTTATTTCATGCAGTTTTAAATTATTGGTATTCAGTTCAGTTTGTTTAATTCTTATAAATTTTATTTAGTTCTCCACTCATGAATTAAGAAAATTAAAAACATTATGTAGAAAAAGAGTGAGAATAATACTATAATGTTTAGATGTTATTTAAATTTGTTTTGTTTCTTTAGTATGGATTTTTCAATATGATATTATTACTATAAAAAATTCTTCAATTTATAAATCGTTATAATTCTGAAATGACATTACCTTACAATTCTTATTTGTTAATTCTTTTTTCTTTAAATACTGTAATGGCTTATTTTTAAGGGTATTAAAAAATTGAGGTATGCTTTTGGGATTTTATTTTTTCCACTGAACATATTTTTGATCTTTTCCTCTAAAGAAAAGCTATTTAACTATTAACGTCTGAGAAATCAAAATGTTATTTTCATTAGCATTTCTCATAAAATTTATTACTAGTAGTTTGGTAGCTCCTTGAAAATCTCTTCAACATTAATTTCATAACATTATAATTTAATAATAATATTCATTTTATTTTATCATTCATTATTAATCATATATTTCTATGCTTTTGTTAAATTTTTGTGTTTTTTATTTCTCTATAAAAGGTTAAAGCAGCTCCTTGGAATACTACTCGTGCATTTATAGCTGCTATGAAAGGCAAATGCCTGTTGCAGTTGACAGGTATAGCTGATCCAACTGGCTGTGCAGAAGGATTTTCATATGTCCGTGTTCCTAATAAACCACAGCAATCAAAGGTTAGATTTTCCTTCATTTATTATTGCTTCAATGAGTTATCCTTTATTTCAAGACACTGTTTTCCTTCTGACCTTATAGATTTTAAAATACTCATTTGAATCCATGATGGAAGAACTTTTCTTACTTTACTGTTGCCAATGAATGTGGATTCAATTTTTATTTGAAGCTCAATATTTAAATGATAGCTCTAGCATTCAGTTTTTAATGGCTGGTTCTAGTGAACCACTGTAGTAATAATTAATCTGTAAATTCTGGAGAATAATGCTATAAAATGAAAGCCGCTGATAAGTTTGACTTTTTGGGAACAAAATAGTAAATTTTCTTTGTGCAGTATAAATTTTAAAATTAAATTTTCGATTAAAAGAAAAGGAAGAAAATTTACCGATTCCTTACCACTTATGCAAAATCCTTTAAGGCAATCTCAATGTGCATGACCAGATTCTTTATAAATATGTTCAAACTGAATTTATATTTTAAAATCTTTTAATATCCAATTGAAGAATATTTGTTTAAAAAAATGGAGTTTTAAAAATAAGTTTAAAAATCTCATATTTTTATATAATATCAAGAACAACTTAAATAATAATAATAGTAATAATATAACAATATAGATCACATATAACATTCTACTAAACTGAAACCATTTTCATTTGAGTTAATTGTGTTATGTAAAGCACATTGTTCTGTCAGGTTGGTTATGGATGTTTTTTTATCAAAAAATATATTTATATGTATGAATCATGAATGAATAGAATATGCAGTTTTGCCATTTCTGTGTAAATGTTTTAAAGGGGCTTTTATGAAATATATGTATTGTTATATATTGTGCTTATATATATATATATATATATATATATATATATATATGTGTGTGTGTGTGTGCCATTTGTCCTTCAGGAAGAATGCAATACTCAAGCATCTGCTAAGAAGACTGTAACAGGGACAGATGCTGATTTACGAAGACTCTCTCTTAGTAATGCAAAGCAGTTACTTCGCAAATTCAACGTACCAGAAGATGAGGTAAGAAAAGGTTGCTTAAGGTTCTGTAATTTAAGTTTTCAAATTAATCCATTTGCTGATAAAACTTAACATTTGCATTTTTCTAGATAAAAAAACTGTCTAGGTGGGAAGTTATTGATGTGGTAAGGACTCTTTCTACAGAGAAAGCAAAGGCTGGAGAAGATGGTAATTGAATGATATTTAGTTATATTAGTTTTAAGATATTCCTGATTTTAAGATATATTTATTATTTTGTTATTAACTTTAAAACTACTGAATAACTGACTTTGGTCAGGTAGAAA
Organism: Dolomedes plantarius; assembly: GCA_907164885.2. Classification (NCBI taxonomy): domain Eukaryota; kingdom Metazoa; phylum Arthropoda; class Arachnida; order Araneae; family Dolomedidae; genus Dolomedes; species Dolomedes plantarius. The sequence goes on along the minus strand of OU015492.1, from coordinate 99,698,993 downwards.
AAAATTGTTATGGGAGAGGTGCTGTATATAAAGAAAGAGATACATTGGTACAAAATTTACACCTCAAACAATAACACAGATTTTACTTACTGAGAATTTTTTATAACTTTCAAAATGTACAAAACTTATTTCTAAAGGGTTCTGAAAAAAAGTTTTTAAATACTTTTTCTCCGAGTGTCCTTCCGAGTTCAGTATGAAATTTATCGTATTGGGTTTGAAGTTTTGTATAATTAACCTTTTCCTTGGGGGGAGGGATAGTATACATCCCAAGAATATGGGCCCAAAAAGGAATATATATATATATATATATATAACCCCCTTAATGGCCATTCTTACAAAGGGGGTACGAAATTTCCCATTCCAAAGAGCAAATCGGAAGAATGGGCCCTGGAAGCTAAAGGTTAATTTTAGCTTCTATAAATGTTTCACTCCTGACAACAAATTTCACCATCAAAACCATTTGCTTATGTGTGCTCATCATTTATTTTTATCTCAAATATCTTGTGTTGCAATCATTTAAAAAAGTTAACCAAATCTAGAATTGCATTCAAAAACATTTTAGTTATTTCCAAATTTGGCACTTTAACCATGTTCCTGAGTATATTTGTATTACATGTGCCTATTATTTAAAGTATATGTTAAAATGAAATGAGAAAAATAAACGATTTTATACTTAGGCATCAAGACCCAGAGGTGCCTGTTAAAGAGGGTTTTTTTTTTTATCTTGTTGTATATAAAAGATATAATATACAGCTCTGCAGCTGTTCAATGTAAAATTACCAATTTTTTATTTTTTTGATAAAAATTTGTAATGAAGCATTTTAAACTACACTGCTGGCCACTGTAAATGCAACACCCTGAAGGAAACATGCAAATAACATGAAGTTTACAACATGCATTAGTGGAGGTGAGATATGCAAATGATTAGAATTTCAGCGCAGACGCACATCACATTCGCCTGTGGCGCCACTTCAAAGCGCTATTTAAGGCTTGGAGATTTCGACGATTTCAAGTTCGGCAATTGTGTTTTTCTTGTGGTTTTTAAAAAAAAAACGATCAATTATGCCTCGTCGAAAACAACGATCATCTTTTGATCAAGTATCCGAGTTCGACAGAGGAAGGATAGTGGCCTACCGAGATTGTGGATTATCTTTCAGGGAAATCGGTAGTCGTGTTGGACGAAACCAAACAACTGTAATGTGGATATGTGATCGTTGGATGCAGGAGGGTACGACGGACCGGCGTGTTCGATCGCATCCACCTCAGCGCACCACTTCAAGTGATGACAGGCAAATTGTGTGCATGGCAGTGACGGATCGCTCAGTCACATCACGAACCATAGCACAGCACATGCAGTCTGTAACGCATCATCCAGTGTCTGGGCGTACCATTCGACGCCGTTTACAGCAGAGTGGTCTGTCCGCAAGACGTCCATTGCTTTGTCTACCCTTGACGCAGAACCACAGACGTCTCCGCCGCCAATGGTGCGATGACAGAAGGATGTGGATTGCAGAATGGAATAAAATTGTCTTTACTGACGAGTCACGCTTCTGTCTGCAACACCACGATGGTCGCATTCGAGTCAGGAGACACCGTGAAGAGAGGATGCTGAACAGCTGCGTTATGTACCGCCACACTGGTCCTGCACCGGGTATTATGGTTTGGGGCGGTATTGGATATCACTCTCGCACACCTCTAGTACGCATTGCCGGTACTTTAAACAGCCAGCGCTACATCTCCGAGGTGTTGGAGCCAGTTGTCCTTCCTTACCTTCAGGGCTTGCTCACAGCCATATTTCAACAGGATAATGCGCGACCACACGTGGCACGCATTGTCCAACGGTTCTTTGTCAATCGCCAGATTGAATTGCTTCCCTGGCCGCCTCGCTCTCCTGATCTTTCGCCGATAGAAAACATGTGGTCCATGGTTGCTCTATGATTGACCCAGATTCCATCCCCAGCTGCCACAGCAGATCAACTTTGGCAACGTGTGGAAGCTGCTTGGTCTGCTGTACCCCAAGAACTCATCCAAAGTCTCTTTGAATCAATGCCTAGGCATGTGGCAGCGGTGATCTCCAACAATGGCGGCTAGTCTGGCTACTGATTTTGGCAGGAACCACACTTCACAGAAGTCTATAAATTTAATCATTTGATACTTGGTCAACATGTTATCTACAAAATAAATTTTGTTGTGATATCTCTTGTCTTTCTTGGTGTTGCAATTTGGGTGGCCAGCAGTGTAGTTCAATCTTACAATATTTAAAATGATGTGCAATTTTACAAAGTTGGAGACTGCTGTTCTTTAAATGTAATTTTTTGTTAATCTTAGTTCAATACATTTTGAAATAATTTCTCTATAAGTGTTTATTATAATACATAGTAAATTTAAATTCTTATTCCTAGAATGTATGTACTTTTATCTTATAATATTACTTAATTACATGTCAGTGAATATGCTCATTTCCATTTTAGCAATGAGCAAATTTGCCCGTGGTAATCGTTTTAGTATAGCTGAGCATCAAGAAAGGTATAAAGAGGACTGTCAGCGAATATTTGATTTGCAGAATCGGTAAGTAGTTTTTTTTACCTTTACTTCAATGGGTTTGTTTCTCCGTATCTCATTACAACATTTCATTTTAGAGTTTTGTTATAAAATTAAGTAGAATCTGTTGTGCTGAAACAGAAAAGTGTATAATAATATATTTTTTCTCCCAAAACATTTGCTGCATTGTATAAATAGCAAGCTATTTGTTGTTGTTGTTGTGTCTATGAATAGTGGAAAAGAAAAGTCTTAAATAGAACCAAAAGCCTGGATAACAGCAGCTGCCAGATCAGGTGCCTGTGGGTTATATAGAAGTTCTTGCGGCAACAAAACAAGCTTGAAAAGGGCAGCCAGGATGGCGGGACAGTCAAATATATGTTCTGGAGAAAGTTAGGTTTCTGGACAATTTCTACAGTTGATAAAGAATTTTGTTCCATCAGGGTGGATTTTCTTATCCTTAAAGTGATTAGTTCTTAGTCTAGCTATTGTAGAAGCAATTGTTCTGGGACAGTTAAAGTATGAAATCAGGGTTTCTTTAGGGGCTAGTTGGATAATAATTTGCACCTGGCCACTGTGTTAACATCAGTTAGTGTGATGAAGTAAGAGGTCTGGGCCAAGTTCCCAGCTTCCTTGGCCAGTGAGTCAGCACACCCATTTCCTTCAATATTGACATGTGCATGGATCCATTGAAGGGTACAGGACTTTCCCTTACAATGAAGTTGAGAAAGAAGATAACTTTTGTTGTGGGTTAAGGAGGTTTTCCCATTTCTTAAGCTTCTAATGCTGATCTTGAGTCAGAAAAGATAATATGCCCATGAGTTGAGCAAACAGCAAGATTTGACAAATAAAGAAAAAGTGCTTCCTTAATTGTAATTAATTTACTGGTGAAATTTGATGCAGTTGAACCAGTGTAAATTTTGTGCAAAGTTTTTCACCATTTGAGTGAATAAAGAGAACACCTGCACCATCTTGGTCAAGGTATCTATCAGAGGAACCATCCGTGTAAATAACTGCACTATTTCCCTGTGAAAGTTCTTTAATTATCTGAAGTTAGCTATTTATTATTGTATTATACATGTACTTATTGAACCTTTGATTCAACTTTTACTATTTGTTTTATTTTTAAGAAAATTATGTGTTATTTTTCTTTGAAATATTCCCTCTTTTTTTTTTTTTTACTAAATAACTTTTTTTTATTATTGGGGTTGTATCTATAAAAAATATGTATATATATATATATACATATTAAAAAATTCATAAAAATCTGGAAAAATTTAGATTTTCCACTCTTTTTGTTTATTTTTAGACCAGAACTAATTATTTATTAATAATTTAACATTAAATCTCAAAAAATTTCAAAGCAATTTTCAAAGTGTTCTCAAAATTTATATTTTGGAAATGATTAATGACTGTAGATTATTGAGGTGTTTGAATGTAATTTGTCTTCAGAGTTTGCTGTAATAGCTATAAAGCATTTGATTCCTTATTAAATCCATTTATTTTGTTTTATGAACGCTTATTTTTGATTGATTTTCATGTATTACTGTTAATGGATTTATAAATTTATCTGATAATGGGCTGTTATTTTCCTGCACCTTTCTCCCTTGATACAATTTAATCATTCTGTTACATTTGTTCCCTGCTATTTAAAAGTACCATTTGCTATCTAAAAGTAAAGCATTTCTATGAAATATTTCATAAAGCAAAAATGTTCTAAGTAAAGAAGCTTTTATTCATTAGTATAAAAAAATTTTGAGTGCTCCAAGACACCTAAATAGCCCTCTATATATACCAAACAATATATAGAGCCTGAAATAACTCTGACTTATAATGCTGGAAATATGAGTTAAGGATACAGGGTATACAAATGTAAATAATATGTGTACTGTGTAGTTTTATTTAGTAGAATTGTGAAAATAGCTTGCACATTAAAAGGTCGAATGGTGTGTTACGCTGAGTTCTTTAAAATTGATTCCTTATCAATTAGAGACCAGAGATTTATTAGAGACTAATAATAAGGAATTGGAGATCTAGGGAGAGGTAGTGACACATGGTGTAGGAGAGAGAGAAAGAAACTCTATCATTAACCCCTTAACTGGTCAATTTTTTTACTTGAAATGTTGCCAAAAAAGGCATATTTTTTTGTTGGCTATAATTAAATGTCATACTTAATAGAATAAGAAAACAAAAGAATTTTTTATTTAATTTCACTTTTAATGCTTTTACACTATTTTTATTTTAAATTTTTCGGACACAAAAACCTTAAATGTTTGCTTTTTACAAGATAAAACCCCTTAAATGTTTGCTTTTTGCAAGAAAACTCTGCATACAATGAAGAATGTGTAACAGATCTTACAAAAATTTCTTTCATACTTACTTTAAAATTTGAATTTTACACTTTTGAAAATTGTTCAAAAGTCTTTTTTTGTGTGGTACAATTTGAAGCATGATGTAATTCAAAGTCTTACGTCACAATCAGGGCAGAAATAATGATCTGAAGAATAATCCAGATTATTAGAAGACAGTTCTGAATCTGAATCAGAATTCAGTCCATCATCTAACAGGAAAGTACTTTCTTCATTTATTTCATCCATAATTTTAAAAAAAATATAGTGGTTTGAATTCACAAGCGTTCCAAGCAGTAGAACAAAAATTCCACAAAGCAAAAATTCCCACGCTTCTGTTTAATAAAGAAAAACCGGGTTAAAATAATTTAAATGAAATGGACAAGCTACGACATCTGTTAAAAATATTTGTACTAGGCTTTGTATTAGTATTAGTCTTTACAAACTAAAAACACGTGCAAACGAAAAGAGGAAAGGAGAGAATATCGATGCCCGTACAGTGTACGGGCATCGATACCGGTTTGCCCGTACAGCGTACGGGTAAACCGGTTAAGGGATTAACATCTGAATGTTGGCTGTATACACGAAGGCAGGCTGGTCACTCAAATCTGAAAATTTTCCAGTGCAAAAGCACACCCTGAACGATATAATGCCTTTTCCTGTGAAAGAAAGTGATGTAAAAGCAAAGTCTAGTATACTGCTATACTTTTATTTTATGTTTTGATATAGTTGTATTATGAAAATTCAACTTTTGTTGAAATGAACAGAAGTGCAAGAGATTGAAAAGTGAAATTGTAACAGTATTTTCCTAAAAAACTGACCACAAAATAGCCATATAACTATGTTTTTTGTTTACTAAATTTAGTGTGTTGGCTTCAAAGGAACTTTTATCAACTGATGAAGATTCCAGCTCAGAAGATGACTTAGATATTGAAGAAATGGGAAAGAATATTGAAAATATGCTGTCAAATAAGAAGAGTAGCATGCAAGTAAGTGTTATTTTTTTTTCTTATTTTAAAAATAGATTTTTTAAACCAATGCTTTCAAGTGAAGTCAAATCAAACTAGCTGAGATATTTTTTTCTAAGTATCAGTTGCTAGACACAGTTGGACTATTGTTGTTGATAAACGTGATCTTAAGCTCTCTGTTATAACTGGGTTTTTAGACTTAAAATTGGGAGTACATTGGATTTACCATCAACTATATTTTTAGATACCAAAGTTAATTAGAGAGATATCAGATTATCTTTCTAATTTGTATTTTTCTAGTTTGTATTTATTTAGTATTTTTTTTCCATTTCTTGAGTAATTACATCTAAATATAATAAACTAGTTTATTTCTTATTAAAGTATATTGCATATATTTATCCTCAATAAAATAATATATATATATATCTTGTAATGTTTAAAAACCTGATGTTCATTGCCTGTTTGATATAGATGATTTTCAAAGTATCAACATAGTGATTTACAGTCTTCTTTTTTATCTTTAACTTTAAATACAAATACTTTCAGAGTACCTTTTAAGTACCCTTATTAAATCCTTAAACAATAGAGAGCTTAGTAACAAGCTCTATATTGTTTGAATTTATGTATTAAATTATCTAAATTTATACTACAGTAGACAAACCAATTAGTGAAAATGGTAGGAGAAATTTCCTTTTGTTAATATTACAATTTTTGCAAATATGTTTAAAGGTATCCATCTGTTCAGTATGTACTTAAAGATACATCCTTCATAATTTTTATAAACTGTAAATTACCGTGTTATTGAAATCAAATTAAAATTAACATTTTATGATAAGTTGATCATCACTTCTTTCAGTTAAGAAAATATTTATTCCTTTCTTATAATTTCAGCTATCCCATGAACGAGAAGAAGCTGAAAGAAGAGAACTTGAAAAGTTTTTGTTAGGTGAGGATAGTGTTGATGACCGACGAATTATGGCTAAAAGAGGTAAGATTTTATTTATTCATTCATTTACAACATTTCTATAGTTTTGTTTTTATGTACATTTTAAGGCAAAATTTAAACTATATATTAATTTTTATTAATTTAGCTAATTCATATAGTCATAAATTTGCCTTTTCATTGCATTTCGATTAATAGAATTATGGCTAAACAAGGTAACATTTTATTTACCACATTTCTATAATTTTGTTTCTATGTATATTTTAATGCAAAATTTTAAAAACTTTTTTTTTCTTAATTGAGCTAATTCATATAGTCATAAATTTGCCTATTCATTGCATTTCTATTAATAGAATTATGGCTAAACGAGGTAGCATTTTATTTATTCATTCATATACCACATTTCTATAATTTGGTTTTTATGTATATTTTAATGCAAAATTTTAAAAATGTATTTTTTTTTATTAATTCAGCTAATTCATATAGTCATAAATTTGTCTATTCTTTGCATTTCTATTTCTATAAATAGTTTTATAACATGTTACACATGTAGATCTAGATATTTTATTAATATGATTAATTAGAATTAATTATAATATGATTATAATATTATTAATATGATTAATTGTAATATATTGAAATTATTTTGTTTACAATTTAGTATGTTTTCTTTTTTAATTTATTACATAGCTACTTTAAAGAGTGTCCAAAAAAAATTTCTGCATTTTTTTTCAATCATATGTTGATAGAAAATTTTTCATAATTTCTTTTATTACTTGTTCATTTCTTATGCATGATTATTTGATTTTTACATAAGTGTATTCTACTTTAAAATATATTTTGTTCTCTTGTTTAGTAAATCCTTCTCCCCTTTTTTTCCCTAACAGATAAATTAAAGATGGAAGATGATAGTGCAAGCTTGGGAAGTACAGGATCGAATTCTGTAAGATTTGTTAAACATTATTTTAATCATTCAAATTCATATTGTAAAATATATGGCAGTTCAAATAACTAGTAAAATTAATAAACATATGAACCTGACATATCAACATCTGCCATAATGCCACAGAGATATGTCATTTTTTTTCATATTTTCAGCAAATTAAAAAAGTAACTTTTGTCGTGAAATAAAAAAATTGCAATTAAGGTTTTCAATCCAAATATTCTTTAGTTAATACTCATATTCACCCTCAAGTGTATGGCTGGTCTTCAATGAAAATTTTCAATTAAGGACCAAGTATTACTTCTTTTATACATAACAGTATTTACCAATACAAATAACTTATTATTTCATAATTCCACTATCAGCTTTTGCCACATTAAAGAACCAATTTTAAGTGTGACTTATCAACTTAAAACATAAAATTAAATTTTCGGGACATATCAACATCTGCCATAACATCACAGATCTGTTTCTGTGCGTGAGAGCTGTACATCAAACTAAGAATATATTTTGTATAATGAAGATTTGATTTTTTTTTCCTTTTTTGTCTTTATGATTAATTTTTTGATTATAGTATGCTAAACTTTTCACAACAGATGTTTGTCTGATAATAAATTTCCCTATTAAATCTGTATAAAGTATTATTGGCTTGTCTTGCATTAAATATTTATGTCTGAGTGAGTCCCTATAATATCTCCATCACTATAGTTTTATAACATGTTACACATGTAGATCTTTGCACAGAATTTAAGTGGCAAGGGTAAGATAGATTCGGTTTTATCTTCTCAGTTTATGTGAAAGCAAATGTAAAGCTAATTATGTTGTTGTTGTTTATGCCCCTTGACCGACAGCTACATCAGATCAAGTCCTATATAGGCTATTTGACTGAAAGGGGCAGCTCCGATTTTAATTAGCACCTCAAGAGTCGGAGTCCAACTTGGCTACAAACTGGTCCTGTAATTTTGAACCGAGTCAAGTGACAAGACCGGTATACTTGACCCCGCACCTCCAGATTTAATTTGAGAACTTGGAGTACATTGCAGCCACAACAGATTTTTCGTGAACCAGCCGCTATTAATGTACATGGTAGTGGATTTGTCAAAGACAGGCATCAAACCAGTGACATTCAGATCACTGGCTTGCTGCCTTTAACCAACTGGGCCACCATACCCTAAAATTAATTATACCAATTAAAACCTCATTAAGTAAATTTATAATTTATATAAAATAATTGTTGATTCTAATTGACATTATATTTGAATTTAAGTGTATAATATTCTACCATTATTGATCAGAAAAAGTCATATCAAAATTCAATGCAATAGTCATTTATCTGGATGCCAACAGTAAAATAGAAATGGGGAAATATGTTTGTTCTAGTACAGTGGAGTCCCAATAATCTGAAATGATTGGGACCAGACCCTTTTCGGATTAAGCGAAATCTTTCTTAAAATAAACTTAAATTACATAATAATGTGCGATTATATAAATATTACATATTATGTGTGATTACACAGTTTATTTTATATCGTCTGTTTAAACTATTTTATAAGGTATGTCTGTACTGAAAGAACTGTATTGTACTGTACAGTAGAGTGTAAGTTGTTCTAACAATACGTCACAGTGCTCGACAGTTGGATTTTAGACAATCAGTAGATTGTTGAAATGGTTTTAAAAGAACTTGTCAACGTCTCAGACGAGAGTGAAGGTGAAGCAGATGGTGACAGTGAGTAGAAGGTATCTCACTAAGATGCCACGGCTGCATTTGATATAGCGCTACGCTACGTAGAGCAACACCTCCACCGCGACCCATGCGGACGCCATTTTTCTCATGTATTGGCATAATTTGGATTTAAGGGAGAGGTATTCTTCCCCTCGCCAAAAAAAATTTAACAGCTTTTTTCAAACTGATAAAGTTCAGTAATAATTAGTTCAGTACATTGTCTAACTTTGAATTTTCTTGTGATTTTCAGAAATATACTTTAATTAATTAGTATCACTCGGGTTTTATTGAAACCTTAGTTCTTTTTTGACTTTTGGTTTTGGATTAAGCAGACGTTTGGATTACTGAAGTTTGGATTATCGGGACTCCACTGTATTAGCAATTTTATAAATATTCTTGTTATTTTTTTATGAATCACCAAAAAGATGTTATCAATTAAATTTATCCATCAATTAAATTTTGAATCTTTTCTTGATTACCTTATGAAAATTGTGACATGAATTATAGTTTATTACTGATCACAATTCTTTATTTTGCAGAGTGGCAGAATCTTGAAGATATATAGAACTTTTAAAAACCCTGATGGCAAAGAATTTGTTAGAATAGAAACTGTGCGAAAGCCAGCTGTAATTGACACTTATGTTCGAATAAGAACTACTAAAGATCCTGCCTTTATGTAAGAAAAGAAATTTTTTTTACAAAATTTTTTTCATTCTGTGTAAATTTTTTTACATATTTTAGCATATTTCCTTGAAAATTGTTTTTCTTTGATTTTATAACTGGCCAAAATAACTGGAAGAATGCATTTTTAATTTTCCAAATTCATTTTTTAGAGGACAGTGTGCAATGAAGTGAGCAATTGGTAATGTCAGATGAAAGGCAGCACAGGTGTCACATTAACTTTGAACTTCTGTATAATTCCCAATTAGGATGTTTAAAAGCTGTGTTTAGTTTCAAAGAACTTAAGCCTTCATTGTCAGGTTAAAGTGCCATAAGTATACAGTCGCAACTATATTATTATGTGTTTGGGGATTTTATTTCTGTACTGCTTACACAAGACTTCTGTAGTTGACTGTAGTTAACTAAAGTTGTTTTCCGTAGTTACTTGTATTTTTAATTGTATTATTATAGATCAATTAGACATTTTTATATAATCAAATCTTGACAAAAATTTAGTTCTTCTGTAAAGGTCTTTGCTCTAAAAATTATGTAAATTTAATAAATTTTATTGCATGTTTATTTGTAAACTAGCTGAATACCTGTGCTTCACTATAGAGTACATTCAAATTAAATACAACAGTCAATGTATGCAATTAATGCCAAAAAAAGAAACAAAAATATATATTTATAAAAAATTGTAACAAATATTTTTATGGACAAAATAATGTAGAAGAAAATATTCAAATGAAATACAACGGTCAATGCAATGATTTATATGTTTAATATCCATAAAACATACTAATTTGAATTAAATTCTTTAAAAACTTCCATCTCAATTAGTCTAGTGGTTAAATTTTATCTTTTACTGTATATTAATATTTTTTTTTGTCAATTTATTTTGTTGTTATGCACGTGATGCAAAATTAATTTAAAGTATCACAAAAAGAAAAGAAACCATGTGATCAGCGTTTAATAAATTAAATTCTAAAAAGTAATCTTTGAAAATTCACCAAAAATCACAAAATGGAGGTAAAGATTTGAAAAGGGAATTTTAAAGGAATTTTTATGACCTTTCTCGTGATATAAATTTTATAACCCTCAGATTATTATTTTAAATGCAAACTTAAAATAAGTTACAAAAACAGCTTAAAAGTTTAATCTTAAAAAATCTAAGAAGAATTTTTCAAAAATCTTTTGTAGTGCACTCCAACACTATAAGAAGAATCACCATGCAAAATTTCAGCCCTTTAGATCCAGCAGTTTGGTCTGTACGTTATCTGTCAGTCAGTCAGTCACGGAACTGTTTTGTATATATATATATAGATGAATGTACAGTAAATTTAATCTACAAATATTGACCCTATTTTTTCTTTATCTATAATAAAAATGTCAGAATTTTTATGTATTCAAAACAAGTTCAAGCCAGTGTATGTTTGAACTACTTGGAATTTATGAGATATGTATTCTTGATGCATACTATAGAAAAATTATCTGTATTCAGTTAATCAAGAAATATCTTGATTTGGAAGTATAATCAAAATAAATTGTCCATATGAATAATCTGAAAAGCAAATACACAGGTTTGTATTAGACATACAATTTTGTTAGATGAAAAAATGTCAAAGCTAAGAAATGAGAGAATTTGGTTTGCATTTTACTATATTAACAATTTGTTAAAAAAAACTTTTCAGAAATATTTATGAAGAGTGAAATTTAAAAAAAATATTAAATTTGGAAAAAATCTTTTTATCCCAAAACTATTCAAATATGAAGTATACATGAAATAATATGAAAGTAAAATTTAAATTCTATTATCCATAGAGTACATTTTAATTTTGTGTAATTTCTGTATGCTTTAAAGTGTATTTAATGTTGGTTATTTTTCATTAATGATTTTAAATGCTTCCCTCTTAAGAACTTCCATTAAGTTTTGTAATTTTTACTGTAGTAAACAATTTGCTTCTACTCTTGATGAACATCAGAAAGAAGAAATTCGCAAAGAGCGTAGAAGGTATGCCCATTTTTTTTGTAATATAATTTTTATTCATTCTCTACTTTTTGTTTGGAGGAATGCCATGACTAATTTTGTGTTCTATCCTTTATATCCACCCTATCCTATTGTGATTTTGAGAATTGTAAAAACTAAAATATGTGATTTCTTTATATTAATTTTTTTTTTCTTCTTCAAACAGAATTCAAGAACAACTACGTAGATTAAAACGAAATGCAGAGAAGGAGAAACAAGTTCCTCCGAAAAAGAAACCTAAAAAGGAGCCTCCATTATTAAAAGTAATATATAGTTTTTTGATGTGTTTTAATCTTTTTATCATCCTTCTAAAAACAATAAAATACTTTGATTTTACAATGGTAAAATAACTAACTATGATTGTGAGCTTTAAAAAATTTAATTTAGGAAAATGAAATTTTTAATGTACAGGTTGACATTCAAAAATAAAAATCTTCCAGGCATGAAGAGTGCTGAATTGTCGAAAATGCTGGAATTTTGAAGGTTAAATATGCTATGTATATCTAACAGAAAACGACTATGTGCATAGTCCTTTAAAGAAAGAAAATTATGCACTAAATGAAATTTTAATGTTCACCAACTAAATAAAGCAGTTCTACAAAATTTTAGTTCAACTGAATAAAATAGTTCTCCGAAATCCATGCTGGAAAACTGAAGGAACCGGATTTTTGAATGTCAACCTGTACTGACTTTGTGTATTCTGCCCTGATAAGTTAAAAGGCTCTAACTCCAACTTTTTTCTAAAAGCTTTTTTATAGCGTTCTTGAATCGGTTTTAAAAAAATGCATCTTATTATGTCATTAGAAAGCCCTAAATCCAATTCAGTAATGAGTTATATGGAAATTTTCGAGGTTGTATCAGCTTTTCAAGACCATGTATTATAGCAGTAAACTTTAAAATAAAAAGCCCTAAATCCATTTTTTCAAAAAAAATTAGAAATCAATTATATTAACATTAACACAAAGTTGTGTACATTAAAACAACTTTTACACATCAAAAGCCTTTTAAAGTATCAACACTTTGATGAAGGTGAAGAAATTTTTTTTTTTTTTATTTCCTGTAAAATTTTGTTCTTTTGAGATAGGGCTTTCTATGTTATGGGGGCAGTATTGACTTGTAATATTGGATGTATTATGAACTTTTCTGCAACTATACTCTATAAATGTATGTAACTGTAGAGTTACTTCAAAATATTTTAGAGTCAATGCATTTGGAAGAATTTTCAAATGTCATGGAAAATCATGATTTACACTTAAATTCTGGATAAGTATTTAATTTCAAGCTCTTAATCTGTATTCATCAGGTAGTTCTAGAAAATTTAGAAAATTTTGTCAATAATAGAAAGGGTTTTTGCCATTTACAAATTCTGATTGCAGCATCCCATTTAAATAGTTTTGATATTAAGAGTATGTTCTAAAAAGCATAATTCTTATTTCAATAGTTAGACTGATACTAACTTTTCTGTTATAGTAATTATAATGTTTGTGTTCATATTTTCTTCTAAATTACCTGGTGCTTTATCTTTCAGAAAGAAAGAAAATTTGATAAAATGATAACATTAATGATTTGTAAACTAATGTACTCAATTTGGATGAGTGGAAATTTAAGTCAGTAGAAATTGAAGTCTATGAAGCAACTGAAGAAATAATGTTTCTTGTAGTAATAATGTTTCTTCATTACAAAATACTTCTTCAGATACCATGTAAATATATGTTTTTAAAGATAGCCTATAAAATTTAGTATTACCTATGTTTTAAAAAGTGCTACATTTCTCATTGAAAAAAGGAGAGAAAAAGGCTTTTTGATTTGTAATTATTTGTCACTTAATTTCAGTTACTCTCCACAGTTTTCTCTAAGTGGGCATGGTCATTTTGGTATTTTAGGAGGAAAAAATCTGGAAAATTGCAAAACAAATTAGTTTTTTAATAGTTATTTTTTTTATTCCATGTTCTATGCTTTCTTTGCACTCTTTTTCTGTCGTGATTATTAGAAATCCATCAAAGCTTGCTCACATTTTATTATGGAACAGTTTAGTGCTTAACATGAGTTGAAAAAGTATTGACTAATATGAATATGATATTTTTGTGTACTTTATCAGTGGAAAGGAATACCTCTTTTTAAGCCTTATATATTTGGAGAATAATCAAAAGGGAATAATCCAGGGAATGTTATTTTAGAAATTGAATGCGATGCCTGTTTTATACATAAATGTGTCATGTTTTATGATAAGGTAATATTTTTCTTTGCAGCTCAAATGTGGTGCCTGTGGTGCTATAGGCCATATGAGAACCAACAAAACCTGCCCACTTTATCAGCCTGCTGCTCCAATACCCCCTGTTCAGGTAGCTATGACAGAAGAACAAGAAGAGGAAGAAGAAAGATTTGGTTTGGATGATGACCATCTTGTAAAGGTGGATGAAACCAAGGTTGTCTTGTCAAAGCAGTTGGTCAAGCATGCTGATGAAGTGCGAAGGAAATCTTTGGTGCTAAAATTTCCAAAAGAGGCTGTTTCCATCAAGAAGAGACGCAGAGCTGGAACGGTTACCCATTGTGATTATCTCAAGCCTCATAAAAAACTTGTTAACCGACAGAGAACTGATCCTGTAGTTGCACTTTCAATAATACTAGAGAGCATGTTAAATGAAATGAGAGATTTACCTGAAGTAAGTGCATGAAGATATCCCAGTATGAATTATGCAGACTGTATTAGTCATTTTTTGATCTAAATATCATTAGATTTTGATAACAGTGTTAATATTAGATTTATTTGTTGTTCATGAGCTTTATTTTTATTGCTAATAATTTTTGTTGGGAGTTTCATTTGTACCATTTTCAACCACCTATTTATTCTAGTTTGGTTGTACTTCAATATTTTACTAGTGATTTCAACTCTGATTTTCAATAAGTATAAAGCAGTAATTTTAAGTGCTCTGCAACAAATATTAAAAAAAAATTTAAATCCTGTCCTTTCTTAATAGGGTTCTGTAATATAAATGTTTTATATTTTTTCATTATTTGTTATGTCTTTAATATTTTTTCAAATTTCCATCAAGGTAACCTTTATTCATTGTCAAAAAATAATTTACGGACTATAAAAATTCTTTTATGGATTTTTTTTAAAAACTGAATTAAGGTGCATTTTTATCCAAATGTGGGTTACTAGACAATTAGAAAAGGTAGTCTTGTCTGAAAAGTGTTTGGAAAAGCTGTGTAGAAGCTTATTTATTACATTTTCATGTATATGTAAGAAATATGGTAAATACATGTAAATGAATAGATAAGTTTGTGCAAAAGGAAAAAAAAAATTCTTTAAGTCAACATGAGTGTTTTTCAATCTATTAAGATACAAAAATTGAGCTATAAAGTATCAAACCTCAAAGTTCAATATAGGCTTTGACTTACTGTTGTAAAATTATTATATTTTAGTTCTTGAGATTTTATGAAGTGCATAATAGCTAAACCATCATTCAAGTGATTGTTCAGAAAATTGGTTGGCTTTGTTGAGATAAAAGAAACCTCATGTGGAGTGTGATGTAGTGATTTCTTTCAATACATAACTTTGAAATAGGACCTGAAAAACCTTGCAGTCTGATGAGAGGGATCTAAAAGAATAAATATTGTTGATGCGTCCAGCACTCATAAAACACTTCAGTTTTTTTTTTTTTTTTCCCAAAAAGCTTTTAGCAATTTATACACAGCTCATAGTGATAATCCATGGTTAAGAGTGATTTATTTTTCTATTTTTTTTTTGTTAAAAAATTAATTTTTCCTACCTCTTTTGCTAAAAAAATTCCTACTTTTTTTTTCCTTCCCCAAAATTTTGCAAATTGATCCTGCCATAATAGTTCTTTTAAGCAGTGCATCTTATTACATATTTTTTGTTTACATTCAAAACCAAGCATTTTGCTCATGTTCTGTTTTCCATGAGTGGCTAACATTATTTTAAATGAAAAGAAAATTGGTCTATATCATGGCCATCTAACCGTTCGGCTTGCCTGGGTCTCATTGAGGAAAGAGGAATTGTCTTGGGCTGCATATACAAGGTCTGACAATAAAGTTCGGTGAATAGTTCTGTAACATTAACGTAGATGAAATATTAGCGAAAGTTACCTTAGTGTCCTTCGAAATAGTCACCTCCCATAACTATGCACCGCTGACATCTGCTATACATGTTCTGGAAACTTTGCAAGAAGTCTTCTTTTGGGTTGGAGTTCAAAAGCCTCGTCACGTTTCGTTGGATGTCAGGAATATTGTCAAATCTCTTTCCTTTCAAAGCAAGTTTGAGTTGTGGGAATAGGAAGAAGTCTGGAGGATTGAGATCTGGCAAGTACGATGGATGTTCAATTTGCACCCCCCCCCTTTTTTTTTGCCAGGAACTGTTTGACGATATTGGCTGTGTGAGGGCGAGCATTGTCGTGAACAAAAAACCATGAACCTTGTTGTGTGTACTGGGGTCGTACCCTGCATAGACGTTTCATGAAACGGGTCAAAATTTTAATGTACCCTTCAGCATCAGCATTCATCGCCGTTCCCTCAGGTAGAAATTCCTTGTCGATAATGCCTTGACTATCAAAAAAGGTGATGACCATCGTTTTGATGCGTGATTTTTCTGCTCTGACCCTTTTCCGACGAGGTGATGCAGGAGAACGCCATTCCATGCTTTGCCGTTTTGTTTCAGGGTCGTACCTGAGACACCAGGACTCATCCTCAGTGACAATACAGTTTAAGAAGTTTGGTGTCGCATCCGCCGTTTCGAGAAAATCCTGTGAAGCCTCTAAACGTGCCTGCTTGTGATCGTCATCCAAGTGATGTGGCACAAGACGACAACACGTTTTTCTCATCCCTAAATTCTGGGTAACGATTTGTCGCACGGAACAAACGCACTAAACAAGCACTTTGTAAAACAAGTCTTACACGGAACATAAACAATGCTCAACTGAACAAGGGTGGGGGCAGATGGTCAACACCTACCGCTACGCAGGTGCACCGTTTTGTTTCGCCAGTGTTGCCAGATCGGCCGTTCTGACTTCATTCACCGAACTTTATTGTCAGAGGTTGTAAAAAATGTAATATAGTCAACACATATAAGTAACAAAACTTCCTTTATTTATTTTAATTTTTCATTAAAGCATTAACAAAAGAGGCATAAAACTAGCGCTGCATAAAACTAGCAGGATATTAGATCTTGTTTTTGTGAAACTTAAGAATCAATGTCTTGTTTGATGGAAGTAGTTACAATTCTTGGTGAGTTCTTAAGGTGCTATTTTGTTCTTTGTGTGCTTCATCTTTGAAAATAGTTTCTCAGAAATGTATGTAGGGCCAAAAAGCAATGACAGGAGTATGGCGGGGTTGTGAAATGAGGGATATTTGTATCTGGGAACATAGATCCTATAAAGATTATGATCTTGGGCTGCATTACTAGATGTCTAGGACTGCATGCAGCCCATGAGACATGACTTGGGCATGCTTGGTCTATATTGGGCTCATTATTTTGTCAGTGGAGACAGGTGATTTCTGTCACAAATGAATGTACTTTTCATTATTTTTTTTAAAATTAAATTAAATTAAATTTATTTATTTATTTATTTTTGTAGAGTTTAACCTCTTTTACAATTCATTATATAATGATTGATGTTATTACTGAATGGGAATTAGTGTTATTTTTAGTGTTCTAACATGAAGAAAATAACTTGCAAAATTTGTAGACATTGATTTTTCTATCTCTTATCAAATTTGTGTAAATCTACTAGAGGCTAATAAGACTATATGAAGGTGAGTTAATTAAAGATCTATAAAAGCCAAGTAGTTTTCTGAATAAAATTGCCTTGTTACTTTTAAATGCAGTGAATATTAGTGTTACTTGCTTTGATCTAAATTTGGAATAGAGTTTATATATTTTTTCATTTTTATTATATTATATTGTTGTTTATATTAATGCAATTTGTTTCACTATTTCAGACACAGCAGTTTTGGTTTCCAGTCAGTGCAAAAAATGTACCTGACTACCATCGCATTGTCCATAGACCTATGGATCTCCAAACTATGAGAGAGAAACTGCACCAAAGAAAGTATAAAAGTCGAGAAGAATTTTTAGAAGATGTAAATCAAATAGTAGATAATAGCACCCAGTATAATGGTAACTACAGCTGATGTTCATTAACATATGTTTAAATACCATTATCCCAATTTAAATTTAACACTTATTTCTGTTTAAATAGATTATATTTAAGATCCTGGGTAAAAATAAACTTATAATTTATAATTAAGAAATAGAAAATCCCAATTTAATGATCTGTGATCAAAGCAAAGAATATTATCCTAAGTTTTCCAGAATTATGTTATCACTGTCAAGTTTTCTTCTATTGTAAAAATAGCCATTTTTGTAATAACATTTGTAATAACATAAAAATAAAAGAAAATTCCTATTTGGAAAATAAATTTACTCTAAGATTTAGGTATTGTACCGTAGTCAATAATACAACAAGCCTTTCGCTTCAATTACTTTACTACAATACGTTAAACATACTACAACTACAACATTTAAAGCAAGTATGTACAGCGAGTTAGAATATATACAGTTAGATAGTCAGGATGGCTTCGGGTTCAACGACAGCTCGGGTCTATGAGGCATCTCTGACCAGGACAGCTGCGTCTCTCTGGCACTCAAAAACAGATCTCTTCCGCGTGGACTATTGGGGTCTTCTTTTATACTGTCGGCAGATTCAAAGGGCGAATTCTCTGGCGTTTGAAGTGCTAGTAAGTGTTCAAAATTTATGGGATTCTAAATGTCACTATAGTGTCAAAAATCTCAAAAGCCCTCGAACCACTCTGGGATTTATGCATTCTATAACGTCAGAACCACACATTACAAGAACTTTATGGCCTCTTATCGTAGAGTTTATGAGACCGCCCAGATCAACAGTTCGCCGATAGATGACATGTTAAGGGATAGGAAAGGGGCATCACATACTTATATAAATGCTAATTTCATGTAGTAATTGAGACAGTGTCACAGTATATAGAACATTAGATGTATTGCAAAATCAGATATTCTTTTAATCAAATTGTTATAGTATAGCTTTTTTTTAATATTTTGTTAAAATTTCAATGTAGAAAAAATAGTTTTTGATAAACCATGGCATACTATATTAAATTCATATTCTTGTTTCTAATTAAGGTTTTATTGTTTGCATATGTTGGTGTGGGGGATAAGTTATTTAATAATTATGGAAAATGAAATTTCTCTTATTTTAAATAATCTATTGTGTACTCTACTCAAGACATATTTTTAGGTCCAAAAAGTTCCTTGAGTCAAACTGCCAAAAAGATGATGGACCATTGTTTAAAAAGATTCGCAGAGAAAGAAGATAAATTGATGAGACTCGAAAAAGCCATCAATCCTCTTTTAGATGACAATGACCAAGTGGCTTTGTCATTCATTTTGGAGACGATCGTTTCTGAGGAGCTGAAGAGTATTCCAGAATCGTGGCCTTTTCATAAGCCAGTTAGCAAGAAGTTTGTCAAGGAATATTACAATGTCATTAAGAATCCTATTGATTTGGATACAATTTTGAAGGTAATTTTTTTTATTTTAAAATTATTTCAATTTAGATGTGTGCATAATATGTTAACTGCGTTATGAAACATCCTTTTTAGCAGATTTTGTCCAAGTTGTTTTAAATTTGCTTAATTATATACTTTAATCTAGGACTATGTGCATATCATTTTCTGTTTGCATCTAACTTAGGGAAATAAATGCTTGATTTTTGTGCCACTAGTCATGAAATGGGCTTTTTATTACTATTTCTATTTTCTCTCTTTTTTTTTTAATGTAAAAACCAAAAGGTAATTTGGAATTTGTCAATATGTGTTTCCATGTGTATATATTTATACACCTTAGTGTGTGAATTTGAGTTATTTTGGTATTGTGTGCCCCATATTATTTTGCTAGTTCATGGCATTGAGAAGTTACAGTTTCCTTCTTCTAAATATTTATGGCAGAAATTTTAAAAGCTACAGAGCAAAATCAAATTTGGATCACCTCTTGCAGATTTCAATAAAAATGTAAACAAAATCAGGCTTCTTATAAAATCCACAATAAAATTCTCAACAGTGAGAAAAGCATGGAAGTTTGTCAAATGGATATATGAGTATGCAGGTTATGAAATAAAAGTAGGTTTAAAGAACAGGAGAAATATGAAATTTGTTTAGCTGTTTATTTATTTATTTTTTCTTAATTTGAGCAGTACACATGTCTAGCATGTAGACCTTGAATTGAAGTTAGCACATTTAAATGACCTCTATATCTGTAGGCTGATTCTGACACTTTTTCTTTAATAAATGTATTATAAATTGATAAATAATAAAAGCATGCATTAACTATCTGTTGTTATGATTTAATTGCATGCACATACACAAGATATGATTGAATTGATGATGATATTTGTTATTTATTATAAAATTAATATATACAGTTGAACCTCAATATATTGAACCTCAAGGGGAATGAGAAAACTTCGAATTATCAAGGTTTTCAATATACCAGGGTTCAATTTATAGTGTTAGGCAGGTTCAAGGCCAATGGAAAAACTTCAATTTATCAAGGAATTTGATTATATCGAGGTTCAATATATCAAGGATCTACTGTATATTTTAAAGTTTTTAAACTCAGCACATAATTTTTTTTCCTATTTTAGAATGTGAAATCCCATAAGTATAGCAACAGAGAAGACTTTGTTTCTGATGTTGAACTTTTGGTCACAAACAGCTTAACATTCAATGGACCTGAGAGTCAGTTTACAAAAAAGGCAAAAGAAATCTTTGAAGCTTGCCAAGTTGCTTTGAAAAAGGTAATATTTATATCTCAAAATTAAATCAGAAATTTTATATATCTAAAGGTATGATCACCTTATCAGTAAATGTGCTTTATTGGTATAATAACAGTAAGGATGGAGATTATCTGTATTTGTGAAATTAAAATATATAGTACATTGCTAATAGTTAGCACTATCAGTATTAGTGAATATAATAAATGGTGTTACCATCATTTGCAATTAATTATGAAAACATTTCTGTCTTCTTTAAGTTTTGCTGAATTTGACTACATATTAAATAGTTTTATCATTATTTCATGTAATATTCATTAATATTATTATCATTTTGCTACTAGCATTTTTATATTTTCACATGATAATGGATTTATTGTTACGACCATTGTTGTAATAATATTTATTTACTGAGACTTTTGCTGGTAACTTGTTATTTATTTTTCACAATTAGTTTTTCAGTATTTACTTTTTTATGTTAGTACTTATTTTAATTGTTGGTATTTAACACTGAAATTATTTATTTATTAGTTTTGTTACGTTTTTTATTAGAGGAAACATTTTATTTAACTGATTATAATTTTAAACTTTCCCGTGTTCTATTCACATTAATTATAGTATGATGATCAACTGACTGTGCTGGAAACAGCAGTTAAGTCATCAAAGGAAGCTGCTCTGGATGCAATTGAAACAGATTCTGCCATCACTGGTAGTTCCTTTCAACATGATGATGGAATGTATGCAGAAAGTGAGGGCAGTGAAAAATACAGCCATCACAGAGGAAAGGTTAGTATTATTAATATCTCAGGGTTGTGAATAAAAGTCAATTCTTTAACTGAAGACTTTTCCATTGTCTTGGAGGAAAAGAACTTTTAGGTATTTACATGACCAGTGATGCAATAACTTTTGTTATTTACATCATATGGTATATAGATCATACGTGCCAAGTGTTCCGTAAAAAACGTATTCGTTCCGTTTTTTAAGCTTTGTTACGGAAATATGTTTTCAAGCAAAAATGTCCTGTATTTTTACTTCCCCAGCACCATCGCATTTTCGAGATTCCACTCCTAGCAGCTTACATTATACAAAAACTTCCTGGACAACAAGCAGCTTCTACATTAGAAAGAAAGAGAAAGTCAACATCATGTGCTTCACCTAAACTAATAAAAAAAAGTAAAACCAACCTCATTTGCTTCACCAATACCAGTAAAAAAATTAAAATTAATGTCAAGTCTTTCACCCAACTCTGTAAAACAGTTAAAACCAACCTCATGTGCTTCTCAAAAATCAGCAAAAAATGTAAAATCACTTGCAGAGTCACCATCATCTATCAATAATAATAATAAACACATATTGCAGTGGGACGAAAGAATTTTTCTTACATTAAGCTCAAATCTTGATCATGCTTTAGCATTTTTTGTGAAAAATGTGTCATTTATGAAACATATAATGTGATGTTTTAAAGTGAAGAGCCGAAAATTCACAAGATAAGAAGAGAGTTATCGAAGTTTTTTGAATTGTTGGTGAGATTTGGGAAAATATCTGTCACAACTAGCTCAAAATGTGTATTTAATGTGAAATTTGATGTATTTAAAAATCAGAAGGATGATAAAGATTTAGTTATAGGATCCGAAACATCAGAATTTGTCAAAGAATTGTCTGAAAGTGATATTTTACAGTTCTATTCTTGTGTTAGAAAATATTATACAACATCTTGTTGCTCTTTTTTTTTTTTTTGATTCTGTCTCGCACTGTGTTCCTTATTTTTTTCTTGGGAGGTTGGCAGCTATGATAGATATTTTGCATTCTTATAACACTGGTCTGGGATTTCTATATATTTTGTTTTGGTTATCCCAGACATATAAAAAGTTCTAAAAACTTAGTCAAAATAGTTATTTTGCTGGTGGACTGTTGTCTTACAAATATATTTTGCTCAAGAATTAGAGTAGACGCATGTTATATCTGCAAATATAGTAATTTTAGATATTAAAAATAATTTTCAGTTCACTTTAGGAGCATTATTATAAATTGCTATAAATGAAATATGAGCCAAGAGGAGTGAAAATAAGAACAGTTATTAGGTGTAATTTCTAAGTAAATAATTAATATGCTAATCCATGGAATGTCAGCTTATCAAAAGTAATAGTCCCTCACTTAATATGTGAATTAAAGACCAGGTTAAGAAAAAAATGAATTCCCTTGATCTTAAGAAGTATTTATCAAAATTCAGATCTTTATGCAATAGACAAGTTATATTTTTCCAGTTATGTGAAAATGTAATGCTTTTTTCCTGTGGTATAGTAAATTTTTACCAATAATAAAAGTTGTTTAATTTTTTTTTTATTATTGGGGATGTTATACGTGTTTTCTTTAGTTTTTAATGTGTATGCAGTGTCCATAGTTCTCTAGTTTTTAATGTGTATGCAGTGTCCATATGGAACTGCATGTTGTTGAACCATGCAGTTCCATATGGAATTAATTTTCACTAACTTTGATAATTTTCTGATGACCCTTTGGTTTGGTAAATACTGACAATTTTAATGAAATTATTTACTCT
Organism: Dolomedes plantarius; assembly: GCA_907164885.2. Classification (NCBI taxonomy): domain Eukaryota; kingdom Metazoa; phylum Arthropoda; class Arachnida; order Araneae; family Dolomedidae; genus Dolomedes; species Dolomedes plantarius. The sequence continues at coordinate 99,675,462 of OU015492.1, read as the reverse complement.
GCTTATACATTGTACTTGTTTTTAGGAGAAATATTATACCCATTTTGCTTTCTTTGTTTCATTTCAGTTGAAAGATGGTGAAGACATGGATTTTGTTGATATTGATGGTGATGATGAAGAGGAATTTGATGAAGATGATGATGACATGTCAGCATTAATGAGTGACAACATGTTAAAATCTGAAAGCAGTTTTAATGAAAAGATGCAGTACGATAGTGACAATGAAATGCAACAGAACATACCTGCCGATGGTGCAGAAATAGCTCAGTATCATATGGCATTGTGTGGGGACAATGAGAGCTCTGAAATTATTGATGAAAACTATGATCCTTCAGAGTTCCTCCTGCAGGGTCGTTATGGATTTCAGCAGCCAAAAGAGGAAGTCACTGAAGATAATGTCAGTAATGATTTGGTTGTGAGTGACTCTGAGGATGAAGCAAGTAAAGCACCAAGTCAAACAGATCAAGAAAATGAAGAATTATGGTTTTAAATTTTTATTTAATTATAACTCTATTTTTTTACTCACAACGCATTTATGTGTAAACTTCAAATCGTATTTTTACTCACTAGAGGGTTTTAGTGAAAATGACCATATAGTAGGTAATATTTTTTACCTATTAATTTATATGCACATGTTTTGCCACATAGTAATGATCATTCTCTGTACAGAAGGATATGATGATTGCTATTTTTGTATGCTAGATGCCACTTAATGAAATCATGTTTAGAATCCAGATGAATATAATCTTGCATTATGTTCAAAAGAACCTATTTTGTGCTTTTTGTGTAAGGTTTTACAGTTATATATGAACCTGTCTTTGGCACAAATGACTTTTTTTCCTTTTTTAATTTTAGTACGATAGCATGTGATTAATGCTGAACTTAATCATAATTAAATTCAATTTCTTTGATGAATATGTTTCCACTAAATGACAAAAACCTGCTGTTGAATTATAAATAACCTACATCAAAAACCAACTTAATATGTTCTATTACTGAATTATCAACATCTTGACACCTAAAAATTTTACTGTAGGAACTGTAATTCAAATACATAGGATTTATGTCAATTTTAATTTTGAGTATTTATATCATGAAAAATTAAGCACATATCCTGTATTTTGTCCTGAAATCGGAATAATTTTTAAAAGTAGTAGGAGGGCAAGAAAAAAATTTAATTTGGATTATTGTAGGAAAAATATCATTCATTTTAATTATTAACAAAATCCTTTCCGTCTTTCATTTTCTCCCCCCCCCCCCCCAAACCAACAAATGTTTAATATATGTTGAATGGAAATGGTGTTGAATAGTTGTATAGACATGGGGATGAGGAATCAAATTATTATTGTTCGTTACAAATGATTGGCAGTAGAGTCATTTCAAGAGACCATGCAAATGATTTTTTAAATTTGCTTTTAGACTTATCACTGAGAAAAAAATTATGAAACTTATAGTGATTGAAAAATTGAAAGTATTTAAAAAAATATGCATTCATATATTGAACAGAAATGAAAGTTCAACCCTAACCATTTGGGTCAAAATATTTTCATTCGCCAAACCAGTTTTCTCCATCAGCCCATGCAAAATTTGACAATAGCAAATACATTTTTGCATTTCTGTTTTTATCTATTGCACATTGTGACATAAAAGCTCATGTTTATTTACTCTACAATATTTGTTTGATTATAAGTTTTAAGAGAAATCATAATGATCAATTTATAATTGTATTGATTTTCTCTCCTTTTTATTTTAAAGGATTTGTCACTTTGGTTTTTGGATGGCTCTAATGTCATATGAAGCTGTACAATATATGATAAAACTGTGAATATATCTCATGACTATTATGATATGTAGATATCAGTTAATTGCATTTTAAGCATGTATAAAATGAAATATGACCAGTTACACATCTCCTTGAATTGCAACATTTATATAGCTAAAAGTTCTTGCTCCACTGACATATTATTAAAATTATCAGCTACAGTAAACCTTCCTGTAATGAAAATAAATAAGTAAATAAAATAAATAAATAAATCCAAATATTGCATAATTAAATTTAATGTCAGTTCTTGGAACTACCCTTATTCATGAAATTGATTTGAGGATAACCTCTTTCATTCCTGTGATAAATTTTTCATTGAAAAGCTACTTATTAAAAATAGTAATTATCACTGCAAATTACTTGCAAAACATACCTCATGCAAACTAAGCTGACAACTTAATAATTTGTTGTATTTAATTCACTTAAGACATCTAGATAACCAATTTTTCTACTACAGTGATTACATCAAGTGGGCATCTATTCTAGTTTACTACTCATAAGTATTTTAATTTATATTTTATAGATAATTTTGTACAGAAAATTTTCACTGTTGAACAAAACATGAAGCTGCTAGTCTAAAAATTACTTGCAATATTGGAACAAAAATCTTGTAAATAATGAAATTATAAGTGTGATAATTCAAATTGTTTAAATTTTTGTGTGTGATGTATAAATGGTGTTAACTTAGGAGAGAAAACTTGCTTTTTGATGCTTTATTATTCATTAAAAATGCGTTTATCACTAAAAATAGTAAAACAAATATTAAAGATAAATTTTTATACTTATACTAATTTTTTTATACAACATTTGATAAATATTGCTTTTTAATCTTTTATTATCCATGACATAAGTTTTTATTGCAAAAGGGAAAAGTGGGTGTAAAAGGTAAATATTTATGCTTATTATGCTCAAATTTTTATGTTGCATTTGACTGATTATATATGGACATATTACTCATGATATTGTCTACAGATTTATACTAAATGCTATAGATTGAGCATTTAGTATTAATCTGTAAAAACAGATATGTGAGTATTTTTTTAATTTATTTAATTATTCAATTCTCTAATATAAAACACCCATCTAATTTAATATTATAGATATATTTTCTTGTTGTTTAATGTTGTTTTATTTGTACTAACTATTAAAAATTGTAAAGTTGAAGTAACTAAGAAGGCATGCAATTATTTTGTAATGTGCATTTTGTTTCAAAAGCATTTGGTTAATTTTCTACAGCAAATTATCTTGCAAAGATAAAACCTTTTTATAATAATAAACAAAAGAGTAAAAATTACAGACTTTTAGCAAACAGATTGTCACCTTTCACTATCTCAAAGTTCATTGAAACTAGTTATTACTAAGTCGCATTAAGAGCTGTGATTACTCTAACTGGAATTTAAAGTTTAGCTAACATGGCATGCACACTTTGATGCTCTGTTTCCCATTTATGTAACTGAATGGTACTATTCAAGAGGAGAGGCAGGATATTATAGAAAAAGTTAAAAGATCCTAAAAGTGGAAAAATGCACTGAAAAAAGTAACTAATTTCAGTGTTGCAATATTAAATGTAGATACTTCTTCCCCCGAGGAAATTTTTTTGTAGTGTCACAGATTTAACTACGGTCAGCCCTCTGCTTTCTCACTTTTAACTTTTTTGCTATGGATTTTTAATACATCTGCCATCAGTAATTACATGAAAAAATTTTTGGAGGTTTTCATCCTATTATTATATAAAAACCATTAAAAGTTATAAAAAACAACATTGTGCTTTTAAAACTGGGATTTATAAATTTTACAGCTATTTAAATATTAAACATATATTTCATTAATTACATCATACATGTTAATACTGTCTATCTCTCGCACTATATGTTTGTGTGTATTAACCCTTAGACTGTTGAGTTTTCGAACTTTTGGTTCTTCCCCCAGCGTTGGGTTATTTTTTTGGCAGAGAGTTTCGGAGGATTTGCGTTTTGAAAAGGATGTTAAAAAATGCGAGTTCTATACAGTTAAGTTATTTAAATCAAAGTAAATAGTACAAAATAAGTTAAACATAAAATTTTTAATACATATATATAATTATATAATGTACAGATTTTTTGGGTTGTAAATTTCTTATAGTATGGCATATTTTAAAGCAAGGTGATATGCATAAACCCACTTCACTGTGTTTATACCATATAGTCTATTCATCATTTAGTTCACTATTGTCTTTTCATCCCTTCTGTCATCAAATAAATCCGAATATCATTCTCGGAATCACTTGAAATGTCAGTTCCTTTTGAAAACCCAAAATTCCCACCATTTTATACTGTATTCTAAAAATATTCCCCTAAAAATCTACTTCTTATCAGGAGAAATGGTATTCTAATGTCTTTAAAGTGCTGTCACCTATTGATGAATGAAAAAATCAATTTTGAATGCATTAAACACGTTTGTAATGTGCAAAATATTGGAATATCCAGATGGACTCGTCCAGCACTTTCGTAACGCTGGGGGAGACTCTGATGAATGTGCTGAGCATGTTCGTAACGGTCTAAGGGTTAATTAGATTAGCCAACATTGTTTTTACTATAATTTTAAATTTATAAAACATATTGTTATTGCACAGTTTATTGTTTGACTTAATTCTTCATCAACAGTATTAAGAGATAAAGTTGAGGGGGGGGGGGGGGGGGTTAGCAGTGTTCACTTGGATATCACATTTTCACAGGAATCCTGTGTTTCTGATCTCCATGAATCTTGAGGGCTGACAGTAGCATACATGTGATATTTGTTTTATAAAAGAAGCTCCTTATAATATTTAACTTTTTGGTAGTTTTCAATTATTTCAGTTAGTAAAAAGGTTTTAAGTTAATGAAAATTTATTTTAATTGAAAATGCTTATCTGTTAGATTAGTAAGGCATTCTGTGACCATCTTATCTGTACCAGTCATTACCTTCACTATGTAGCTATAAAAACCTAGAACATGGATAAATTAACTGATGTATTAAGTTTTCTCTGATCCAGAATCCATGTAAAAATTATGTAGCTTGTTGAAAATGCATTTATTTATTTTTTATTTATATTGTCCAAAAAAATGTGTGCATTGATATGAGTAAAATTTTACATAATTTTTACATGTTCTATGAACTGTCCAGAGGATTTATATCTTTGCAATTGAAAATAGATTCAATCTCTTACAATTGAAAATTGATTCAATCTTTTACTATCAGAAATGTATCTGACCCAATGTGTAATATTGAGAATTAGAAGTATTTTGGTGATATTTGTTGATATATATTAACTTTTGCTCTTAACATGAGAATTGTTTATGTAATCTTCAGAGAATTTATTTAAATGTTTAGTAATATCGATACTATGATTATGAAAATGATAACTTTTGTAATGTCAGTTTTATTTCATCTTAATTTGAAATCCATCCCTTAGATTTTCTCTTTCTTTCCTTTTTCAGTGTTGTATTTGTTGTATCATATATAATGTTTCCTCTGATTCATAACGGCCCAACAAGGTGGGATAAGATTCCAGCAGCCTGGCATAGAAACCTCATAACAATCTTATCCCTGGACACAGTGATGGAACTCAAAGCCCCTTAACAGATATATATGATGAAATTCAAAATACTGCATTGTCATACTTACAAATAACTCATTGGAAACAAGCTAAAAAAAAATGCCTCTTCATGAAAAATAATCCATTCTAATCAATTCAAAATCTGCTACTTGTTTTTGAGGATTCTATACTTCATCATCAGGCAGAAAATCATATGATGGGAATATCACTGACTATAATCTTCAAATGCTTCACATCAAATAAGCATTTGTTGACTATCTATCATGTGGGATACTTAAATTAAATGTTCTAATAGTTCTCTATAGAGAATAAATATCTCTGAAGCTAGTGAAAGGTTTTAACTGCTTTATTTAGGTGTTCACAGAAGCATTATTTTTCCAATGCAACATCAGTGTAGAATTAATGAAAATTTATCATTTACTCTCTGCTTTTATGACCTGTATCTGTAGAAATTGCTTTGAAATGGATTATATCATTGTTACATTGGTTTCTACCAGACTTTTATGGGTTTGAGATCTGAGCACAACCTGAAGCATGTATTGATTAATTCCCTCGCCAGGCTTTTTTTTTTTTTTTTCGGGGGGGAGCTATGATTATGGCTATGCATAATTATGATCATCACTGAAGAGAGAATTTTCTCCTGTAGTTCAGTTTCCACAGGGTAAGTGAATCATATTTATATTTCATGTTAGGAATACCATTGAAAGTTTCATATATATGCCCTGCTACAAGTGCTTGCCCTGGACTTCAGCAGTCATAGCTCTTAGTGTTTAGTGGAGATGACAATGGTAAGCTCAGACCTGTGGTTGTTTTTGTTTCTTGGGGCTTTGCTGGATTTTAGCCCATATTTTTAGTAATGGCTAATGTAATCAAAAATATTCCTTGTTGATGTGATAGCAGCATGCTCACAAATTCCGTTTTAATTTATTCATAATAGATTTGATAAAGTTTGCCTTGTTTTTAGTTGTCAAAAGTGAACAAGGTTTTTGTACTAAAATTTCATCCTTTAAAACACCTGTAATTATATAAAGTAACCTTCTTACTCTGGGATAATTATATAAATACACTTTGAAGTATAATGATATTTCAGCATTTGCTGTGTTAATGGTCAAAAAATTTACATATGCTCTGAGGACATTGTTCACTAATGAGATATGAGAGTGCCTTGATATAACTCATGTATTAAACAGCTAATATTAACTTCAACAGTTCTTAAATGGGTACTTTGAAAAGGCAAAGTTATATAATTCTACTTAAATCAAGAGGCACCTTCATACTTTCATATAAAATTATTGCAATTACATTAGCAGTATATGTAAATGAAATTATTCAGTGAAAAATTAATGTGAAGAATTTTTTTTTTAATATTATATTGTGCTTGTAAACCTTTCAAAGTTTTATTATCATTTTTAAAATTTCTCGTGTCTTACAAAGATAATTATACTGGCATATTTTCAAAATTTGAGAGGATATTCAAAATTTCTGTGATAGCAAAACAATCACTGTAAATAGCTAATTTGTATTTGTGCATTGTATAGAAATGTGAATTTTTGAAAGATATTTTATTAGTGTAAATCTATATATAGCCTATTGCTTTTAGACTTATTTTGCTACTTTTTAATCATTATAATTTTAGTAACTATGATTTTATGACAATTTCTATTAAAAAAAATTATTTCTATTAAAGAAACATGCATGTGAAAAAGAATTTTGCAGTTGGAAACAAATGTCCACATTTACACTGATTGAAAATTACATTTTCTCTCATTATTTTTATATTTTTTATTACATTTACTGCTTTATGTCATTTACTCTGTTGTATTATATGTATATAGTTTATTAGTAACCATTGTTCATTTATGTCAAGAAAAAAATATTTCATCTTACTCTTCTTCATAAAAGTATGTTCATGTTACATCTAGGAGACATATTGATATATTATATTTATTTCATGAAATTGTAAATAAATTAATATCCTATGAAGTAATTTTAGTCCAGTGATGAAATATTTATGTACCTTTATTATTTCCATACTACTAAACTGAATTATCTGTTCATTACTAATATATTTCATTATGTAAATACATCATTTAACATTTGACTAAGGTAGATTTTTAAGGAAATCATTGCACTTTATTAAAATAAATTTATAAATGATTATGAGTCTAAATTAAGAGGTTATGATTCTAATTATTTAAATTATATGTACCAACTATTAAATTTTTTATTTATTTTTATTTTTATTTTTATTTTTTTTTAAATAGGGATTTTATGAACTTTATTATGTATTTTTAGAATCAATCACCTTTTTAAAATTCATTATTACTGAACTTTTTTAATTTAATTTTTATTTTTTTTACTTTTCTGGTTATATATTGATTGTTCTAGTTTGCATTTCCTTTCTCAATTTTGAAAAACATCCTTAAAGATTTTCCTTAATTAGGCATCTGAAAATTATTCCTGCACACACACACATATATATATATATATAAATTTTATCTTTAGAAGTTGGCACCTTTGTTACTGTTATTATTTTTTGATTACTGTTACTATTTCATAATGTTTAATAATATATTTCTTGTAAGTTTTATAAATCCTGTAAGTGGTTTAATTTTCTCCTTTAATGTAGACACATAATCATTTATACATCTAAATCCTATCAAGGTTTTTTATTTCAAATCCAAGAATTCTACAGGAGTACTTATTCTTTGTACATATTAACAAAAACTATTTTTCATTTTATGCAAACAGAAATGTAAATCTACATATTAAAGTTTGTTACAGTTTCAACTGCTGTTTATTTTTTCTTAAGCCATGAGTAATTACATAAAGCATGTGTTCAGGATCTATACATACTTCTGACAGATTTGAGTTCTAATCAGCATGTCTACAACTATCTTTTGTATCACACATACTCAGTTCTTGATTGCTCTTTGTTCTACTTCATCTTCATTCTCCTTTTTCTTACCAGTAAGTTGCTATTTGTTATCACTTTGACTGATTTGCATTCCTGCCAAAATTTCCTGTAAAACAAGTAGTTTGGCAATGCCTTGGCAACATTTAATAGAGGAAGGAAAAGTAAGGGATATAATCAGTAACAGTGGCACACCCAGGATTTTTTCTTGGGGAGGGGGTGAAATGAACGGATAAAGTATTTATAATGCATGGGGGGGGGGCTGAGATGAACGGATAAAAATATTTATAATGCAAAATCAATATTCATAATGCAATTTCTATTTCTTTGGGGGGGGGGGCAGGGAGGGCCCCTTGCCCCCCCCCCCCCCCCCCCCCCCCCCCTGGGTGCACCACTGATCAGTAATACCTCAGTGTGTATTCAAAATCTTCAACCAAATTTAGATTAAGAAAGAAAAAAATATTTTGTTATCAATAATTGCTAGAAAACTTCAAGAGATTCCTCCCTGTTCAAACTTTATACCTAACTTCATCATAAGTAAGTTGTCACCCCTGGTTCCCCGTTTAAGAAACATTTTTTATATCTGTATGGTTTTATAGCATCAAAACAGAAGTAGTTAGAATTTTAATTATTAATTTTTAGAATTTCCCTAATAAGTTCAGTTGTGTGCACTTCTGAAGGGTTAGCTTTTTAATTTGTAAAACAAACTGTTTTGTATATTTTGCTACAGCCACAGCATTGATTTGCATGCTTCTTGTACTTGGAAGGTCTTTTAGCCGATAGGATTTACTAGTTAGATACTAGTAAAGAGAATGTGTGAAATTCGGTTTGATGTAGTCAGAATATTAGAACATTTTGGCTTACCATATAGAACTTTTTTGCTGTAAAAGCAATTCTGAGAAGAAAATTCAGTACATTCAGGTGATAGTAAAAAATAAAAAGTTTTCAAAAATAATATCGCTATCAAAAAGTTCAGCGTCCGGGAAAATTCACCTTAATACTGCTGCAGTCTTTTCTTTTGGTGTCTGATTTTTTCCGATCGAACAAGTACTGTCGCTTAAATCCATTACCGATTCATTTATATTCCTGCCGATAAAAGTTGGTTTTTTTAAATTGATTGCTCGAAATCTCCGTTACAATTTGTGAAGAGGTCTTTTAATATGAAAAGTTATAATGAATAAGATAATATATTTATAATTTTAAAGTTTGTAAATTTCAATTTGAATCCCAGAAAATCGAAAATGTGTAGAGATCGTATAAACACTTTTAAACCAGGTTTGATAGGAGTGAATGTTTAATTCAGGTTCGATAATGTGAATTTTGAGTGTTGAATTTTGTAACAGTTTTAAGTACATTGTGTTATTGTGAAATTTTTCCGCATTAATCAAGTAAGTTTATGTTGAAAAAAATCGATTTCCAACGAGGAGATTGTGAGTTACTGCATATGATAATGTCCGAGATTTTTTTTTTAAAGTATTTGTATATTGATTATTATTTAGAGTTTTTCACACAAGATAATTTTTTAAATCTGAAAAGATATTTTCATATAGGATTGACTATGTAGTTGATTTAATTTAGCTAATTTTGTTTCAGTTTTACCTCTTAGAATTATTTATCATGAATTGTTATTATTTCTTCATTAATCCATCCGCGTTACTTCATTTTTGTAAGCTGAAAACTCGGTTTTTGGAGTTTACAATATTTATTAGCATAAACTGTCATAGTAACTGATGGATGATAGAGGAAGATGTTGCGACCTTCTTCCTCTATTTTTCTGCCGGCTTTGCAAGGTCTCGGAAGTATTTTGGCTTCTAAATTTAGCTGAGTCCATCACTATGTATCGTCTGTGTGTGGGATAAAAACCTTCGCGTAGGTCTATAAATAGATTTCTCCACAGTTTTTCTCTCTCTTTGATGGGCAATTGACATTAGCTTGGCTGTGTCCAGACATACAAATATTATTACGGCCGTGTTTCTAGGTAAAATATAGTTTTTAGATGAGTTACCATAACAAATTAGTTTGTTTCGCAAAGCAGTGGTATGATTTTTGATCATTAGCAAACTACTGTTTGTGATACTAGCATTAAAATGGCAGTTCGTTATTAGAGACCTAAGGGATAGGATTCCATCATTAGTTTAAATTATTTTTTTCGTGAAAAAGAGATAAATCGAACTCTGCAAGAATTAAATTTCTTAAAATTGCTTTAATTGAAGATTATTTACAATTTTCTTCCCCACCCCCACCCATTTATAGGTCGAAAAAACATTCTACTGGAAAAAATGTAATGAAATTTACCAAAGGAGAATTTTAAGTAAAATAAAAATTGCATTACAATGCTATTATTATATTTCCACCATATGCCTTTTGAGGAAAATGCTGTATACTATGTCAATGCATAGTGATAAGGCCTGTTCACATAGAATCCGTCAGCATTAGCATTACTCGTGTTGACATATTTTAAACCAATCACAGGCTTTAACAATCTCGTGGCTAATCGTTTGGCAGTTTGTAATTGGTTAAATATATATTTCAATACGAGTAACGCTGATGCTGACAGATTCTTTGTGAACAGGCCCATATTCAATAACATTAAGTAATTTGTTGTCAACACTTCTTTGAAGTCTATCACAAGAAATTAATGTTGTTTTCTTCACATACGAAGGGACAAAATTAATTTGAATCATACTTGTGAAAAACAAATCTAAAAAAAAATATTTCAGGTAGTCTCTTCTAACGAAACTACCGCGGGTTATTAACATAAGATTACTTATCGCTGCTTACCTCTTTTTTTTCCTTTTTTTTTATATTACGCATTTTTGTACTTTTCTGTTTAACTGTTTACTGCTACTGGGTTTGGCGTGCTGTCAAAATTGTAACTCGCGACGCAGGACAATTTTTTTTCTCTCCGGAAGACCGTTAATGAGGAAAGTATTCCTACATTAAAATTATGAAGGCAGATTCTATATTATCCAATTACTCCATGCGTGGCACCTTTCTAATATTTATCTTGGATTTAATACTCAGAAGTAGCAGTTTGCTAGAATTACTCTCTATGGCACTGTCTATTGATGAAGATTTAGCAAGTTAAGGCTGCTGTCTACTAACCTTATTAGATTCGCTCACCTCGTTGTTTTTTTCTTCTTTTTTTAAAGGCAAATAATATTTTAAAACTTTAATTATTTTGGAAAAAAATCTGGTATACTGTGTTTAAAACGCTCCTAAATTCCTTTGGGGGACGAAATTTATGAAATGAAATCTGTTGTCAAGTGCAGAAAAGTTCAGGCTATTTGAAAACACCATTTTTATTCGATCTGTAGCATTTATGTAGTTGTGAATAGCAGACAAATTTTCTCCACGTGTTTACGTTGAGGTGAGCGAATCCAATAGGGTTAGTACATAGCAGCCTTAAATACGAGGGAAATCAAACAGATAACATGTAAAAGTGTTTTTGGAAAATTATGATTTATAATATGAATTTACAAAGTTGATATTTTAGAGAAAACTATCAGAATAGTTTGGAGTCTAATGTTCAAACATTTTAAAATGTCTAAATTTTAGAAATAAAACATTTAAAATTATTCTTGAGGTTCTTAAAAATACTAACACAGCCCTTAAGATATCCGTATTTTTGATTTCTGCAAATTGGTACGAAAACTGAGTTAGGAAGAAAATAATGACGTGTGAAATACGGTTAAAAACCTCATTAATCCAGGCTGATTAGGTTGAAGAGCAGTTTTCCGGATTTACTAAAATAACCTAAAAATATTTTACAAAGTAACAAAGCTTATTTATAGACGTAAAATGCTTTATTTTAAAGTACACTAAATGCAAATTCAAAAGTATGTATTAACTCAACAGAATACATAACATAAAATTGAAAATATGAATTAAGATTTTCTAGGATCATGTGATTAGTCGAAATTGGGTTGTTCCTCATGGTCTTGGTTCTATCTACCCTTTTCACTCGAATTAATAATAGGGGTTTTAAAAAAATTCTCTATCTTTTGTTGTGCAACTTGAGCAGTTAATTCCCATAATAATTCGCGGAGGTGTTTTAAGTGGTTGTAGTATGCAGACATCTCTTCATTTTTGCTTCCCTCGAGAACTAGATTACGTCTTTCAAGTGTTATGTTTCCTTTTTGGCAGAATGCTGCTGCCTTCGTCTTTTAATTCGTACTTTGAACCCGTCCCTGCCGTCACGATGTCCATAGATTCCTTCCCTATCAAAATGAATTATACTGCTTCTAGAGCAGTACAACACATTTCAGACCTCAACATCCTCCATTGCCTCACCTCATTAAATGTAGAGCTGCGTCAAAGAATAACAATTTATGGCCCCATGACGTAGATACCCGTTCACTTCGTCTGGTTTGACATCCTTTGCTAGCCAGTTTTTACGCGTTTAAAGTTAGCTGCAAAATTCATGTATTATAGAATATGATAGACAATCTCAAGATATGATGTAGTGTTAACACTATATATATATATATATATATATATATATATATATATATATATATATATATATATATATATATATATATATATATATATATATATATATATATATATATATATATATATATATATTGCATGACATTGCCATTTGGCTACAGCGAAAAATGTTTCCCCCCACCCTATAAATGTATAAGGGCCTGTTCACATAGGAGTCCGGTAGCGGAGCGTTAGCCCGGCCGCATATTACCATTCCTTACATGAATTCACGCCATTACATCATTTGGCGGCTGCTGATTGGTCAATTGTGTTTACATCGGTATTTGTGTATTCGGTGCGCTGATGCTCATGAAAACATGTCTGTTTTTCAAGAATCAAAACTTCCATCACTATTTTTGGTAATTTTTAGAAGAGTATTTATAATTTTTATTTTTTAAGAGCAAGGTTAAAAAATTAAAGTGTGCAAAACAGCAAAAAATACATAATTTGCATCTTGCAATTAAGATTTTAATTTTAAAAAATAAACAAATTTTTTTTAAAATTCAACATTTAAATTTAAAAATAAATAATGCTTTCATTTTTTTTATTCAGCATTTAAATTTAAAAAAAAAAGAAAATATCTTTCCTTCTTTTTAATTCAACATTTAAATTTAAGAAAAAATTCAATTTTGAGTAATATTTACTCTATTTTAATCTACTCCTAAAATTTTACAGTGAAATTACTACGGAAATTGGTAATTTCTTAAAATTGTCCATGCACAAAAAAGAAATATGAAGGCATTTATGGCGAAAATTTCTTTTACAAATAGTTTGTCACTTTAAATTACTTTTACATTAATAGGTGGCGCCACTTAAAAAAATTCACGTTCCTTGTAAAATATGGCGTAAAAAACATATAAAGATGAAAGCAACTAAGAAACAGATTTTATCTCATTTAAAATACGCTTAGGATCAAATATTATGCAATTATCGAAATGAAAGCAACTAAGAAATATATTTTAGCATTTATCTCATTTAAAATGCGCTTAGGATAAAATATTATGGCAATTGCCGATGCAAAACTCAATTGACCAATCAGCAGCCGCTAAACGATGTAATAGCGTGAATTCATGTAAGGAATGGTAATATGCAGCCCGGCCACACACCGAATGCAACAAAACATCGCGCACCGTTTTTGTTGCTAGACGTTGCGCAACCAAAATGTTTTATCGTGGAAAATGGTGATACATTTTGACTCGCAACGCTAGGTTGATTTGATATTTCATCAGTAGTAAGAACACGGGAGTTGAAGAGGTCTGCAGTATTTTGTTCTTTGTTGAGGGAAGTGTTCAGTTTTGGGAAAGTAGTTTGGTCATAATTGTGGGCGATATGGCAAGTGAGGAAGTAGAAGTAACTATTCTTTTGTGGCAATTTATACAATGTTTGGATGAAAAACCAGAAAGAAGCTGTTGGATTCATCCAATCAATAAAAAAGACACATTGGCAGTTTTATTAAAGAACTTAGAAATGACCCAGATATGTTTTACAATTATTATAGGTTAAGCATACCTACGTTTGATTATCTCTTAGGACTTGTTGAAGACAAGATTCGGAAAAAGAACACCAACTACCGGAAGAGTATACCTCTAGAAGAAAGGCTTTTAATAACATTACGGAATAACTTTTAATAACATTGTTGAATAAGAAAAGCTTTTTTGTTTTGTAAAAGTATTAATATAAAGAGCAGTAACAAAAGAAAGACAAATATGTAGTTAAGTATCTACTTTTAAATCTAAGAAAAACATCTTATAAAATATTTTAAAAAATCAATAAAAAAAAAACAACTTAAACGCAATTTTTTTTCTCCTTGTACCAATTTTGCCGCTCTGGGCAGATGCCCTGCTTGCGCCTCCCTAGATCTGGCCCTGAGTGACGCATCGCTATTTTTCTTTCTTACCAATATCTTAAAAAATGGGGGTGTCTGGATTACTTGAGGGCAAGGTTTATTCGATTAAATGTGATAAATTGGTGTGGTACATACTTGGAATATTCAATTCCTCAGCTATATCTTGCCAAATTTTATTTATTACATCTTGGTTGTGGTTGTCCTTTGCTCTAAAATCATAAATTTCTGGCCTTGCGTGGACAAGAACTATACATAAGCATTAATGAAAATAAAATGCGCGTGTTCCCGCACATGCGCAGATGAAATGTTTCACCAGCTGTGTGTCGAGAAACATCGGTCAAAGAAGCATACACTTTTGTTGCAGCAACGTTTCCGAAATGACGCGACGTGTATCAAAACAATGTTGTATCCGGTGTGCGGCACTCCCTTTTGATTACACTGCAGACGATGCGTCCGATACAGAAAGCTAGAAACAGAAACGTTGCGCAATGTTTTGTTGCATTCGGTGTGTGGCCAGGCTTAAAGTATTGAAATATATTTAACCAATGACAAACCTCCAAACGACTAGCAACGAAATTTTTAACGCCTATGATTGGTTTATTTTCGTCTCAACGTTATCTTTCCTTTAATGCTCCGCTACCGGACTCCTATGTGAACAGGCCCTAATTGAGTATGCATTTATAATTTTTTTCCGCGTGTTTTTTAATAAGGCAGTTGCATGCACCATGTATCTTTTCAACACCTGCATATACGAAGGCAAAAGGTTTGTTAACACTATAAGGATAATAACACTATTTTAGTCAGCGGCAGCGTTACTCGTATTGAATATTTGAAACCAATAACAGACCTTAACAATTTCGTGGCTAATAGTTTGGAGGTTTGTAACTAGTTAAATATATTTTAATACGAGTAACGCTGACGCTGAAGGACACAATGTGAACAGTCCCTTATGGTACTAAAATTCTGATAAGGCAGTTTCAATGATTGTGACCGATGCAACCACGTGATAAACGAAGAACAGAAACGGGTGTCACGCGTTTCACACGCAGAGCTCTATTATATATTTTGTGTCGAAATGCATGAGTCGAAATGTGACATGTTGCGTGCAACTGCCTTATTTAGACACGTGGTATCCATTTTTTGTTCGTTTTGCACCGTGTTGCAGTATAGACGTTGCATCATTATGCCATATATGATTTTAATTTATTTTAATTTTTGCTCGATGTTTTCCTGAAAAGCGCATTATTTATCTGAAAAGAAAAAGGTACGCATTGTGGGGTTAAATTCTGAAGCAAGCGTCATCGAAAGAATGGCTCGATGACCTTTAGGGATTCATCTTTTTTCTAAACTCTCCGGCTCTTCGTCTCAAGGTTCTTAGGCGTGAGCAAATTGCTTGCGAGGAAATTTTTTGCTGCTGAGTAAACCAGACAGAGTTTTGGATTAATTACAGGATATTCATCCGCCGAGACTTATTCAGCTGTCCTTTACTCTGTTTACATAATTTTATCTCATCATTACAAAATATCTGGAAAGTCAATGTCTTTTGCGTAATCATGTGGATTAAGCAGATCAAATGAAGTCCGGTGTAAACAAGTTTTACTCTCAAATTTTGCAAATTTATTAATTTTGGTAGGTCTTAATAGGTTTGGTTTGGTTTGGTTTCGCATCAGCCTTTCATAAATTGAAATCGCTTTGAGCATTTCACCACTAACAATTACCGTATTTTTCGGACCATAAGACTTACCTTTATACATAAAAAATCGACTTAAAATTGGGGTACGTCTTATAGTCTAAGGGTAACATTAAAATAAAATGAATTTTTCATTATATACATTAAATGTATTTTGTATATATTATTTGTTATAGTTATTATATATACTTTTTATCTTTAATAAGTAAGAAATTGAAAATATCTTTATATACCTAACAAAATACAAAATATTCTTTTCTAAAAATCCTCCCAGAAATATGAGGTGAGTCTTATGGTCCGAAAAATACGGTAATTTATATTTTTCTCAAAATTAGGTTAAAAAGAAACGATGCAATTTTTTAATTTATTTAATAAAAGTAATTTTTATTTTGGCAAAAAAATGTATAATTCCAAACTGTGATAAAATTTGTTACGACATTTTAAAAATTTATTTTACGATTACTGTATCAGTTAAAGACATATTGAATGATTACTGTTCTTGCCAACACTCAATCGAGTGTGAAACATAAACCATGCCCTGCACATTCCATTTGTCACAGACGTAAATGACCGTATATCCAACCGTAAACTGGAATTACATTTGAAAGGGAAAAAGCACCATTTAATTTTTTTATTTACTTTCGAAACTCGGAGATTTTATCCGGCACGGTTACTTGTTATAATTATTTGGATTATGATGAAACGGATATTTATTACTGTTTCGTAAAATAATTCGTGAAACAATTGAATATTAAAGCGAATATTAACACCTTTAAGACCAAAACTATTCCAATACATCAATCTTGGGGAAATATTTTAAGGAAAAATATACACTGGTGTAAGAAATTAAGAGAATTTGCAGACTTGGTCGATTATCTCTAGAACTACTGTACCGATTTTAATGAAATTTGATATGTACATACATTGATACAATACAAAACAAATAACCATTCAATAATTGTAATACACACGCATGATCGTGCGTAACACTCGTTGGAGTCGGAAGGTATGAAACAGCGGTTGCAGAATGAACAAAAAAATGCGAATTTCTTGGTGTTATTTTGCAGCAATCGGTTAATTTCAAATTATAGCAGTAAAAATGAGTAACCACCAACGTTTAGATGATGGAATGAGGTGAGGAATTGTGGGCTAGAAGCAGGCCAATCTCAAGTCCAAATTTGTAGAGAGATCAATTTAACGCCAAGCGTCGTGTGTAACTTATGGAAACAGTTCCGGGATACCGGATCCATCGAGAGAAAGCCTGGGCAAGGTCGTCCAAGAGCCACGACGGCCAGAGAAGATCGCCATTTGTCGATTATAGCGAGGCGTAACAGGAGTGCTACAGCTTCTCAGCTCTCTCGTGACTTGTATGCAGCCACAGGAACCCGTGTATCAAGGGTGACTGTTTCCAAAAGACTTCATGAGAGAGGGCTGTTTGCAAGAAGACCTGCTGTTTGCGTCCCGCTCACTTCTACGATCAGGAGAATCCGTTTATCATGGTGCAGAGAGCATAAGAGATTGGAGTATGGATCAATGGGCGACCGTTTTCTTCACTGATGAGTCCCGGTTCAGCCTAAACACCGATTCTCGCCGTACGTTCATATGGAGAGAACCAGCGACCCGCTACCTACCGTATGGTGTGAGGTATAGGGATGAGGTCTGGGAGCCCTATGTTCGCCTTTTCAGGTGTGCAGTTGGCCCTGAGTTCATTTTAATAGACGATAACGCGAGGCCACATAGAGCTCTTCTGGTCGCCGAATTTCTAGAGAGTGAGGATATTCGCCGGATGGATTGGCCAGCCAGATCTCCAGACCTTAACCCTATAGAGCATATCTGGGACGCTCAGGGGAGGGCAATTGCAACTCGCAACCCCTCCAAGAACAATCCAGGGATTGAAAACAGCGTTGCTGAACGAGTGGGACCAATTGCCACAGGAAATGATAAAATGCCTTATTTCAAGTATGAAATCACGCTGCGAGACCTGTATATCTGCAAGAGGGGACCATACCCCCTATTAACCCATTTTTTTGTTTATTCTGCAACCGCTGTTTCATACCTTCCGACTCCAACGAGTGTTACGCACGATCATGCGTGTGTGTATTACAATTATTGAATGGTTATTTGTTTTGTATTGTATCAATGTATGTACATATCAAATTTCATTAAAATCGGTACAGTAGTTCTAGAGATAATCGACCAAGTCTGCAAATTCTCTTAATTTCTTACACCAGTGTATATTGACATTATGGCCTCAGGGAGAACCGAAGCGTGGAAAATCATAAACGTATCAAAACAGCTAGTTTCTAATATATCTATATCTATCTATCTATCTATCTATCTATCTATCTATATATATATATATATATATGTGTGGGGGGGAAGCGAATTCTTGAGTTCTCAATAAATTCACAATACGACGTGTAATTTTAGATTATCTATATTTAAACTTGATAAGAAATAAAAATAGTAAATTAATATATGCATAAGGAGTTGAGTTGAGTATCAAGGTTGTAACGTCGCAACAACAGTCACTGGAAAATACAAATGTAGTTCTAGGACCGTCTTGCCCAAACTTCAGTTACAGGGCCGTTTGCCCACTCCTCGCACGACCGTCAGCGTCGGCTTCCAGGGGTCAACTGATGAGTAAGACCTCTCTCCGCGGGATGGCACTGTCGTCGCTTCGTTTCCTCAGCGCTGCGTTGCAAGCATTCCCATAACGCTCGGGCATCTTGATGTTTTGGCTCTCCAAAACTCTTCACTCTGCACAGAAATTCTAAAAAAAGGAGAAAAGAAAAAAACAGTATCTATGGCTTATAATCGTTATGACATTTAATTTTGTACAGCTGCCCATGGTTTCATGTGATCTGCAGCAGTCGTTGTGACATTCGGTCCATCGTGGTTGCCTAACTTCTGGACATCAAATCTGTCGTTGGAATTTACTTTCGTAATCTTGTAGTGTCCGAAAAATTTAGGTTTGAGTTTAGTTCCAGTTCCAAATTGAGTTTTTTTCAATCGCAACGAGCTCTCCAATTTTATATAGTCTTGCATTCTTCCTTTTCCGATTAAAATTTTTCTCATTTTCTTCTTGTATCTTCAATATATTTTCTTTTGCTATTTCTCTCATGTATTCTCGATCTTCCATAGTTGCTTTGATATATTATTCTTCTAGGATTTCCTTTATCTTTAAATATTCTTTACTTTTTAATTTAACTCCAGTATGAAGCTCAAACGGTGTAAATTTTCTTGATCTTGAAATGGTACTGTTAATAATTTTTTGAACGGCAGGTACATGCTTATACCACTTGGTTGCATCATCGATAGTTAGTTTCGACAAAATCGGGATGAGGGTTCTGTGCATCCTCTCCACCTGTCCGTTTCCTCTTGGAATACCGGCTGTTATCTTAATGTGGTCTATACCTTCTTCTTTACAAAATTCCTGAAATTCGTTGGATAAAAATGCACCACCTTTATCTGAAATAATCCTTGACGGGTTTCCAAATGTTGTTTGTTGTAACCTCAGTTTGTCGATGGCATATTTAGCTGACGTTGATTTTGTGGGGTAGAGCCACACATACTTCGTAAATGCATCTACCACAGTAAAAATGTGCTGGTACTTTTTGTTCGATGAGGGCATTGGTCCAATAAAATCTACGTGGTACGTGCTTAATGGTAAGTTCTCTTTGGGAATCAGATTCAAAATTCCTTCACTTTTCCCGCTTTTTCTATTACACAGTATACACTCAATACAATTCGCATTGACACTTTCGATTTTCGTTTTCACTTTTGGCATGTAGAAGTCTTGTCTCAAAATTTCTTCTATCTTTGCTACTCCAAAGTGGCCTTTGTTATGAATTTCACGTATGATTTCTTTTTGCAAATCTTCCGGAACAACTAAAATATCTTTTCCATTTTCGTACTTATATAAAACATCTTTTTCAATTGAATAATCATTGTTTTTACCCAATTTCCCTAATTCTTTGATAGTCTTAACCCACTTATCGTCATCTTGTGCTCTTGCAATTTTAGTAGTTAACTCTGCGTGCGAACGTGTTGTCACTAGGACGGTGTTTTGGCTCAACGCATCTACGTGTTTCATTTTATTTCCTGTTCGGTGTATGATTTCATAGTCAAATTCTTCTAGAATCATTACCCATCTTGCTACCTTAGGTGAGAGTTCTTTTTTGTTTAGCGTCTTCTGTAAAGCATCACAATCTGTTATTATTTTAAATTTTGTCCCAAGTAAGTAATTTCGAAACTTCTTTACTGCTTCTATAACGGCTAAGGCCTCCAATTCATAACTACTATATTTCTCCTGTTGCAATGATGTTTTCTTACTCATGTAATAAATCGGATAAAGTTTCTCATCATCTGCTTTCTGAAGCAACACAGCTCCGAAACCTTGACTACTGGCGTCTGTATGCAGTTCTAGCATAGCACCTTGCTTAAATATGTGTAATACGGGCTTACGAGACAATATTTCTTTTAGTGAATCGAATGCATTCTGTTCGAGTCCAAACACAAACTTCTCGTCTTTGCGCAATAAATCACTAAGAGGTTTGGCAATTCTGGAATACTGGGGAATAAACATTCGGAAATAACCCGTTAATCCTAAAAAACTTTGGACTTGTTTCGTCGTTTCGGGTACTGGAATTTTTTAACAGCTAATGTTTTGTTTGGGGAAGGTTGAATTGTTCCGTTCTCTATTACATAACCTAAAAATTCAATATTTTGCTTCAAAAACTGGCACTTTTTAAAATTTATCTCTAATTCATTCTCGGACGCTCTTTCCATCACTCGTTTTAATTTAAGTAAACCTTCTTTCTCATTGTTCGATGGAATTATCAAATCATCCATATAAATAATAATGGTGTTATCTTTTAACATATCCCTAAATATTGTATAAATGTATCATTGAAACACACTGGGACTCGTGGACAGTCCAAAAGGAACTTTCAAAAACTCATATTGTCCTTCGTGAGTGACAAATGCTGTATATTTACGGCTCTTCTCTGCAACATCAACATGGAAAAATCCGTTCTCTAGATCAAGCGTCGTGAAAATCTTTGATTGTTCTAATCTGTCTAACGCGTCTTCTATGAGGGGTAATGGGAAATTGTCTTTAACAATCTTTTTATTTAACTGCCTGTAGTCAATACACAAACGGTACTCGCCTGATTTTTTCTTACACAACACTACGGGTGCAGCGTAATCTGAACACGATTCTGTAATTTATATTATCACGCAACCAAATTTTAATTTGCTCTTCGATTATTTTTTGCTCTGCAAAGGGAATTCTTCGACAACGCTGTTTCACAGGAAATTCATCTTTCGAAACAATGTTCATTTTTAATCCCGTGTTTTTAATTTTGTTTGGTTTGTAATTCGCGATGATCTCTGCAACTTCCGTTTTCAATCTTGAGTCTAAATTATAGCAGATGTCAATTTCGTTCTCGCTTATGGCGTCTCGTATTGTAAACAAACTTTCGAATTCACTGGATGTTTTGTCTATATTATGGAGTGGTGAATCTTCTGCCCCTGTGTCCTTGACACGTTTCCGGCATACTCGAACGATTCCTACATGAAAAATTTTCCGCTCCCCGGTAACTCTCATTCCGTTTTCATCTAATATGACATTCATACCGACAATAGCGTCTTCGCACAATTCTTTCAAAACGTATACATCAGTAGTTATAACACAGTTGTCTATTTTTATTTCCGCATTAAAGTAGCCTAAAGGAATCACTTCACCATTTCCGATACCGTTTAAAATAATATGATCATTCTTTAGTTCTAGTTTACTAAGCTTTTCACAAATAGTTTCTTTGATCATTGTAATTTCACTACCGCTGTCAAAAATGCATTAATTTCATAACCCATAATAGTAATTTTCTTTTTAATTTTATAATCACTAGCATAAGATTTGATTTTAAACACATCTTTAGTACAATCAACAGCTTTATGATTAAAATTCAAACATTTAAAGCAACGCAATCCTCGAGCTTTGTTTTGGAATTCATGAGATTTATGGCCTCTCTCATTACAAGCATAACAAATTATGTTCGACTGTTTGTTTCGATACTGGACCCTGTAATTAAATTTCAGTTTCGTTTCTTTACTTCTGTTTTCATTCCATCTGTACGAATCTTTAGTTTGTTTCTCAAAATTGTGTCGTTTCACACTTATGTTTTTAGAATGATTCTCATTGTCCGGCGTTTGAGTTAAAATTAATGTCCGTTCTCGCGACTCTACTTCCTTTTTCAAAAATTTTAGCAAATGCGTAATTTTATTTTTTTTCTGATTAGGGGGATCTACTAAATTCTAGATCTATATCGTTCGGAATAGTTTTGATCAAAATAGGAAATATTAACGTTCCGTAGGTGTTCGGTTCAATACCAAGACTTTGTAGCGCATTCACTTCAACGGAAACTGTATCATAAACTTTGCGTAATGTTCCTACATCTCTTGAATTTCTACACGGCGTCAGGTTTAATAATTTCGACATGTGATAGTCTACGATTAATTCTACTTTTCTAAATCTAGATTCTAAAATTGAGATAGCTTTTTATAATTTTCAGCTACGAGTGACAAACCAGAAATAGCTGTTTTCACGTCACCTGATAAATATGCCATTAGATAATTATATTTTTCCACATCTATTAATGCTTCGCTATCGTAAATTGCATTTTTGAATTGGGCCCAAAAATTTGGCCATTTACATATTTCGCCATTAAATGCTTCAATAACTAAAAGCGGAAGTTTCACTGGTGTGGCGTATCTCGAAAACGAATCTTCTGAACTTAACTCTGTCGATTCATTTTGATTTATATATATATATATATATATATATATATATATATATATATATATATATATATATATATATATATATATATATATATATATATATATATATATATATATACATTCAAGAGCCAAAACATTATGACCACCTGTCAATAACGAGTTGGCCCACCTTTGGCGCGCAACACAGCTTCAAACCGCCTTGGCATGGACGCCACAAGTCCTTGGTAGATGGCCGGAGACAGATTGTACCAGATGTTTAAGCAACGGTCACACAAATCCGAGATATTGCGAATTGGTGGTCTTTGAACTCTGAGCTGCCGTCCCATGACATCCGAAATGTGTTCTATCGGATTGAAATCCGGTGAGTTAGGCGGCCAGGACATTATCTGGAATTAAGCATCATGTTCCTGGAACCACTCCAACACAATTTTAGCCTTGTGACACGGGGCGTTGTCCTGTTGGAACATTCCATTTCCAGCTGGAAAAATAGAGGCCATGTAAGGGTGCAACTGGTCAGCAATGATGTTCAGATACCCTGTAGCATTCATGGTCTGCTGTACCACAACCACGGGTCCCAGAGACCCCCAAGAGAACGTCCCCCAAAGCATAATACCGCCACCACCGGCCTGTGTATGACCTACTGTACATTGAGGGAGCAACAGTTCGCCTGGAAGACGGCGTATCCTGACACGGGCATCGGCGTGATGAATGACAAACCGTGATTCATCTGACCAGGCAACTCTCTCCCACTGATCCATGGACCAGTCGCGATGTTCCCGGGCCCAGCGCAGGCGCAGTTGGTGATGACGCTTGATCAGCAAAGGCACACGAGTGGGACGTTTGTTGCGTAGCCCCATATCCAACAGTGTCCGCTGAACAGTGTGCTTTGATATTATTCTACTTGGCCCTGCATTGTATTGGGGTGTCAGCTGAGCCACTGTCTGGCTCCGGTTTTGCTTCACCATGCGAGAGAGTCTCCGACGACCTTTTTCTTTGATAGCATGTGTACGTCCAACACCATGTCGTCTACTGCTGGTTTCACCGTCATTCATCCACTTTGCATAAGTACTAACAACTGTAGGTCGCGAACAATCCACGAGTCGTGCAGTTTCGGAAATACTTGTTCCGAGCCTTCGAGCCATTTCAATCTGCCCTCTATCAAAGTCACTTAGATCCGCAGCCTTTCCCATCACACACAGAAGTAAGTGAAAGAATGATTCTTCAGACTCTCCAGCAGCAGTTAAATACCACTTCCACCTGATCACGTGCCTTCCACGTCATCCAGGCGAATTCATTGCAAAATGTAAGGGTGGTCATAATGATTTGGCTCTTGAGTGTGTGTATATATATATTTATATATCTCTGTCTCTCTCTCTCTCTATATATATATATATATATATATATATGTATGTATATATTTGTATGTATGTATGTATGTATATGATACTGATTTTACTTGAAGAATTTTATGTTATTTATATTTGTGTCATTTATTAATTTTGTTAATTTCTTGTGGCTATTGATCTTCTGTTGTTGTTGTTGTTGTTTCTAATGCTGCCTGGCTGGAGGTATTCTCGAACAGGTCCATGTAGGCCAGCGAGCTGAGGGGTGCGGCTCCGGTTTATAATGACACCACAAGGGTTGGAGTCCAATTTAGACAGGTGTCATCTCAATTTTGACCGAGCACCCACAGGGGTGACATCTGAGGGAATCGTATTCTTCAGGCTTTATGCTTCTTTATTCTTTAAGGAGGTGAAGTAATTCATAGTTAATTTTTTCGAAATATCTTAAAACTTAACTCACCAATACTTATGTCTCAGGGTATATGGCGGCGACATTAAATTAAGAAATAAAAGGGTCATAGTAACGAAGAAAGATTGTAAAGGTGGCAGGGAAGGTTAAATAGAAGGTAAAAGAGAATAAGACGGGAGACCGCAAAAAGGGGCGAAATTGATGAGAAAAGGAAAGAAATAGCCAAATTGAAAGAACATAGTTAGCTAGAAGCAACAGTTAAATAAATTGCGGAAGAAAATGGAAGCAGATGTGAAGAAATGGTGATTGAGAACGGGATTGATATAAGAGAGAACGATGAATGGAGGAATGAGTTAGCCACGAGGGCAGGAACAAGAAACAGATGCAAATCCATGAAACCGGGGGAGACCGGGAGAAGAAGAGTAATAATGATTAGAAGCGCCACTCCCTCAGCGAAGAAGGTGATGGAAGATTCGAGAACGATGAATGAAAACCAATAAAGTAAGACATGAAAATATATGGCCAATAAAAATGAGAAAAAAGGAGGAGTCAATGAAGAAGGGTGTAAGATATTAGAGAAGTAAGAAAAGATTGAGCAGGCAGATTTTTGATGAGACGTAGAGCTGAGATGATTGCCCCCATACAGCGAAGCTGAGCAAAATAGCTAAATTGATTTGAGCAAGATAAGCGGAGCAGTGACTTGCAGCGAAAACAGAAAAGTAACATGCCAAGCAGTTAACCAGAACGTAGAGCTGAGATGATAGCCCTCATACACCAAAGCCGACCAATAGAGCTGAATTGATATGAGAAAGAGTATCAGAGCGGTGACTTGCGGCGCAACAAATAATCAAAAGGTCGAGCGATTAACCTCTTGGAGAGCTGAGATGATAGCCCATATGCAAGGTCGATAAAAAGGGGAAGAAAACCGCAGCTAGCTATGATGAAAGCCTGAATTATCCTACCAGCATCAGCGAGACACCGCCGACTTCCAAAGAACCAGATCAGGATGCAGATAAATGAGTTCTACTGTGAGTGACTTAGCCCATCCCAAGGGACCGATTGAGACCAGCGCTGGACAGCGAAAGTCAGCGAGCCCACCCAGCTACACCCCTGTCTAAAACAGAAAGAGCGGACCACATCGCGGATCGTGCCTCGCCACAAAAGAACACCCCAAAATGATGAACCGCCAGCCCAGTCAGAGTTAATGATGATCTAGGAGTGATACAACGCACCAGGTATTTTTGATATTAATTATTGATCACCGAGTAATGTTTGCAGTGGCGTAGCGAGCATAACTGGCGCCCGGGGCACGATACCTTTTTGGCGCCCCCCCCGAAAAAACATATAGTAATATAATATAGTTGAATTAGTTTAAAGGACCATTTGGCGCCCCTCTGCGAGTGGCGTCCGGGGCATGATAGACCCCCTTGCCCCCCCTTTGCTACGCCACTGAATGTTTGCCTTACTGCTTCTCCTCCGTAATTAATTAAAGGACGTAATTAATGATAATTTCAAAGTTAGAGTTCAGAAGTGTTTATTAGGTATGCTACCTCAGGAATAAATAGATAATCTATATATCTAAAACAGTTCCGTAACTGACTCACTGACTGACTGACTGACATACAACGCACAGACCAAACCACTGGACCTAAAGGGCTGAAATTTTGCATGGCGATTCTTCTTATGGTATAGGGGTGCACTAAGAAAGATTTTTCAAAAATTCTTCTTAGATTTTTTTAAAATTAAATTTTTAAGCTGTTTTTGTAACTTTTTTTAAGTTTGCATTTAAAATAATAATTTGAGGGTTATAAAATTTATATCACGAGAAAGATAAAAAAATTCCTTTAAAATGAGATCATTTTCGAATCTCTACCTCCATTTTCTGATTTTTGGTGAATTTTTAAAGATAAATTTTAAGAATTTAATTTAGTAAATGTCGATCACGTGATTTCTTTTTCTGGAACTTTAAATTAATTTATCGTTACGCTCATAGCAACGAAATAGACAAAAAAAAAATTTCTTGCTAATGCGGCAGACGATTGGAAATTATCCAAAAAAAAAAATATTAAAATACAGTAAAAGATATGTTCCTCAAACTGTACTATATTCTTTAGTATGTTCTATTAGATTTAATTTGAATATTTTCATCTTCATTATTTTGTCTATAAAAATATCCGTTACGATTTTTTAATAAATATATTTTTCGTTTTTTTACATCAATTGCATACATTGATCGTTGTATTTAATTTGAATGTACTCCGTAGCGAAGTACGGGTTTTCAGCTAGTGAATAATAAGTAAGCAATGTCTTAAAGAGGAGTGTGAAATTGAGTGTATATCTAAAATTGTTTTGAATAAGAAAGGTTATTGAATATAGTAAATGTGATGAGTTACTGTAATCCTATTTATGTGTTTTGCTCCAATAAATCTCTCTATTAATTTCAATCAGAAGACTCATATCGTATTTAGAACACAACGCAAGATACTATGTTTATTGGTCACTTCAAATAGATAGCGCTGTTATATTTTATCCCAATTGGCCTCACACCTGAAATTAGCTACTGTGACTACGGCTATACAATCCTCAATTAACCACCCTTCATAACTTAAAAATCTTTAAATACTTTTATGTTTTTTCCACGTATTTATATTTTAAAAACCCTCTCTTTTCGTTACATTTTTTTCTATTATTATTTGGAGTGCACCTATCGCAGAAAACCGTGGAATACTGGATAGTTTAAAAACCTCATGTAGAGGAACGTAATTACAACATAACATTGGCTTAGCTTAGACTTAATTCTGTTGTCACATTTTCGATTGTTATCAATTAGATAATCCGTTCCCCTTGTTTCCAGCTGATCAAGCCAAAACAAATTCATGTGATGTGACGTACGAGTGACGTAATGAAAGAACGTTTGAAGAGACCTCTTGATTTTCTCTCGCGTATGACATCACACGAGTTAAATTTTTCCGCTCGCTCATCTAGAGACATGGGATATAGTACCATCATGACGATATATATTTAATTATAAGCATCATATATATTTAATTATAAGCATCATGAGAATATATTTAATTATAAGAGAATATATTTAATTATAAGCATCATGAGAATATATTTTTTAGGTTAAAATTTTTTACTTGTACATTTGCATATGCACTGAATACTAGGATAATTGGTCCATTTTTTTAGCTGAAACCAGTTGATAATTCAAGTATCAATGTTAGTTATTGCTCTTTATTTTAAGAAGCAACTAGTGTCAGCTCAACATAGAGTACTAAAATTAGGCAATTTTAGGTGGATTTTTCCTCTCTTAAAAAGATTTTAATATTTTCTTGACCCAGAGCCGCATTATCAAGTTAGAAATATTTTTTGAAAAACAAAATAGTTTTACCGTCATTAAACATTCTTCTTTATGCTGACAGAAGGTAGCAATAAAATTTGAAAAAGAAAAACCCATATTCGCCTTAATTTAACTATATATAAACTTTGAAATGCAATTAAAAATGGTTGTAGATCTGTTTAGCTACCCTTCTTGCTTCTACCATGTTTTGAGGGTGATTTCTTGCTTTCAAAATATATTATTTTTTTAAGAATCATTAAAAAAAGATGACGTTCGAATCATTTGCCTCCTTCAAGTATGCTCAGACAATATGCACACGTCTGATGTTTACAGTTCTGTCCAAGCCTTATTTATCAATATCCTAGAACAATAAATCCTCGAAACCTTCTCAATAAACTGCATGTGCTGAGGTGATGATAAGAATATATTATATTCAGTCCGTACTGGGGAGATAGAATCTTTCCTTTTTGCACACTCAGACTTAATAGTTTTCCAGTATGCGCTTACACTTGATGATTTATATTCAGATAGCACCATTCCGTAACATACCCTCTATATGAGAGATCCCCAACCTTTTTATACTTGAGTACCACCTGAGAACTTTGTAGGGTCGTGGTGTACCACTGGTTATGTTATAACTTTTTTTTTTTTGGGGGGGGGGTGTAATGAGGAATTCGTTCCAGAAATAATTAATTGGTTGAGCTAATAACGCACGTTAAATTAGTATAAAATCTCTAATTCTGAATAGTTGTTCCATAAAATAAAATAGTGTAATTTCTATACCGTTCCCTCGACGTGTGTGTTCCTGAGAATTTAGCATTTGCCCATTGCTCTAAAACCGTAAAAGCTTCAACAATAAATTGCTTAGCTAGGTGTTAGTCTCCGGATTCCCTTGTTAAGTTTGTCTAAAATGCACATTTTATGGCTGGTAATTGCAGGGTGATTTTTGTGAACATCCAACTAGCCTTTGTCCACGCCATGCCGTTAACGTTCGTCCCCTAAGTTGGACCATAAAATCTGTTCGTTTCTCGAAACGCTGCCCCGTAGTCAAGTAAAATTGCATTTCTTTGTATGATCCCCTTTTCAAAAGCATCGGATATATCTATCCTGTATTTACACTCCTTTGGGGGTACTTTAATTAAACCGTAAATTGCTGTCGCTAACAATAACGGCAGACGGTCGGTCTCCAATTTTCACAGATAACATCTTTTTCGGGTGTGATTTGCACCGCGTGGGAAAATGTATTCCTTAGTCTGTTGGGAAAACTTCATCCAATTAAAATTTGGCGCATTCCTACATCATCCGTCGCTTGACCTATGAGGTTTGTGCGCGCCGCTTTCTTCGCCTGCTTGGCGCAAGTTTTCCGTCATTTTTGGCGGTGAATCGCCTTTTCTAATCTAACCAGCTCCCTGCACAACGCGCTCTTCGTCTGCGCCGTTCCTGTAGGCTTCTCGGGTATTTCCCTATGCTCGCTTCGCTTGGTGGTAATTTTAAAATTATTGTAACCCTCGCTCTCCTTGTTTGCACTTCTGTCCAGCTATGAGAAAAAAAATATCAGTGAGCCATATTTTCCTAAGAGAGAGTTGTCTCTTATATTTTTGCGTTTAAGCACCCCATCAGTTTTGGCCCTGCCAATTCTGTATCGGGGGGCTATCTTTTTATATGTAATGATGCCATGTTAGCTATATAGTCTTCAGACTGTAGACCTGAACGGTCATCTTTTTTTGTTGAGCTCAAGTTGACCCGAGCTCATCTTTTACGTTGTAAATAGTCGTTCCATTGTATTCAAGACTGGCTCCATGTTTACTGATACGTAATAAAATCCCTTTTTGCTAAAAACTTGACGTCGTATTTTGTCTACCAAGTTGTTTCCTTTACACTTAACCTAGATGATTTGACTGTGAAGTTACTGGGTTATTGTTCAGCGCATTCCACTATCATCATGTATCGATTCGGCCGTAAGTGAGTGTTTTATTTCAACCGAAGTGCTGAGGAACCATCGAACTCTTCATATTCTTCCGAAACCTTCTTTTGGTCACTAACTCCTCCAATTTATCTTCGGGACACTTCAAGAATTCTACAATTTAGATTTGATGTCTCAACTGCTATAAGACTGGTTGGTATCCTCTTCGTCATCTCTCAATAGAGACTTGTGCCGTTAATCGCCTCCATTACTCTACTAGATAGACTGATCCCGCTTCAACATCGTTTCTTCAAAATAGACTGGTCCATTTTCTCCTTTAAGATTGATTCTTCAATGAAGACTCTTCCATTCCTCACCACCATTATATTTTTCACGTGACAGACTGAACCCGTCTTCATTCCCCATCACAGGGGGGTCAAGTAAGTTCTATACACAAATGAATAAATTTACAAAATGTATTTAAAAATAAATAAAAAAATACAGAAAATAAATCCATAAAACTAGAAAAAGCCGTTTATACGTAATTGTTATTAACATATGGCAAATACAATTTCCAACACTAAAATGCCTTTATCAGGAAACTCAATGAGAAACTTGCTGTTGCTTATACTTATTAGAACTTCTATGTCAAGTTCGATAGTGCCTATCTTTAATCTTAACCCATTTGAGACTGGCGTTGCGAAAACGCAACATTAATTTCTGTATCTTTTAAAGGTATGTTCTAAATTTTGTACGTCTGAAGTAACATTTTTATTTTATTCTCTATATTTTAACTGTTCATAATAAATTTTTTATTTCCACATTTGCCCGCTTTTAACACTTGCAAAAATTGTTTTTATCTGGTGTTTTGAAAAGAAAAAAAATGACTACTTCCAAATAATAACTGTAGATGGAAGCACATGTTAAATTTCCGATTTGATGCTGGTTCTGAGTTTACTAGAGACTAAAGAACAAAATGGCTTCAAGAGGTAAGGCTTTTTTTATGTTTCTCAATTCATATTTTCAAAAATGTTGCGAAAACGCAACATCAGTCCAATGTGTATTATTTAAGATTTTGATATGAGCCTAGTTTTTTATGCAGTAAATTAGTATTGATTTCATTTCAGATAAGTTTGTCTCTTGAAAAAAGCGATTTTTGACGTTGGAAGAGGCATTGGAGTATTTTCATGAGCTAGATGATGATGATATGTCGGAATCGTCATCAACAGAAGATAAGGATGAACCACAATTCGTCATTATTCCTCAGATCCGGATGATTTGACGGATGAAGAAGATATTGATGATGATATTTTATGTGAAAATGTCGAATCACCTAAAGACATTGCAGGTGAAATCGACATTTATCTAATATATGCAAAAGTAAGCAATATAGTAAGAAAAAGGAGCATATTGTATAGGAAAAATGTACTGCTACATTCAGCAGGAAACCTTTTGACTTACATTGCGTCGAATAAATATATAAAAAAAAGAATACTGTAGGGTATTATTTACCTTGAAACAATGGATGCATGCATGGGTTGGAACAAGCAAGGAAGACAAAGCATTGACCTTAAACATACATTTATTTGATAACACAAATTTCAATTAACTTGTCATAGCTATTAATATAACAATCCGTTTCATATTAACAATTTTAACATTGAGAACCCAGAAGCAGAGGCAAATTATATTGTCAAAGATGATTTTTAGAGTCTATTGGGGAGGCACTTACTATAGCTGATGTATGCAGCGATGATGGTAGCATCGCCGACCGGGACCCAGAATCATCTCCAGTATAGGAACACCTTGGCGGGATATTCGCACTTCTCCAAGGCTCTGGGGCAGAGAGAGTCTATAACATCTAACTCTGTGGAACCAAATCCAAGAGCCGTCACCTTCTTTTCCAAAACCTTCCGTCCTTAGCGGAGCTGTTGTCCGTTTACAGGGGGGCCATTCTGGCCCGCCCCTCACTTTCATTGGGCAGTGGGCTGTTTTTCTTTCAGTGGTTCCTGCCCCAATTGGTTCTTTATTACACCGCCTCTGTCGCCTCTGTCCATAGTCTATGAAGTTCCTCCCCCAACATAATTTTATTTTGCAAAACAACTTTGACCCTTCTCATCTGACGTTTTTACTGTGGGCCATAAAATAACGACCATCATCTTGTAAAATTAAGACTTCAGATCGCTATCACTGGCCACACCGACAGCTATTCTTCTATTTTTTTATTGGTTTACAATCCTGTATTTACCCCTGCCTCTACATCCTTTATAATACATTCGTTATTGGCCACATACCGTGGGGAATTATACCATTTTCACTTCTACAAATACATTTAAAATAAATAAATAAGTCACGAGCCTGTAGATCTATTTTAGAAATGTTTAATGAAGATATGTTAAAACATATTGTCGATGAGTGTGTAATTTTATTGACATTGCTAAGTTTAATGCAGGGAGATTCTACATGGATGTAATGAATTCTAAAATAAGTTTATTAGACTTTCAGATTTTTAATGAAAACGCTTGAAGAAATGCAGATGAATTTTGTTTCACCTGAAACTTTACATATTGGAAGACCACCTTCAATTCAAAATGAATTCTCAACGAAACTCGGAAAGACCGTATGGGCCATATTATTACAAAAAATAGTGAAAATAACGAAAAAGATGTAAACACTGCAAAAGTCAAACAATTAGTGTCTGTAATAAATGTAATGTACCTCTTCATGCCAAATGTTTCAAAGACTAAATTTTTGAATATTTTTTTATACCGTTTTGGAATGATGTTGCGAAAACGCAATATTTTGTAAAAATAAATTTAATTTTATGGAAACAACTTAATTGTGTAATTAATGTTCTAATAAGTGTTAAAAAACTCTTTTGTGCATTTCCAATAAAGGAAACATAGAGCGGTCTTAAATGTGTTAAGCCATTTCCCACGATCAGTGTATTCCTAAACTTTTTTTCCCATACACTAGCTCTTAAAACCCTTATGCATACCACGAGTTGGGAACCGATGCTCTATATCAGTGGTTCCTGACCTTTTTCAGCTGGCGACCCACCTTTCCTTATCGGAATACCTCCACGGTCCATCGGTCCATGGTGGAGTAAAAAACCTTATTGTATCGTATCCCTTCCTTATGTATATATAACTAGCCGGGCTTCGCCTAGCTATGCTCAAGCCATCTGTCCACCAGATGAAGTTTGAAAAATTTCACACATGATTAAAAATTTCAGTGATTCGCGCTGTGAAGCTCTTTCCAAATATGTAAGATTTATGCACTTTCGTGAGAAAAATAATACACCGATTTTCGACCAAAATGGCAGCCAAAATCGGCCATGTTTTCTCAGGATGAGTGATCTCCGGAAACGTGATGCAGACGGACTCCACGACATTCTCCACTGTTACTTTATTTATATAGATGAACCACAGTCTAATTCCTTAAAAATGGAACAAAATGAGTAACTCCAGTTAACCATGTAATCCACTATTGCTACAGGGGCATAAAAATGTGAAAAGACAGAGTTTAAAGCAGCCAAAACTGCAATTATGTGGGACCCAGGTCCTCCGCCTAAACTACAAATTGCTTTTAGTAATAACACCAGTCATTTTCTTCAGTGGCGTTGTGTTGTTTATTCCCATACTTTATTTATATAGATGAACCACAGCCTAAGACTACGGCCACACGAGCGATTTTTCCCTCTACGGCTTTTCCCCGAGCTTGAAAATCTACACCAGCCGGCCACACGTGCATGTGACATTTTTTCCCGCTGGGTCTTTTCCCTCAGCTTGAAAATCTACACAAACCGCTGGAAAAATAGGTCTCGTTCTATCCTCCAGCGGGCGACCTTGAGACCGCGACAGATAGGGTAGGTGGGGGCAAAGGTTTGCAGTTTTGAGTTTTGGGTTTCTTACGGGCCTCCGTTAGATCCTATCGCCCCAAAAAGTCACTTGTGTTGTAGTTGGGTATCCCCTCTACCTTCTATAAAATAATGAATTTTTTCCCGAAATATTTAGTCACCAAATTTTTAATTTTACCAAAAGACCTGTTTGCGAACCTTTGCCCCAATCGGTGGGGCAAAGGTTCGCACTGCAAACCTTTACCCCACTCGTTGGTTTCTTAATGGATAGGCATCGAAAATCACAAAAAAAGTTGTCTAAATAATTTTATTTCACATTTTGTAATCTTTTTAAAGGTGTTACATATATAGAAAATCACAAATTAAACAGGTTAATGTCAATAAATTTTTTCTTAAACTAAATAACTTCAAAATGATATATCAACTATTAACACAGAAAGTTGAATCTAACAAAGAAATTCACAAAATGAAAAGGGGTTAATCTCAATAATTTTTTTCTTAAACTAAAGAAATTCCAATTAAAATATCAACTACTAGCGGCCTGTCCCGACTTCGTCCGGGTTGAACAAAATATTATACAAATAAATTTCCAGTTGATAGCCAATAAATTGTATATCTTTTTTTACCTTAAATGTCCAATAAAAAACGCAGTTCCAAATGTAGTTTTCTTCAATAAACCATTTAACGTTGCCAGTTTCAAAAATCCTTTTTGTATTTATCAATGCCTCCTCTACTTGAATCTTAAAAATATTAAACCTTTTCCTTACGGGGTGGGATAGCATATATCCGAAGCATATACTCTCGAAAAATACGGTGTGATGTCGGCAGAGATATAGTCTCGAATTCCACTTCGTTGTGACTTTCCTAACGTCTTTGCCCCCAAAGAACAATTGGGTGACATTCTGGGAACGGGGGGTCAATCTTGCCGAAAAGGACTGAATAATAGTCTTTTGTCGTTCTAGCTAGAGGCTATTTCAGGCGAGAGACATCAGTAGGGCGGTTCACCCGCGGTTCATCCATTTTCAGCCTTTTGAGAGATGAAAGAGACAAGGAGTGCCGATAAACTACTATTGAAATTTTTCTTCAATAGTAAGAAAGCAATAAGAAAGCAATTAACCACTCTTTCACCTGACCCCCCACGCTGAATGTCCCCCATATAAAATGGGGATAGGAAGTAGATAACATTTTCCAGTTGTAAACAGCGATTTCGAAAAACGGACCCCGTAAGCTAAAAGGTGTTACTATGGTTACTTGACTGCGGTTGACAAAGGAAAAGATGTAAGGTACATTTTAATGTACAAAAGTTGTACATTACCCTCCACATACAAAATCTGCTCTCTCTCTTTGTATATTATTATAGAAGTATAGATACACATTGGTATCCCAAAATTAGAATAAGAGATGAAATAAAAATAAAAAAATAAAAAATGATTTTAAGTAAAGAATTTTTTTTTAAATTATTTTAAGCACCTAAAATAATATTCAAATTAATATTACGTTATTTATTAATTAAAGTTAATTTTTTAAAAGAAAGAGGTGTGCTTGAGACCGTAGTTTTATTGAAAAATAAAAAAGGATTTTAAGTAAAGAATGTATTTTTAATTATTTTAAGCACCTAAAATAGTATTCAAAGTAATATTACGTTAGTTATTAATTAAAGTGAATTTTTTAAAAGAGAGAGGTTAAGAGATGAAATAAAAATACAAAAATAAAAAAAGGATTTTAAGTAAAGAATGTTTTTTTAAAATAATATTAAATTTTTTTCAAATAATATTCCTAAAATAATATTCAAATTAATATTACGTTAGTAAATAATTAAAGTTAAATTTTTAAAAGAAAAAGGGCGTGCCGGAGAACGGCTAGGTTCTAACCACTATCGTAAAAACAGAAGCCCACCGCGATAGCACCACGCTAAGGATCGTTGAAGACTTCGGCACAAAAAGTGGTAGAGGACAGTAGCGGTAAGAATGGAGATTGTTAGGATTAAGCCCCTAACTTTATTTCTACTGATCAGATATACATAATATATAGGCTATGTCCATCTGGAATAATGTACATTTCAAACAGTGAAAGAATTTTTCAAATAGGTGCAGTGGTTCTGGAGATTACCCTCCACGTACAAAATCGCTCTCTCTTTATATATAAGTATAGATAGATAGATTGTAGAAGTATAGATACACATTGGTATCTCAAAATTAGAGTAAGAGATGAAATAAAAATACAAAAATAAAAAAAGGATTTTAAGTAAAGAATGTTTTTTTAATTATTTTAAGCACCTAAAATAATATTCAAATTAATATTACGTTACTTAATAATTGTGTGCACTCCGCCATCTTGGATTTTTTTGCGCCAACTTGGCTATTTTACCGTGTTTTGAGGAGTGGAAAAATTCTCGCCAATGTGTTTTAAGCGGTGTTTTCAAAACTCTGGACTTTGAATTTTTTAGCTTTTTTAATAAAAACCACCTGTTTAAATTATGAAACTTAGAAAAAATTTTGAAAAATTATTTAAACATTGGACTTAGATTTATTTTTGGGTTTTTAATAAAAACCAGTTTTTTAAATTATGAAACTTGGAAATTTTTTTGAAAAAAGAATTCTCAAATATTGGAAATTTTGGGTTTTTCTTTTAGTTTTTTTAATAAAAACAATCTTTTTAAATTATGAAACTTAGAAATATTTTTGAAAAATCATTTAATCGTTGGACTGAGATTTTTTTGGGTCATTTTTAATTAAAAACTACCTTTTCAAATTATGATCCATATGAAAAATTTGGTCAAATGAATTTTACTTACAGATAAAATTGCAATGCCATGTATTCAGTTTGCCCTAACTCTTTGACTAATAGCAATGAATCACCAAAATATTATGCCAATATATTGTTAATTAGAAAAAAAATACAGCATTTTCGTACCACCTAAATAACTTGCAATTTAAAAATTATCTCAAATTCAGCTTTGAAAAATGTAAAATAATTATGAACCCATAAATTTATGGTGAGTAGCCAGATACTCTTTTTTTTTTCGGGTTAGGGCATTGTGGTAATGACATTTTACTTCAGATTTGACCTTAACCAAATATTTGGTGCATACAATAAAATCGGGACAATGATTATTTGACCATTTATCCTGCTGTGTTGGAAATAAGAAAAAAAACCCTTTTTCTAAACCAGTAACTTAACCTTAACTAACTTCTTAACTTAGGTTCCTGGGGAGAGAGAAGTTGAACTTCAGTTATTTAAATTTATTTGTAATCCACTACAACTTGGAATTATAAAATATTTTAAAATATATTGTATTTAAAATGTATACTGTATTTTACATTTTACGAAAAAATGATGGCAGATAATTTTTACTTCAAATAAATGAAATACTGTATCATTATAGTATACTAATTGACAATCGATAAACAAAATTAAAAGCAACTTAAATTTAAAAAGTTAACGAAAAACTGATAATGGATTCAAAAATTTTCAACAAAAATACTCTTAGTTTTAAAAATAATTTACTCTTTTGAGTATAGTCAATTTGACTCAGATTTCCAGTTCAAGGCCGAGATCTGACTTAAAATTATTATACTGTAATTAAAAGATCACATCAGAAATAACTGTTTGATCTTAAAATTAGAGAATTTGACATTGGGTTATTTTTACCAGAACGCAATAATTATCGCCATGCGAAATGCGCCAAACCCTGGCGGAAAAATCCAAGATGGCGGCCGTGCACACAAATCTAGAGTATCCCCCTCTAACTTTAGTTCTACTGATCAGATATACATAATATATAGCCTATGTCCATCTGGAATAATGTATCTGTCAAATTGTGAAAGAATTTTTCAAATAGGTGCAGTGGTTCCGGAGATTACCCTCCACGTACAAAATCCGGTCTCTCTTTATATATTAGTATAGATTAACACTATCGCTATATCATATCTTAGGCTTTACTCATTCTTTTCAAACCCGTAAAAATTAAGCAAATTAAGGGGATGGGGGACATTACAAAGCAATTTTTGAAATTTTTACCTCAGAGATATGAAATTCGGCATAAATATTCATTAAAGTAAAACTATTTCAAATACCTTATAAAATTTTATAAATATTTAAAATTTTATTTTTTATATTTAAAAAATTGAAATTTTTATTATGTTTTTTAAAATGCTCCTTGCGATCCAATTTTTAACCTTATCCTTAATTTTGCATTTAGATTGCTTATACATTTTGATCAGGGTTATGTTTTGATTTGTGCTTTCGTCGAATAATTAATTTTTAGGAAATATTTTTATGCTTGTACTCTGAATTCTCGTGAAATTTTTGTACTTTTCCACGCTAAAGTTAAACTTTGATAATCTGAATGATGTCTAAACCTGAAATGGATACATAACTTTATTTTAATGTATAAGAGGAGTCTTTGTAATAAATTTTATAAAATTTCGTCAAAAATTGTGACGCAAGGAGCCTTTCAAAGACTTGCAAATCTGGAAATTACTCATTTAGAGTTTTTTTCCCTAAGCAGACCTTCGAAGCTTATAATGTCTTGTAACAACATTTAATTCCTTTATCTTGTAAAATAGGTCTTTGTTCAGAGCTATTTTATTTTTGTGTTGTACTAATTTATTTTATTTTTAATTTAAGGATTTTCAAGCATTTTACA
This sequence comes from Dolomedes plantarius, assembly GCA_907164885.2. Lineage (NCBI taxonomy): Eukaryota > Metazoa > Arthropoda > Arachnida > Araneae > Dolomedidae > Dolomedes > Dolomedes plantarius. Next base: position 99,636,813 of record OU015492.1, on the reverse strand, counting down.
AAAAAAATTCTGATTAAAAACAGGCAGTTTTTATCAAAAACCATAATTTTTTTTCAAATTACAAAAATGTGAATTCCCATTAATAATAAAAGACGTTGTTAATAAGGATTCCTAATGAAAAGAGGACATGAAACAAATGTTAATAGTTAGAGCGGCAAAGGTTTGCAGATGGGGAAAAGGTTTGCACTGCGAACCTTTACCCCATGACTCATGCAAACCTTTACCCCATTTCGTGCTGGTTCTGTTTCTGCAGAATGGACGCCACTGTATTTGAGTTAACCCAAAACTTAAGGTAGGATTTGAAAGGTTATTTACCCCCCTAACATGCGAAAATAAGCCCAAAACAGTTCGTGAGTTTGAGTGATGCTCAAAATTACTCAAAAGTTGCAAAAAATTACATTAAAAGAGACGAAAATAAACTTACCTCATTTTCTCTGCAAAAGGGGGTCTTAACTCCAACATTTTTTACGAGGCAACTGACTGGAAGTAGAGGAATGCATTGTCTACCCTATTCTTCCTAAAACTCTTCCCGGTCATTTTAAAATGTATGTGCGAACCTTTGCCCCATGCGAACCTTTGCCCCCACCTACCCTAACTCCCTCGATAGAGAGAAAAACAGCTGCGTTTGGCCACCTCTATGTTACAGAAGCTTATTTATATTTTGGTGCTTGTTTTCCCGTTGCGGTTGTGAGGGAAAAATCCCTCGTGTGGCCGTAGCCTAATTCCTTTAAAATGGAACAAAATGAGTAACTCCAGTTAACAATGTAATCCACTACTGCTACAGGGGCATCAAAATGTGAGAAGACAGAGTTTAAAGCAGCCAAAACTGCAATTATGTGTGACCCAGGTCCTCCGCCTAAACTGCAAATTGCTTTTGGAAATATCACCAGTCATTTTCTTCAGTGGCGTTGTGTTGTTTGTTGAGTTCAGTGAGTCAGTGAGTTTGTTGCATGCATTCATGCATTAGTTAGTAACATGCATCAGTTAGTAAATTTTAAATAATTATTTGTATTATTATTAGCCTCAGCGTATCAGAGCGTAATTTTTATGCTACAGAATCCACTATAAAATTAAACGATTTGAAGCCAAAACTGCAATTATGTCGGACAACTGACTGAAGTGGTGTCATCTTCGGCTATTATTTGATCTGTAATATCTGCCTCATATGGCGTATGTTTCTAAACGCCATTCCCATATGAATCACAGCCTAATTCCTTAAAAATGGAACAAAATGAGTAACTCCAGTTAACCATGTAATACACCACTTCAGTCAGTTGTCACAAAACAACTGTCTCTGTCCACATGTTGCAGTAGCCTCCTCTACATGATTTCTTCATTCGGAAAAAGCTGAAAAGTAAAGAAAACGAAATCAATTTAAAACTAAATGCAGTATAAATAACGTAGAAAAAATAACAGTATAAATAACACAGTATGAATAAAAAGTACAGGCTATGCCCAGATACGCTCAGGCCAATAATACAAAAAATTATTTTAAATCGTAGTAAGCAATGAAAAACATTTTACACACTTCAATAATAGCAAAATAAAACATGATGGTAAAATAGAAAGGAAAGTTAAAACAGAAGTAAGAAGTTAAATTCTAAAAATATAAATGAGGTATAAATCAGTTATGGATTCTAATTTATGAATCATTTATCAGGACATGAAAAAATTAACCTTACCTCCATTAATTTCAACACTTCTTCACCTGTGGCTTGTCCAGTCATGTGAAATATAATTCTTGACTATAAATTTTGTTAACCTAAACTGATTACCCCTAAATTACTTTATTATTATAAAATTTAAGGGCTCCACGCACCATAAATGCAAGATTCTGTAGGGAAAAAAAATGAAAATATATGTAGAAGGCACTGACAAACGAAAAAATTAATAGAAATCTGCAAATAAGGGCTCCTCGCAACATTCTGTAGCAATAAATATCTCCATAATAAAAATATCCTTAACTGAAATGCTCCTCTTATTTGTGTCTTTCAAAAGTCTCAGAGGGCCTCTGGATAAACAACATTAAATGTTTTCCCATTCGGGTCAAGAATGTATAAATTTTCTTTTTTGCCAACCCTGGAACAAGCTACATACAACTGACCATGGGAGAAACATGGATTTAGAAGATTAAGTCCTACAACTTGTAGAGTTTGGCCTTGTGCCTTGTTGATGGTCATCACAAAACTGAGGTGTACAGGGAACTGAAGACGTTTAAAATTAAACGGATGGTCAGATGGGATTATCGGGATTCTTGGAATTAATACTTCTTGTCCCGCACCTTGTCCAGTCATGATGGTGGCTTGAATAACATTTGGCATTAAATTCTTCACAGTAAGTCTTGTTCCATTGCACAGTATAGGTGGATTAAGATTTCTTAGATGCATTATAGGTGCACCAATTTTCAGCTCCAGAATGTGTGAAGGTACTCCAGATAACTCCAATGAGTTTAAAAACTCAGTTGGGTCGTTGACTGCTTGATCTTTATCACACACAGTGTCTACCGATTTGTAAACACGAAAAATTGTAAATTTGAACCCCCAAAAATATTTAAAATCGTAGAAAGCAATGAAAAACAGGGGAGCACATCTATTTTATTGGATGTTGAGGTCATAAACACGATAAATAATAACAAACCCGCACAAAAACATTTAAACATAAAACTTTATTTAGATAAACTAATAAACTTTATAAAGTTAATACTAATTATTAAATTTTAAACTAAAATTTAATGAAAAAGTTAATTAATGAATTTTAAAAGTGTATTACTAATAGTTAATGTTAGTTAATTGCTTATCAATTTACATTAAGATTCATAAAAAACTTTAAAACAATTTCTTTCGGCAGTAATACACAAAAACATTTTGAAAACTGTACCACTAAAAGCTGTAAAGTAAAAATGTCAAATTGTGGAATAATTCTTAACCAAAATCAATTTAAAAACTAAACACAGTATAAATAACATAGAAAAAAGCATGTGAAATTTTATACGCATGAATAAAAAGAAAACCCAATATAAAAAATATAAATTTATAATTAAAGTCTTCAGAATTCAGCATGAACTCTGTTCTGAAGTAATGGAAATTCACATCTTTTAATCACGATTTTTTAGAATCAGCGTTATAGTGAATTTAGCAATGATTATAATTTTTTTGGCTGAGCTCCCATTACTAATAGTTAATACCAGTCAATTACTTATCAATTTACATTAAGATTCATAAAAAACTTACTAAAAGCAACCATGCTTAAGCAATGAAAATCATTAAATCAAAAGGGCGAAATTCCAGAAAAGAAATATTTAGGCAGCATTAATCGAACACCCAAATCAAATCACTTGACACTCAGAATAACAGTTTACTTAGATAAAAAAAAATTTCTCTTTTAATTGGCAAAAAATCTCCAAAAAATCAGTACATCTTCAAATGATCTATTTATGATTACAAAGTTTGAATTAAAAGTATAAAAAATTATAGGAAAGGAATAAGAAATTAGACACGGTGACACATTTCATTTCAGTGATTTATTTTTTAGTGAGAATCACGCTGTGAAAGAATCACCCTTTGTTTACATCGTCAAAGAGCGATGACGCTTCATTAGAATACAAATATCTCTAAAACTATTGAATTAACAGAGTAAGTGTACGCAGAAAAAATTATCAGTTTTCGAAGCTCTTTCCAAATATGTGACATTTATGTACTTTCATGAGAAAAAAAAATACACCGATTCCTGTATTTGTCGGCCATTTTTTTGGATGGGTTAACCCGGTCGCGTTATGGTCACGTGATCTCGACAAACTCCTCTGTTACTTTATTAATATAGATTTACCATCAAATATATATATATATATGTGTGTGTGTGTGTGTGTGCTTTTTTGAAGATACAGATTGATTATTGATAAGCAATTTGTGTTCTGATTTGAAAATGGTTGACAAAATATAAGCACTTTGAAGCAAAACAGTTTTTTATTTAACAATAGATATATGTTTGCAATATATGCAACAAGTGGTCACTGCACGATGTCCACATTAAGACTGAGTGACTGAGGTTAGTAAACAATAGTGCTCACGTGGCGTGACCTTCGACAGTGTGGCGGTAGAACGAGAGGGGCAGCGGCGTCGCCAGAGTGTGCACCACCTGTGTGACTGTGTGAGTCATCTGGTAGGTGACAAACAAGGATGGCCGGATTTAACTTTAACTAGAGGTCATCTCTCAACAAAATTAATTAATTGGCAGGTTTCAAATAACCTAACATTAAGCGACCACAAGTGCATTGACTATACCTTAGATTTTTCCCTAGCAGCCCACATTCGTCACAGATTGGCAACGAAACATGGTAACCATAACAAATTTAAAAAACAGGTCAAAACAAAAACAAAATAAATTTGGAAAAGAATAAATCACATAAATGACAAACAAGAACTTGACAAACTTGTTGATGAGTTACTAACAATATTAACGACAGTAGCAAAGAGAAACTATAAATTTAAATCTAATCCGGTGATGAAGATTCCTAATTGGTGGTCACAAGAATTAAGGGCGGAAAAAAATAGGGTACAGGCTACTAGGAGAAAAAGTCAAAAACAAACTGATGAGGCAAGAAAATTAAAATATAACACACTCTATAAAAAAGAAAGCGCTAAGTATAAAAGATTAATTGTAAAAGCCAGGTCCGAAGCCTGGAAGAAATTATGTCTAAACGTTGTAAAACCGTATGATAAACCTTTTAAAATGGCCACCAACAAATACGCGAACCCGTTGGTATTAGCTAATGTATTAGATAGTTATTCTACTCTAACTTTAGAAAAACTACAAAAGAAATTCATTAAAAACTTTTTTATAACGGAAAAATAAAAGTACGTTAGGCCAAAATTCGAGGCAACGCCCACTTTCCCCTTAGTTACTCAGGCAGAAATAACAAGAATATTAAATTTTGTAGATACCAGCAAGGCTCCAGGTTACGACCTCATAGATTACAAGTTGCTGAAAAGATTCAATGACGTTTGCCCAAAACTAATAACTGGTTTAATGAATAAATGCTTACAGTTGGGCCATTTCCCAATCCCACTTAAAAAATCAATAGTAATCCTTTTTCCAAAAGTCGGAAAGCCAGCTAAAGATTCCAAGTCTTACCGGCCCATCAGCCTACTTCCGACCCTAGGAAAATTATTAGAAAAAATAATACATGGCAGAATATCGCACGAACTCACAAAGGAAGTTTTTTGGCATAAAAACCAATTTGACTTTAAAAGCGGGATTTCAACGGAACATGCCCTACAAAAGGTAATGAATATTTTAGAATATGACGACGTGAATAGGGACCTCTCAGCACTTGTCTCGATAGATATTTCTGGGGCCTTAGATAGTTTACGCTGGAAGTCAATCCTTGAGAGACTAAAAATAGCTCCGTGGTCAGAATATATCAAGGCGATAATCTCTTCTTTTCTGGAAAACAGAATGATTACATTAGAAGAAAACGACATTAAAACAACAACAGAAACTTTCGGTGGCTGCCCTCAGGGAAGTTGTCTTGGTCCGCTACTATGGAATTTGGTAGCTGACACCGCCCTGTCGCAGCAGTGGCCTAACCACACCAGAATACAAGCATTTGCGGATGACTTCCTACTAATTTTAAAGGGTCCGGATAAGCAAACTTTAGTAAACAATATCAATCAGTCCTTAGGAAAATTTAACAAGTGGGTGGAGTCGAACAAACTAAAAATCAATTGGGATAAAACTAAAATATTGTACTATAATAGGCCACGAATCCCTGGGGGTCTTGGTCTACGCGTTAAGGACAAAATTGAGAACATAAAAGTTAAAAATAAACTCCTTCAATCGGTAGATTCGCTTAAATACCTGGGAATAACAATAAACAGTTCGCATAACTGGATAACTCACGTAAAGACTCAAACTCATAAGATAAGGGAAACTTTTAACTTCCTGGGTAAGTTAACGAATAAGCGCTGGGGTGTCCACCCTAAATTTATTAAAATCTGGTACAAGACGGTCGCAGAGAAAATATTAACCTATGGAGCACCTATTTGGGGACTAAAAGCGGAGAAAAGGTGCGAGGAAGAGTTAGGAAAATGTCAACGCCACTTCCTCTTAGCGATCACCAGGGCCAACCGCACTTCCCCTTCTTCAGCACTGCAAGTACTAGCAGGGATAACTCCAATTAACTTAATTGTCAAGTACGAAGCAGTGATAGGTCTCGTCAGCAGATTAGGTGTGAAACAGGAACTATTTGGAACGACCTATGACGCAGAGAACTATTTGAAAGACTTTAATATTTGGCAAGTACACCCTTCTAAAACGGTCATAGTAGATGACATGCCCCTATCCAGACAACTTGAAATTTACACAGATGGTTCCAAAACTGATCATGGCACAGGCTCTGCAATTGTAGCTTACTTAAATGATCAGGAAATTCACACCTGGAATGACCGATTGGCCATCGGTAATAGTGTCTTACAAGCTGAGCTTCACGCCATTATCCAAGCGATCAAGTGGGCTCAAGGTCAAAATTACGAATTTAGAATTTTAACGGATAGTAAATCATTGATTGCTTGTATTGATTGATTGATTGTATCATTGATTGATATTATTGATTGATATATTATTGATATTATTGATTGTATTATTGATTGATTGTAATATTGATTGCTTGTATCCAAGCAATCAATACGCAGTTTTCTAAAAACCCTCTAATGGCAGAGCTCCACGACCTCATTCGACTCTCGGGCAGTAATTTCAGTATAACGTGGGTAAAAGCACATGTTGGCATTGAAGGCAATGAACGTGCAGACGAACTGGCCAAACTTTCGGCTAATACCCAATCGCAACCCGAGACTAAAATTTCCTGGCCACGTTCCCAATAAAAGAAAAGCCTAAAGGCAGCCATTAAGGAAGAATGGCAATATATCTGGTCAAACAATAATACCGGGCGCACTACATTTAACTTCTTCCCAACTGTCCGAGAGGATAGGCTATCATGTGACCGTCTTTTAGTTCAACTTTATACGGGCCATGGTAACTTCCCGGTTTACCTACATAGATTTAAAATTTGGGACACCGACTTATGCGCTTGCGGGGAGGTTGGAGACTGGCAACATTACTTACTTTCTTGCCCTCTCCATGGCTGCCCGCATCTTAAAAGTCCAACGGATAAAAATTTAAGGCTGTGGTACCAACAATTAGCAAATAATAATTGGGTTAAACAAAAGGTTAGGAAAATTCTGTGGTGGTTGCACTCAAACATAGACAACATAGGGACTTATCATAATAATAATGCAACAACTTCAATTAACACTTAATTTCACCATAATAACTTTTCATTTACACTTCACAATACACCTACTCACTTACTAACATTAACCTTCCTTTTTCAGCTCCCCGGCAAGTAACTAACTAACAATTAACAGTTTTAGGCTCCCTAGTTTCACTAACATTATTAAAATACTAACGGAAAAAAGGGCAATAAACCACCAAAAATAGCTGGCTAGGTTTCCCTCCCTCTTTTTTCCCCATTCAGGTTGTGCTATGTTGCCGGCTCAACAACTACTACTATCGTAAAGGTCTTTTGGCGCTTTCACCAGTGGACTTGTTAGGTGCGCCAGCCGGGGTCACGGCAGAAGAGGATAGCGTTTCACTTATCTCCTAAGCGGAAATTCTTTTTTTTAGGCTGGGGTCTCAAAATTTTAGTCTTGGTTAACTAAGAAACTGTAGGAGAAGAAAAATGGCAACAAAGTCTAATCTAACATGCTATCATGTATACGTCGAAACTTCCAGCAGGATTATATGCAGTAATTTTTACTTCAACGCCAAGGGTCGTTTGTAAATATTTCTCTTTACCATCTCACCCATTAAATTATTCCTCCTGCTGCTAAACCTACTTAGTAAGCCGTAGTTGAGCCTAACTCATGCTGACTAACCCCTCTCTCTTCTAAAGCATTTTTCAGTCAGCGTTAACATTAATTTCTCGGCTTAAGCTTAGATCAATTTGAATTTATTAGTTGATCTGAATGGTCCAAATTGTAAAGATAGGATTCCCCGAGGAGGAACTACTCAGCACTTGTGGTGAGTAGGAATTCCAGAGGCAAGGTAGGGTTAAGGTTAGGACCTGCTATGATGAGTGAAATGGCACGGGACTTGCGTAAGTCAGGAGATTTTGTTTTGTCTTAGGATTCTGACCTATCGACTGCAGCCTTGCTAGGTTAGCTGGGCCTTCCTTGAGACGGTCCAACCCTAGAGGTCACGGTCCTCGTCATTGGGGTGGTGTCCTTTGGCGAATACAGGACACGCCGGCTCACGAAGGTTCCGCAGGGTGGGTTGCACAGCAACGATGAGGTTTTTACCAAGTTGCTGGTTCTACGCCCAGGGTTGCGACTGTTCCCTCTCAAAATCGACCACTCCCAATTTAGGCCAGGTCGTCTCCTATCTGGGATTTGTATCGATGACGTCTTCTCTTAATCATTTTTCTTAGTCAGTGCCAGTAATTGCTAATAATTAATTCAGGTAACTTGTCTTCGCGTAATCGCTCACAGCCACTAACTTCGTGCTGTCGTTTCGTTTGGGCCATTTTCTTCTTTCGCCACCTTCTTCTTCCACTAATGTCCTGATGGTAGGTGGTTTCGAGTGTCCTCCGGCAGAGCTTTTTGTCTTCCAAATTAAAAGTTATTTTTCTTCTGGCACATCCGTCTGTTCTGCTTAGAGCCCGACTGTGCGGCTTGTCTTGTGGTGTGTGCCTTGTGGGCTGTGCGTGTGGGACCTTGTCTGGGTCGTGCGTGGAGTGATTGCCTGCTGCGGGTCTATCCGCACCATCAGGATTTACCCAGTGGGGCTTCGGCCAGGTCGGGCCTGATGTGTACTTTTTGGGAGTCATCTGGTAGGGATGTAGTGGTTCTGTTGTCTGCCCCAGATGCCAAAAATCAAGAACCAAGAAAACAATAAAAACACAATTCGATTTGTTTCGATTTTTCTTGTCTTTTCTGATGGTTTATTCGATGGTTTCTGATAGTTTTATGATTGAGACGCGACCCACCTCTAACACTTCCGTGACCCACCGGTTGGGAACCGCTGCTCTATATTATTCTTTATGAGACCATGCAAAAGGTATTAAAATAATTGTCTCCTATAGTAAGTTTTAAACATGGTAATTATAGCTTGGCTTAGTATTTGCATTAAAGATGTATAATGCGGCAAAAACTAAATTGCGTATTTGGATGGTTGATTGAGAGCGTTTCGGTTATTTTTTATGACACTAGGTCTAATTAAACCGGGACTAACTGCTTAAACTTTAAGCGATTTTAGCGATTCCGAACTTTTTGAAGCGATTTTAGCGATTTTAGCGTTTGTAGCGATTCCGAACGACTACAAACATAGCTAGACACAATGTCGGTATTTTATAAAGCTTGAAATTCGAATATTCGTTACTATATTTATGCGTTTCAGGTTTGTTAAAATAGCTATAGTCTTAAAATTTAGTCTTATATTATGGTTTTAGTAAAATTACAATTTCTTAACGGATCAGTTGTTCAAGTTGAAGGTATAAATGCACCCATGAATAATCAAAACGCTATCGAAGCTTCTTAAACCGCTTGCCAATAATACGCCAAATACATAAAGTAAACTACTAACTCAAGAAGAAGCCTTGGGAGCAAAATTGCTGATACACATTTTCATTATTATTCACACTTTTGTGGTTTAAAATTATGCATCCTATATAAAACTGATTTCCATGATTTATTTGCAGAAGTTTATTCAGAGTCTTTGAGATGACACAAAATGTTCACCAATAAAGTAAACAAAGGACAAAACAGGAACAAAATTTTTGGGGAGAAAAAAAAAGACAAATACTCGATATGTCAACCAAACAGGAAAAATTCTGAAAAAAATCAACGTTTATATTTGCACTAATCATTAGTGCTAAGCAAAAATGCCTTATACACACAATAAAAAAACCCCAAAGTAATGCGAATCTTAACCGGACTTAAGACACATATTTTTTTTCTGAGATAAATTAGAACATTCCCAGAGTGAAGAGTTAAACTTGTAAAAACGTGCAGCGTAGAAAACATGAAAAAAAAATGGTTGAAAAATTGACTGGCTGTGTAGTGGTCAAAAGTCGTGAGTACTATGAACCATTTTTTTTCACACAATGGTTCATAGTTCAACGGCGTCGTTAGTCCTACTACTATTGAATCGTTTAACAGAACTTACTTTCACTTCATTTTAAATCTTTTAAAATATCTAATCCATTCTACTTAAAGTTCAACGTTTAGTTACGTAACGTTGAACAAGTTTGAATTATCCTATTGCATTTTATATGATTTCTTTAAGGCTGCTGTGTACTAACCCTATTGGATTCGCTCACCTCAATGTTAACCCATGGAAAAAATTTGTTTACTATTTACAGCTTCATAAAGGCTGATAATCCAATAAAAATGGTATTATCAGATAGCCTGAACTTTTCTGCAGCTTGCAACAGAATTCGTGTTATAAATTTCGTCCACCAAAGGAATTTAGGATCCTTTTAAACACACTATACCAGATTTTTTTCTTGAATAATTTAAATTTAAAAATATTATTTGCATTTTATTTAAAAACAAAAAATGCCCCAAGGTGTCAAATTTCTTTGTCTATTACAGAGTAAAATTTTTTGGAAAAATCTCTCAATCTAAGTCGGCAATCCTTAGACAAATTGTCTCCATATAGGTTGACATTGAGGTGAGCGAATCCAATAGGGTTAGTACACAGCAGCCTTAACATACGGAACAGAAAACTGAAGCGAGATGAAATAGTAAAATATACTTAATAAACAGACAATAGTTTTCACTTTCATTATAGCGTATTGAGGAATTTCTCAATTTTCACGATCCTTTCGCAATTTAATATAGTATAAAAACTACATATTTTCCAACTAATAATAATTTTTTGTTTTATTTTAATATTTGCAGAGTATTAAGTAAATTTCCTTAAAGCAAGTGTTTTTTGCCTTTTAACTTTTCCTCCCCCCGTCTGTCCACAGGGTGAGGACTTGACAAAGAAAGTTTCTAAAAAAGTTCCTTCCGTTTTTAGATCAACGAAGTTTCTTCCCATTTTAGACCAACGTTAAGAAACCTTTATGGTTCTTGACATCGTCGTGGTGATGAATCTTACGCAATGTATTTCTCGCTTATTCTGTGTGGCGTCGTTCCGCAAACCTTTTGTATTTTCAAAAATAATTCCGTCTCTGCGTCGCAAAAAAATCAAAGCTGTTTATATGCTGTCTTTTACAATGAGGCAATGAACGTGAGGCTAACCATGGGTGAAAAGACAAACAAACACTACACAACAGTTTTGAACTTTCATCAGCCGAATAAACACCATTGTTATGATACGCATTATATGAGCCATTCATAAACCAAATCGATTAACTCCACTTTTTGAAATTTTAGTGTCAGAGCAATTGATTGATACCTCACCTTTTTATTTTCGTAATAAATTTTCCTAATGATACTCCATTAACACTACCAAATGACAAAATTTTTTTGGCCGTATAATAAGTAATTTATTTCAATAAATTACTTATTATATGGCCATAATAATAAGTAATTTATTTCAGAAGCCAATCCAATTAACTCCATACACTAATAGAAATCATTGCAATAATGCAATTCAAACACGGAAGCAAGTCAACCACTGTGCCGCGATATTCTTGAAGTGTGCCGCCACTGCGGCACACTTCAAGAAATGCAAATTACATAGCATACAATTATATTGTAAGCTATTTTTACAAAATATACTATATGTACATCAATCAATTATCCAAGTAAAATTCTTCTTAATTTATCTTGTTGTTAGTGTGCCGCCAAAATTTTAAATTATTAAAAGTGTACCGTGTCGAAAAAAGGTTGAGAATCACTGTACTAGAAGATAACTGTAAATTGTTTAGTGTTGTTTCATCACAAAAAGTAAAATATTTAATAAGTTAAGAGAGAAAAAAATAAAATTAGAAAGGTCGAAACCCCACGTCATACAATTCAAATACTTTTTCAAGAAGATTCAGAATTTAATGCTATTAATAGAAGAAAATCTGTGGCAGGTAGATCACTAGGTCTGAAAAGGGTAGACCAGCCTTTGTTATATCCTACAGGTAGAACTGTGACAGTAGAAAAGAAGAAAGATATGATGGAATTGTTCAAATTCATTCCTCCTATTAAACATGATTATTATGAAAACTTTAGAACGAATCGACATGAGGGGACCTCAGATATAGCTGATGAAGAAGACATCATTTATGTTTCTGATAAATTAATTCAAACAAACTAATAATAACAATTGTAACAGTAACAAAACAATTATTACTCATTTTTGCGAAAAATCTTTAATTATTATTATTATTATTATTTTTAGCGGAGGCACTTGATGTCAAACATTCGCCTCTTTAATATAAAATCCATGATAATATATAAAATCTTTAATATAAAATGCATGATAATGAAGTTTTTTTCTAATATAAAAATAATTTGAAAACTGAATTTGATGTTTTTTTTTCACTTTACAAATCGATTAACTCCCTTAACGACGCAAAAGTTGTTAGAATAATAACGATTTCTCGATGGATATTCTATCTTATACATTTTATATGTCGTTAAATAACAGTTACATCTATAAAAATACATTCTACAGTGTATATTTAAATTTATATTTTAAAAGGAATTAAACATAAAGTATATTATTTTATCAGTTTTCTCCACTTTTTGTTTTTCGAAGTTAATCGATTTGGCAAGTGAACAGCTCATATATTTTTCCTTTCATCGTTTTTCATTATATTATATTAATCCCTTTACTTCTAATGTAATATTTTATTTTTGTTTCAAAAGCTTTTTATGGGGGTGAAGTGGGGACGAAATCAGATTATGGTAGTCTTTCAAAACAATCAGTAATTTGCAATATCAGCTGAGTTTTAGGAATAATGTTGCATTAATAGAAATAGATAAAAGGTTTTAATATTCCTTTTCATCTGCTCAATGCTGATTCATCATAAACTGTATGGATAACAAATAATGGTTCAAATTATGTACAACTGAAAGTTTCGAAATTAAACTATTTATTTTTAAACTATTTATTTAATTCTGGTAAGATACTAAATCTTTCCATTTAAAATTTAAAAAAAAATTAGGTAGTCTCTTCTAACGAAACTGCCGCGGGTTATTAACGTAGGATTACTTATCGTTGCTTACTTCTTTTGTATGTAAATATGTATGTATGTGTTATGTATATATATATATATATATATATATATATATATATATATATATATATATATGTGTGTGTGTGTGTCAGTCAGTCAAAATTTTGGTGCATTTTGGTACTTTTCTGTTTAACTGTTTACTGCTTGGCCAAGCGATACAGACTGGGTTTGGCGCGCTGTCAAAATTATAACTCGCGACGACGGGCAGTTTTAGCGGCTGAAATTTTGCTTTCCGGATTTACCGTTATGGAGGAACGTAATCCTACGTTTAAAAAAAAAGGAAAAACGTCTGCCAGATTCAAAATATAACAATTTTAAGAATCCTGCTACCTGCGCCTTAGTCTTGTAGAGGAATCTGAAAAACACGAATACTACTCACAAATTATTAAAACCAACAAATTCGCTTTCACACAGCACCACCATTAATTTTCACTGCACTAGCATAAGCGAAACTCAGACACCGGAATAGGCGGGGAAAAAAAAAATTTACAGTCCATTCAGGCTGACAATTGAAATCATCAATCACAGAAGATGGCATCACAATTATTTCATTCTTCCCTGTATTTCTAGCCGGACGATGGTTAATGCCTTGGCATTATGCGACAGAGTTTGAGTGTTCGAATACCACTGGTGGCATGGATGTTTGTAGCCGTCAGGGCTCTAAACTGCAGGCCCCAGTCTAATTAACTTATCTGAAGCAAAAGTTGGCCGGAGGGCTTTCAAACGAACAACCAACCGATGTTTTCTAAATTTACTTCATCCACATCCATTCTAATCGAATAAATAAAATAAAAACCATAACAATTTTGATTTTTTTTCATTAAGCTATGTGGAGGCTAGAATAGTAGAAATATAGATGAATAAGATTCTTATTCAACCAAATTCTATGATTACTTTAATTCAAGTGATAGGCATTATTTCATTTTATACTTAGCTGCATATTTTTTTTTAAATCAACCAGCTGTGAAGTAACTACAGTTGATCTGTCAATTTCTAGTTATCGACCATAAAAAAATAGCCGCTTAATTACAAGTTAAGGGAAATTTCAGCGCAATCTATTATTATACTTTGATGGTTAATAGGTATATCAGCACAATCTATTATTATACTTTGTAATATCCATTTTTCGTTGAACCCTGGACCCACACTCACGAATGACTTCCTAAGGTTCTTTTGGTACTCTAAATCCAAACAATGGCACCAGATATCCACTGAGGAGGAAAAAGAATTAACCCTGGTATAATACTTTTCTTTCTGCTGCTTCTGGGAGGGAGGAGGGGGGTGGTGTCATAGGCGTAGCGTCGGGGGGGGGGGGGCATGTGCCTCCCCAACTTAACTTTGAAATAAATTAAATCGTTAATAGAAGTTCAGTTAAAATCGGAAAATTGTAGAAAACTTTTAAGAAATTGTTTTTTTTTCCGCTTTTTCAAACTGTGAAACTGAAGATTCCGATTATGTCTTTAACCTTAACATAGCTTTTAACTATGATATGGTCCATAACAAAAATTCGATGCTATTTTTTTTTCTCATTCTATTTATATTATATTTATTTTTCTCATTTTATAACTTTTGAATACTACTAAAACATCAATTCTATTGTTATTTAATCAAAAAAATATCATAATATATCATATTTTAAGGACCGCCCGCCAGTCAATGAGCTGAGGAGGGCCTTAACTGAATTCGTGCCCCCCCCCCCCAAAAAAAAAAAAAAAAAGTTAGGAGCACACTACGCCTATAAGGGGGGGGGGGTTGGGGGTTGTTGATCCTTATTCCCTCCAGTTTGTGGTTATATTAAATAAAGTGATTAAGATAAGTGATTCAAGACTTTTAAATCACTTCAGCTAAATTTAGCTGTATATTCTGTTATACGATTTTTAAAGTAGAAAATAAATATACTCCTGAGGTATCTAAAAATTTCTTTCACTGTTGGGCACAATCGTAGGGACAGTTTCATCCGTAATTGACCAGGACTATCGACAAAATCTGTTCTATTTTTGTATAACTCCTTGCACTGGGCATACCATCGACACTCAGTGCAAAGCACTCCTCAATCACTCTCTCGTAGCCCCTTGAACTTCGCGTTCTGAACTGGGAATTTGAGTGATCCCAGGCCTATGAAAGAGGTCCTTTGATCCCTTGTCGCCGTAATTGCTCCCGCTCGATTTACTAAGAACGCTCTTTTTTTTCTTTTTCTGTTCCGTGCGAAAAACCTTTTGTCTGGATTCATTTGATCGCGATTCTGATGTCTGAACGAAGGGTTTTCACCTTGTCGTCAGCTGCGTTTCGAAAGTAACGCTTCGGAGGGGTTATTTATGGAAAAAGGAAAGGTAGCGGAAAATCTGTTCTGCTAGCTACGTAAGTAAGCAAAATTTTCTGATTATAATACACATGCATCGACAAGTTTTATAAGAGCAGTGAAGTTATTTGTACCTAAGATATAACAGTTTGTTCGTTGGTCTTTTTGCTTTCCCTTGTAAGAATAATGGGAGGAATTCTGAAATAATAGCATTGTTAGGGTGAGGAAGCGTCCCAGATTTTTCTGGACCATCCATCATTTCACCGTTTTTAGATACTTTTTTTTAACCAGTTAAAATAAATTAACACTAGACAGTGAAAAGCACTAGACAGTGAAATGCAGGAGGCATCATGTCCTGTAATTATATAGTGATCACAGATTTGGAAATTCTAATCTTGCATCGAGTATTTATTTGGTGGTACTACGCATGGAAATCAAATTGAAGTTGTAGAAGCACTATTGACTTGTTAGGTAAAAATTACATTCTTCAAAGTGCTAGCAGGTTCATTAGTTTTTGAGTTGCCCTGTTATTTTTTGGATGGTTGAGTAGAAAGTGTTCCTTTCGTGAATAGTATCCACTCTTTGAAAGGTGATAGGGAATTGACAAAATTGAAGTGAAGGGAATTGACAAACTTTTTCTATCTTTTCCTGTGCTAGACGATATGGCACCAAAGACTTTTTGGATCTGAACAAGTATAAATAATCTGAGGCCTGCGTTTCATGAAATGACTAATTATCATGATGGGGCTTCCTTGAAAATACTTTCGCTTTTATAGTACCAGTATTAATTTTTTTGTAATAATTATAATTTTATTTTATTGATTGTATACATCCTAACACCCAGTTATTTAGTCCCTTCTTCAATCACCATCCTTTTTTATAACAGATATGCATAAGTCTATTAATAAATATTTATGTGGTTAAACGTTTTTAAAAACCTTTTTTAACCCTTCAGCGGGCGCGCCCGTGTACAAAGTGCAACATTTTCGGAATTTTGAATGGTTTGTTTTTACATGTAAGGTTTGAATGTTCTAAGCAGTTTCTATTTATAGCTACACCCTTTCTAATGCAGGTCTGATTTTCTGACCCTTGTATACCTTTCCATTCACTGTTAGTCGGGATTTAACCGTGATAAACCAGCGATTATACTGGATTACAATACGACAAAAGCAGGAGGTGATGTAGTCGATCAAATGTGCAGATATTACAAGGTATCCCGCATATCATGAAGATGGACAATCTCATTGTTTTTTAGGTTTTTGGACATAATAGGAATTAATTCGCTAGTTGTCCTTAGATACAATAAACCGGATAGTTTTGAAATAAGGCGATAGTATCTGCATTCTTTGGCGTTTAATTATTAATATATCTCAATATTATCAACATTTTGTATCTTATCATAAAATGCAGAATTATCATTTTCAATTTGGAAAAAAAAAGAGTTCATCCGAAAAGGAATAATCAAGGTTGAGAGAGACGTTGCACTCTGTGCCACGCGTGCCTGCTGGTGTTCCAAAATTTGGCATGCCTGCTGAAGGGTTAAGTATAACATTTGCCCCCGTCCAATTAATATCTCTTTTGAAGTAAAACATTTTCCCTTATCTTATGAGTTTAAATGCTTTCTCACGCGAAATACTCAGCTTACACTCATGAAAGTGTTAGCCAAATGAGGAGTTATTTTTAAGCAGTAGACCCTGATAAGTTTAGAGCTCGTGTTTTGTGTTTTAAAAGATGGCCGCAGTGCTCTAAACTATTTAACCAATCGATCTTAAAAATGATAGTCTTTCACCTTTTCCGCTTCTTGAGCGGTCATTATTCACCTTCCAACTCGCTAGCATACTATTCTAAAGTTAAATATACGAATTTCCTAGAAGTTTCTGGGATCATGGTAACCGATTAGCCTATAATTTAAAATGTATTCCGTCGTTCATCGTTAAATACTGTCTTGTTAACAAGTAGAAATCTCATTGTCTGTCGGGATACTGTGAAATTTCACCTTCTACTGTTACGTGAAGCTTCCTGCAAATCAGAACTTGTGAGATGGGTGTGTTAACTATTACTTCGATGCCGCCCACACTGTTTAGTGGTTAGCGTTCTGAGCTGCCCCGCATTGGGCTTGAGTTCAAATCCCGAATAAGGTTTGGTCGTTTCCATGTCGTCCCCCTCATAGGGAACGATGTTGACTCACCTATATGGTGCTCCCATAATAAAGTAGCCAGCAAAACCTCACGGGTCTTCATGGTTAAAAGTTCAATGTCAGAGAAGTGCCTACCGTTAGAGACAAGTGCATGCCGCATTTGAAAAAACAAACAAACACAAAAAACCTAATATTTCTATACAGTTCTAAAGGGCAAAACTGCTATTCTAACATACATATACAGTAAAACCCTTCTGAACTGACACCTTTTGGATACAGATGCACCTCTCTCAAGACGCTCAAAAATTATCTTGCAGGAACGCATTACCATCAATATATTTCAAACTCCTGCTTTTCGGAAACCTTCAGATATGGACTTGTATTTCTATTTTCTTAGTTCACTCCTCTGGAATAGCACCCCTATATGAACGATATTTGAACTTGAAAGACAGCAGCATAAATACACCCCCCCCCCCCCCAAAAAAAAAAAAAAAAAAGAAAAAAAAAGAAAAATCGCGAACCAAAAAAGAACCCCCAGTAATTAGACGGAATGCTGGTTAATAGCTACTGTTACAGCTTTGTTTAACGCCGTATGATTCAGAAATAGGGATTTTTGTCACTTGCATATACTACAGACACAGTCGTTGGTAGAAAAGGAAGGATTTGTTGATATAGCAATAGATGAGTATACTCCTATAGAAGAAGCGATAAAAGTGTCAGAAGAACTGTAAAGGCGGCCAGTCACGGAGACTTTTGGCATCTTGGGCACCGGGAGTTTTGGCCCCTCGGACGCCTGGCGTAGGCCACTCATTGGAGACTCTCGCCGTCCGGGGCGCCGGACTTTTGGCGTCTCGTCCACCTCCCTTCGCACACTCCTGATGCCCGATTTAGCTCAGTTCATGTAGGTCTGTCGTGCTGTAATCACGCTCACTATGCTCTCTCGAAAAAAAATTAGAGGCAATTTTTGTCGTTTTATAATCCACTCAATATCGTTATTGTTTTCCTCCTTTAATTTGTTTATAAGAGCCCAATTATTTCGTAACTTTAAATATATATTATGAACATGAAACAGTGTAAAGTATCGAATTCAGAGACACAAACTTACTCATAAACATATGTTTTCGATATTTGTAGAAAGTTTCTTAAAATTTCCTAATCTTTTTATATCCAGTTTAAATGGTTATTTATTTGCCGATATAAATTCAAGTATCCATACTCTTCGCTTTAAGTATACACACAATAAATCATATTAAAGCTGAAAAAACTAAAAAAACATAGATTCTTTAAATTCAAAATAAGAATTCGAATTCGGTCGTAAGGAACTATGTTGAATTATTTAGCGTTCTCCTTAAATTTCAAGTAAGTGATATTAAAGTAATAGTGCGTTTTAGGCATAAACATTTTCTCCCCTCCACAAAGAAAAAAAATTATCTGTGATTTTCTTCTACTAAATTTGATTCCCCGAATTTATAAACCATTAAAAATGGTTTTACTCCTTTCCTTTAAGTTTTAAAGCGCAGTTATTTCGTTATTTTATGTATGTGATTTTGAAATATGTTGTGAAAAGTATCGAATTCAGACACCCGAAACTGCTCATAAATGTGTCTCCAGTATCTGTAAAGAAATACTTAGAGTGTGAAATACTTAGTATATAAAAATGCGTGAGAATTTTAATACTGTACGGTCCTACTCTACGGTATATTTATAGCCAAGACAATAAAAATGAGTTTAGTACCCCGAACTCCGCAAATGCGTCAAATTAAAATGATGAAAGTGAAGCTTGCATGATGATATAATAACCTTTCACGTTCTTCAACCTTTCACGTCCGATGGCCACATCAGTAAATTCGTAAAGTTCCGCGGGCCACACATTTGTGAAATAAGTATCACAGGCAGAGGAAAAAATATATTATTTGCAAACGAGCTTCAGTCTTTTAGATGAAGGTTTGATTTCCTTTTTATAGCAGGAAGATGAAGGATTAATTCCTTCAAAACTCGTCACTAAAGTTTTGTGTGCATGGTCTGTTTTAAAAAGTATTTTGTACCTTTATAACTATTATTAATAAAAAGTTTTATTTATTATTTTCTACAAACAACAAAAAATATTATTAGAATAATCTTCCGAATTAACCTTCCAAACGCCATTCTCATACATGAACGAAATTTAAACGAAGAGTTTCAGTTATTTTATTGTCAGTTATTTACTGCACCGTGAAAATTTTAACATTGAATGGAAAGGTGATGATTCACAACATGGTACCTATATTCACAAAATGAAAATACAAACGGACGACTGTTCTACCTACCGTAACATCTAACACGCATTTTTATTTAAAGATAGCGTGGTGAAATTTTGAATGCGTGTCAGAATCGAGTGCAAATAATGCGTTGTATTAAGTGAGCTAGAAAAATGCACGGGTAGCTGACGTTAGATTCAATAAAATACTGTGCTATTGAATCTAACGTCTCACTCGTGGCATGAAAATCACTGTTTAGTGATGTCCCTTAGATTTGTTATTAGTAATTTTCACCTAATTTGACATTTTAAAACAAGATTCAAACTTTGAATTAGTACAGATGGGACATTCAGAAATTTCCTACAATCCTTTAAAATTTTAGATAATACTAAATTAATAGCGTTTATTTAGATTTAAGTATCAATGTATTATGTGATCCCTTAGTGAATATCCTTGATCTAGAACTTTCTAAAGAGTTTTGCGAGTACCTGATGAAGTATTTAGTCAGTTTTTATGTGAAATAAAAGGAAACACATCTTTTACAAAAGAGTTTTTTATAAGACAAAAGTTTTAAAAGAATTCTTTTATTATAGCATTAAGCCGATCTAAACTGCTAAACAATAATTTTTAAAACTCCATAATTTTACTTTACAAAGTCTGTAGAAAATATTTCTACACTTCTGCAAAATTCACTCAAAAACGAAGAGAGAAAAACAATCTTAAACTCAAAAAGTTTCCATTAAAAAATATTCCTTCATAATTCTGGAGTTGAAAGATAATGAATCTTTACTTTTCAAGAGGGGAAGGTGTCCACGCCCTACAAAAATGCGGGATCTTCATGTACTGTTATCTATATAATAAAATAGTTCCGCAACTGACTGACAGATAACGCACAGACCAAACCGCTGGACCTAAATAGCTAAAATTTTGCATGGCGATTCTTCTTATAGTGTAGGGGTGCACTAAGAAAGATTTTGGAAAAATTCTTCTTAGATTTTTTTAAATTAAATTTTTAAGCTGGTTTTGTAACTTTTTTTTAAGTTTGCATTTAAAATAATAATCCGAGGGTTATAAAATTTATATCACGAGAAAGATCATAAAAATTCCATTAAAACGAAATCTTTTTTCGAATCTTTACCTCCATTTTCTGATTTTTGGCGACATTTTAAAGATTAATTTTAAGAATTTAATTTATTAAATGCGGATCACGTGTTTTCTTTTCTTTTTGTGATAATTTAAATTAATTTTGCGTCACGTTCATGATAATGAAATAAATTGACAAAAAATACTGAAATACGATAAAGGATAAAATTTAACCACTAGACTAATTGAGGTGGAAGTTTTTTAAGAATTTAATTCAAAATACACTGCTGGCCACTGTAAATGCAACACCCTGAAGGAAACATGCAAATAACATGAAATTTACAGCATGCATTAGTGGAGGTGAGATATGCAAATGATTAGAATTTCAGCGCAGACGCACATCACGCGCGCCTGTGGCGCCACTTCAAAGCGCTATTTAAGGCTTGGAGATTTCGACGATTTCAAGTTCGGCAATTGTGTTTTTCTTGTGGTTTTTTCAAAAAAACGATCAATTATGCCTCGTCGGAAACAGCGATCATCTTTTAATCAAGTATCCGAGTTCGACTGAGGAAGGATAGTGGTCTACCGAGATTGTGGATTATCTTTCAGGGAAATCGGTAGTCGTGTTGGACGAAACCAAACAACTGTAATGCGGATATGTGATCGTTGGATGCAGGAGGGTACGACGGACCGGCGTGTTCGATCGCATCCACCTCAGCGCACCACTTCACGTGATGACAGGCAAATTGTGCGCATGGCAGTGACGGATCGCTCAGTCACATCACGAACCATAGCACAGCACATGCAGTCTGTAACGCATCATCCATTGTCTGCGCGTACCATTCGACGCCGTTTACAGCAGAGTGGTCTGTCCGCAAGACGTCCATTGCTTTGTCTACCCTTGACGCAGAACCACAGACGTCTCCGCCGCCAATGGTGCGATGACAGAAGGATGTGGACGGCAGAATGGAATGAAATTGTCTTTACTGACGAGTCACGCTTCTGTCTGCAACACCACGATGGTCGCATTCGAGTCTGGAGACACCGTGAAGAGAGGATGCTGAACAGCTGCGTTATGCACCGCCACACTGGTCCTGCACCGGGTATTATGGTATGGGGACGGTATTGGATATCACTCTCGCACACCTCTAGTACGCATTGCCGGTACTTTAAACAGCCAGCGCTACATCTCCGAGGTGTTGGAGCCAGTTGTCCTTCCTTACCTTCAGGGCTTGCCCACAGCCATATTTCAACAGGATAATGCGCGACCACACGTGGCACGCATTGTCCAACGGTTCTTCGTCAATCGCCAGATTGAATTGCTTCCCTGGCCGCCTCGCTCTCCGGATCTTTCGCCGATAGAAAACATGTGGTCCATGGTTGCTCTACGATTGACCCAGATTCCATCCCCAGCTGTCACAGCAGATCAACTTTGGCAACGTGTAGAAGCTGCTTGGTCTGCTGTACCCCAAGAACTCATCCAAAGCCTCTTTGAATCAATGCCGAGGCGTGTGGCAGCGGTGATCTCCAACAATGGCGGCTACTCTGGCTACTGATTTTGGCAGGAACCACACTTCACAGAAGTCTATAAATTTAATCATTTGATACTTGGTCAACATGTTATCTACAAAATAAATTTTGTTGTGATATCTCTTGTCTTTCTTGGTGTTGCAATTTGGGTGGCCAGCAGTGTAGTATGTTTTATGGATATTAAACATACAAATTAATTGCATACATTGACCGTTGTATTTAATTTGAATATTTTCTTCTACATTATTTTGTCTATGAAAATACCCGTTACAATTTTTTATGAATTTTTTTTGGCATTAATTGCACATATTGACCGTTGTATTTATTATAAATACATATATATATATATATATATATATATATATATATATATATATATATATATATATATATATATATATATATATATATTGGCATTAATTGCATACATTGACCGTTGTATTTAATTTGAATATACTCCGTAGCGAATAACGGGTATGCAGCTAGTAACGTATAAACGAAGAAAGATACACGAGGCGTTTAACTGCTTGTTTACTCAATACCACTTTTCCATAAAATTAATTAAGGGATACAGAAAGTGATTTTATACTTTCAAACTACTTAACTTCACTGTTTCAAAGAAAAGTTAAGTGCTTCCTTTTTTTCGTTATTTTATAATAAGATGACAAGTCCTCATAATATAAAAATCCAAAATATGATTCGAAGATGAATAACAATTTATCAAGCTTTCCAGATAATTAAAATAAAAAATTCTTGCCACTATTGTTTTCTTGTCTAATTTTGTCAATTTTCCAATTGTAACTGCTCGGGTAACTACCTAGATCAGGTTTCCCAGTGAGAAGAATGTAATAAACCCAGATGGCATAAAAAAAACCAGATTAAAAAAAAAATATAGTCTTAATTATTAAAAATGATAAAAAAAATATAAATAATATAGTACACACACGCTTTCTAAGGTTACTCGAAGTTAAAGTAAAGTTATTTTATTTAATTGTCGTAAGATTGAATCCATTTTATCATTCACTACGAAATTAATTTGTTGAATATCTTTGTTTTATTTAAATATTTATTTATTTATTTATTTTCAATGCGTGCTTCTTATCGTACAGATTATGCTCCTTCTATTACGTCTCTAACCAGTTCTGTTTTAGGTATCCAGAAACGACAATTTTGATGATATATAGCTATCTATTATGCCATCATATGATCGTTTACAGTTTCAGTTTTAAGAGAATGTGTGTGTTTTGTTGTAACTCTAAAAAATAATTAAATCTCATTATAAATCTATAAGTAATTTTCATATTAGCAGTTCAGAATTTTATATGATTAACTGGAGATTAAAAATCATAAAGTTGTAACGTCACGTGTTTTGTGCGGTTCCCACGATCTGCGACGAGCCTTCCACAGCTGCAAGATTTAAAAACCGCAGGCCATGCGTGCCCCTGCATTCTGGAATTCTGTGGGGGGATTAAAGGGCTATCACATACGGTTTCACCGCCGACGTCAACATTCCTGGGTTTATGCTTGTAAACCCCTCGTCTTCATCTTTGCCGGCAAAAATTTGGAGTCGGCCGCCCTTTCTCTCATAAAGATGTGTATCAGGGTCGTCAGTCAGAACACGCTGACGTTATAGAAGCGATATGTTCCCATCGAGTCCAAGGCTGTCATCGAGCGAGGAATTACTCGTTCCCCCTCGGAAAATCCAGCAATTTTTGAGAAGACGCCACGCCACCTGCG
The DNA here is from genome assembly GCA_907164885.2 of Dolomedes plantarius. Classification (NCBI taxonomy): domain Eukaryota; kingdom Metazoa; phylum Arthropoda; class Arachnida; order Araneae; family Dolomedidae; genus Dolomedes; species Dolomedes plantarius. The sequence continues at coordinate 99,612,556 of OU015492.1, read as the reverse complement.
TAGACCTGAAGCGAGATATAGTCAGAGACTTTGTGTTTTGAGAGAGATTGTCATGCAACATCCAGACCGTGCAGACGTGTTTTTTTAGAAGCTCCTTTTGACACCATGGATCTGGGAGCGTACGCTGGGAATCTGCACTTAAATTAATTGAATAGGTTGTAATTGTTTAATGTTTATTTTTTTTTAACTAAATTGCCTTGTTAAGTTTTTGTTTTAAAATTGGCCTTATCATTATAATTAAGACTCTGTCTTTCTTGGTCATGAATTCAATAGTAGTAAATTTAAAAAAGCCTCAGAGAATTGCCTTAACAACCTATCGTGATGCCACAAAGTGTTGTGCTCATCAAAAAATTGAGTATATGCTTGCAGAAAATAATTAACGGTCAGAATACACTTGTAATATATTTACCTGCAATGTAAAAACAAAAAAAAAATTGTAATAAATATTATTTAATTTAAAAATTGAACCTAAAATTGGAAAACTTAAAAAAATAACAGAATCATTTGCATAATTTTCCCACATAAAAAAAAAGCATTCCAGAATTGCACATTTTTCTGGTTTTAAAATGTAGAGTACCATGAAATATACATACAAGTGTAGTTTTATCAGTACCCTATTGATAGTTTAAAAAAAATGCTGCACACAAACTCAAATTAGCAGTTAATCATATAAATTTCTAAACTGCTAATTTGAAAATTACTTACAGATTTATAATTTCCATTTTTATATATGACATATTTAAAGATATGTACTTTATACGTATACAGAAAGAAAATTTCTTTATCTAATACTATTTGAGTTTTTGCGGTTAGAATTAGACCATATTTATAGTCATTTCGTCGAGTCTCAAGGTCCTGTGCCCCCTTAACTTATGAAAAAACTCTCTCACTCAGAAGAGTGAGGTAAAATAATCGAATGGATCATGAAATGTGACTAGATTCAATATTTGGGATTATTGAATCCATCTTTGATATTATGTCACAAATATCAAAATTCTGGAATGGTTCCGTAAGAGAGAGATATATCACAATTCAGTCGAAATGATCTCCACTTGTATAATTTTACTTTCATTAATTTACATAATTACATAATAAAATTACATAATTACATTTACGTAACTAATTATGCTTACAATGATAATAGATATTAATTTTTTTTCTATACTAGGGGATTCGCTCCTCTGTTATGGCTAATAGCGAGATACATAGGGGTGATTCTCGGGCAATGTAACAGTTTCCATCCATTTACTGTTGTCACCCTTAATGCGAAGGGCGTTACAATACTGTTGAATTATCAGCTTCAAAATTCAATTAAAAATCTAAAATTTAAGATAGAGACTTGAAATGAGGTTTATATGAATAAGAAAGCTTTCAGCTTACATGATGTAAATATTTTCTTTGTCAGATAAAAACTCGAGGAGCATCGATATTACATCCGCATAGGGGACGATATTTCTTGAAAAACTGTGTTTCATTTTTTGATGAAAATATTCGTCTGTTTTAAAATATTTTTTAACAAATGAGGTCTAGTTTGAAAGAGAAATGTCTGTAGTCTTAGATTGAAAAAAGATCAAAATTCTAGGATCATTTTTTGGCGAGTTATCGTAATCTGAAGATGAAAAAGTCAATATTTTCCCACAAAACATAAAATAAAAAAAAAATTTAAAGTCCGACGAATATGAGACATGCCTTACTTCGGTCCCCCCATTTTTCTGCATCCATTGGTATCGCTCTCGACACCATACCCCCAGCGGTTTCGGAGGAGATAGCGTGACAAGCTTTTGACAGCGGCAGCGGGAGTTACTTTTTTTTAGAATAGAGATATTTTTAACTTACAATGGAAAAACTCAGATTTTGAGATATTTTTGAAAAAAAACCCACAAACACATATGGTCACTGAAAAACGTAGATTTGGGTATAAAAACTCAGGTCTGGGAGCACTGCCCTGGATAAACTGAAAACGATTTTAAAATGTACGAAATTTCCAAGAAACAGATGTGAGCAAGGTTGGGACATCATGTTTCACTTTGGTTGGTATTTTAGTATTACCCATTTTTTATAAATAACTATAATTGCTGAGGCGTAGACGGCATTAAATTCTATACCTCTTGATAATTAAATCGGAAAAATTCTAAAGGGTTTGATTTCAGTCATTTTATTATTTTCAGACTGATAACCGAGTGAATATGAGCAATATTTTTTACATTCATATAAAACTGAAAAGAAACAATACCAGGAGCTGAACCAAGGTCCTCTAACTTCGAGACGGTATTCAATCTGCCAAACCAACAGCTTTCGTGATATTGGATACCTGCCGCGTTTCAAGTTTCCCGCTGTTAAAACTGGATTCGATTTTGGTAGTTATGTGCAGCGTCTAACGACTTGTCCGTCCGGTTCAAAAGACAGCATCGTTAGAGTTAAATTTTAGTTTTGAGCTTTGGTGTGTGTGTGTGTGTGTGTTTGTTTTAAAATTTTATTTTCAGGCATCCATTTTGATCAACCAATACTCCAGTGTGTCATTTTTAAGATTTGAAAACTGATCATACTTTGTGTTTATTTTTTTTTTCGCATGACAAGATTTACTTTAGAATAACAAACGTATTTTTTCCATTTCTTATTTTAAAACTGCCTTATTTATAGCAATCTCTTTTTTTAAAACAATCATGAAACATATTTCATCACATTTTAATTTAAATATTTTTTATTTCTCTTTTCTTTTGCTTTGAAAAAGAATTTAACTTCAAAGATCTGCATGTCGCTTTTAAAATACATCACAAAAACATAATATTATAAATAAATTTATGTTTATATATATTATATATATATATATATATATATATATATTAATTTGTAAAATACATTTAAAAATTAAATCAGTTTTCAAAAATTAAAATGTTAAAATAATGAATAATTGTGTATAATAAGTTTATGAATAAAAACTGCAGTCATAAATTTTAAAATTTAGTCAGGCCTGTAAAAGTTATTATATGCACAAAGATATTGCGTTGTTTTATTTGCTTTTTGAAGACCTGATTATTAAGAGTTAAATTGCATACATACTCAGCTTTATCCTCCAACATTGCCTTTCGAACTTTAAGCGATACAAAATGATACGATAGACTACTCTTTGATAATATATATATATATATATATATATATATATATATATATATATATATATATATATACAGGGTGTCCGGGTTAAAATTATTTAAAAGTTATGGCTTATTTTTACGGAACCACCCATTAGAATTAAAAAAATATATATTTAAATAGCAAGAACATTTCACCAAGTTTTAATATCAGTCATAGATTTCGATGTGGGCACCTTTTGTAGAACGACAAACGTCTAAATGGTAATCCAGTTCTCTCCAAGTGTTTCGTAGCATATCAGAAGTTATTACACGAATTGCTTGAATGATGCTCTTCTTCAACTCATCCACAGTTTCAATTTTTTGTTTATACACGACGGATTTAACGAATCCCCAAGCAATAGAGTCTAATAACGCTTGATATGCTACAAAACACTTGGAGAGAACTGTATTACCATTTAGACGTTAGTCGTGCTATAAAAGGTGCACTCATCGAAATCTGTGGTACTATGATCGAAATCTATGATTGATATTAAAACTTGGTAAAATGTTCTTTCTATTTAAATATTTTTTTAAAAATTCTAATGGGTAGTTCCGTAAAAATAAGTCATAACTTTTGGATACTTTTAGCCCGGACTTCTTGTATATATATATATATATATATATATACAGTCGAACCCCGTTATAACGAACTTCAAGGGACCAAATGTTTTGTTCGCTTTATCCGGTGGTTCTCTATATCCGAACCGTTAAGAAAAATGCTAGAGGTCACAAAATGTATAACTCATTTGTTCCAACGTGTATTTAATAATGATGTTTTAAAAAATGAAAAAATCTATTAAAAATGATAATTAGTGAATTAAATCGACTAAAATAAACTACATTAAACTGACACAATACTTATTAAATTACGTATAATAGGAAAACGACGGGACCAAAATTTTCGTTCGTTATACACCGAGTTCGCTATAGCGGGGTTCGACTGTATATATATATATATATATATATATATAATGATATCAGCTAACGAGCACGGTAAACTTTAACTTAAACTATGTAGAGGAGATGAAACACAAACATGTTGTAGACGTAGCCAGAGTATCAGGAGATGAAGACCATTTCACGAGAGCCGTTGACACATCGGGGAGGAAAACCACACACTGGAGAGGCATTGGAAGGACGCACACAACAGATATGCGACGCATATTAATTTATTCCGGATTCCAATGTAGAAATATATTATTCAGAAAAACACAGGTATCTTGACAACTGGACACACACAATAGCAACGCCACCGGTCCCTGCCGGAGCGTATTCAGAACGCAGATTTTACATCATATCGGACAGCAGCGAAGCAGCGCGTAAACAGGACAAGACATCGACAGACAGTAAAAAGCACGCCGTAAACTTTTACAGAAGGTTATAAAGTGTAGGGGTACTGACCGCGGGAAAATAATTTTATTGCCTAGAATTGAGCATCTGACTAGATTACATAAGGACCACCTGTTTTTCCGAAAAGCGCACCGAGGCGAAAACATCACGTGGTGCTGAATCATGTTTACAAATATCTTTAAGGAGCGTGTACTAAGGGGTAATATGGATGGTTAGTTCGTTAATTCCTATGTCGCAATTTGAAGAAAGACACTGTACTTTATTGAAAAGAAACAAGGATAATTTAGAACACGCGTTAAGTAAAAAAGGTGGGGCGGAGCAGTTTATAAGGATGGGGTGTTATTATTACATATATATATTTATATATATATATATATATATATATATATATATATATATATATATATATATATATATATATATATATATCGCGCACTAAATAAAATATAATAAAATGTGGTATAATGAAAACTTATACCATAATTAGAATCATATAGATATACAATCGAAAATCACCGTCAGAACTACATTTTACCATGTTTAGAGAGAGCAGGTACTGGCTATGTTAAAATTCTTGTTCTAGCAGGTACTGGCGTCACTTCGCAGCCATAGTATCTATGCTGTGGTTTTTCACTTTTTGACAAGAATCAGCAGGCATTTAGAATAATGACGGCGTTGAATGAAATCTCCCTGTTACGCTAGGAACACTGTCTCTTTGAATTCCATTTCTCATTTATTCCTCATTCTTTGAAAGGCGAACGACAACGATTTTTTTTTCGGGGGGGGGGGGGGCTAAAGCGGAGGCTGTTGTCCTGACACATTCGCGCTTTACACCCCGGTAGTTGTAGACAACTTTTTATCTAGGAGCACCATACAGGTCAGTCAATATTGCTTCCTTGGTGCCACCTCAATTTTGTTCACGCTACCCCAGGAACGACATCTGGAGGGCTCGCCCCTTCCCCAACCCACTGATTTCGTCGATGAACCGGGAAAGGAATGTTGGCTTGTAGATATCAATTTATTATTTTTTATCCGACATTATTCTGCTGCTTTTATTTTTTTTCTAAATACGAATATATGTCCCGTGCTTCTTAATGGCCTATTCTTTTTATACAGTCGGTTGCCACAGAAAGAATCATCCCTCAGAAGACCGGAGATACCTTCCCAACCTCGTTAGCTAATCTGAAATGTGGTGTTCGATCGATAGAATTATCTCGGTGTGAGGAACTCACATATTTCGAATTCCATTCCTTGCGAGACTAGACTTTTAATTTATCTTATTTAACACACCAAAATTCCTTGCTCGCAAATTTATCATGCATATAGTATATGAAATATATGAAAAAATCTTAAAGAGATTTGCGAAATTGAAACTATGAAAAATAAATATAAATTGATAAAACCGGACAAAAAACATTTATTATTAAAAACTTTTCATCCTTTCTCCTTCCTTTCTCCTTCCTTTTTTTAATCTTAAATGCTTGATCTCGTTTTCTTATTTTAATTTTCTTTGTTTCACGGAATTAAAGGTATTGTTTAAAATTATATAACCTTTTGTCTTCAGAAATTTTAATGCTTGGAAAGGTAATAAATTTGAATTTTTTCTGGCCTTTAGAAAGAAATGTACAGCATATTTTTTCAACTGATACTTAGATCTAGCATTTATTATGAGAATTATTGTCTAAAACATCGATAAAAGAAGTACTTGGATGAGTACGAAGTAAAAGTGATGCATGCGTTTTCATTCTGAAATAGGGTCGTATTTATTTACAATTTCTTATAAAATTTTAATATTGGAACCGCAAAGAATATGAATATATATCATAGTTGGCTGATGATATAAAAGTATGTAAGAGACTAGCTGAAAACCCGCACTTCGCTACGGAGTACACTAAAATTAAATACAACGGTCAATGTATGCAATTAATGCCAAATATATACACTCAAGAGCCAAAACATTATGACCACCCCTACATTTTGCAATGAATTCGCCTGGATGACGTGGAAGGCACGTGATCAGGTGGAAGTGGTATTTAACTGCTGCTGGAGAGTCTGAAGAATCATTCTTTCACTTATTTCTGTGTGTGATGGGAAAGGCTGCGACTTTGATAGGGGGCAGATTGAAATGGCTTTAAGGCTCGGAACAAGTATTTCCGAAACTGCACGACTCGTGGGTTGTTCGTGACCTACAGTTGTTAGTACTTATGCAAAGTGGATGAATGACGGTGAAACCAGCAGTAGACGACATGGTGTTGGACGTCCACACGCTATCAAAGAAAAAGGTCGTCGGAGACTGTCTCGTATGGTGAAGCAAAACGGGAGCCAGACAGTGGCTCAGCTGACAGCCCAATACAATGCAGGGCCAAGTAGAATAGTATCGCAGCACACTGCTCAGCGGACACTGTTGGATATGGGACTACGCAGCAAACGTCCCACTCGTGTGCCTTTGCTGACCAAGCGTCATGCGCTGCCAAGCCAACTGCGCCTGCGCTGGGGCCGGGAACATCGCGACTGGTCCATAGATCAGTGGGAGAGAGTTGCCTGGTCAGATGAATCACGGTTTGTCATTCATCACTCCGATGGTCGTGTCAGGATACGCCGTCTTCCAGGCGAACTGTTGCTCCCTCAATGTACAGTAGGTCATACACAGGCCGGTGGTGGCGGTATTATGCTTTGGGGGACGTTCTCTTGGGCGTCTCTGGGAGCCGTGGTTGTGGTAGAGCAGACCATGAATGCTACAGGGTATCTGAACACCATTGCGGACCAGTTGCACCCTTACATGGCCTCTGTTTTTCCAGCTGGAAATGGAATGTTCCAACAGGACAACGTCCCGTGTCACAAGGCTAAAATTGTGTTGGAGTGGTTCCAGGAACATGATGCTGAATTCCAGTTAATGTCCTGGCTGCCTAACTCACCGGATCTCAATCCGATAGAACACATTTGGGATGTCATGGGACGGCAGCTCAGAGTTCAAAGACCATCAATTCGCAATATCTCAGATTTGCGTGACCGTTGCTTAACCCATTAGTGCCTAGCGTCCTTTTAAAAGGACGCTTACATAATAAGCTCTAAATCACTGAATTTTTATTTTTTTTCGATCCAAATAGTAGAATATCATGATAAAGTGTTCTATTTCTTATTATTCATCAGTTGGTAGCACTACATTAATGTTCTATTTCTGCTTTGAGGGTCTAAAGTTAGAGTTAGTCGTTTTTTAGGTTTTCAAAAGAGCGTCACGCAAAAAGTAAGTTTATTTTATTGTTTTTCAATGTTACGAAAATATTTTATGCTGTTATCACAGTCAATGCACTTTTCTTAAATATGTATCTTTCAAAATTGTTAAAATTATTTTTAACACTGTTATATTTTCTTTTGCGTAGCGTTCTATATATAGGACGCTAGGCACGGATGGGTACATGTTTTTCTGACCTGTTCCTCTATACGAATGCTTCTTTTTTTCTCAATTTATGATGTTTTATTACCATAGAGAATAGGAAATGCTATTTATTTTCATAAAAATGATGTTATAAATTATTTTTATAAATAAAGATTATTGAATATTCCTTATTTATGAAAATAATTTAAAAATAAATGTTCTGTTGATTAAGGAATGATTAAAAAAATTTTTATTTAAGAGAAATATTAGCCTCTTGATAATATAATGAATGTATTAACAAATTAGCCTCTTAAATACAAAAATTTTAATTAAAGGATGTGTTCTGTATTTAGTGATTTTAAAAAATAAAGAAAAATTACGAAGTACATAAGTAATTGTCTGGATTTTTAAACAATATGTGTATTTTAAATGTCTATAATTTAATAAATTTTAAGAATTTTGTCTTTTAATCCAAATTATATTTGATCTAAATATACTGAAATGAGCAATCGATAAGTTTTAAAGCTCTTATTTATATTTTTGTTTTTATTTTAAGTTTGACTGTGGAGAGGCATTAGCTTTAATGGCAGAGTTATCTGATAATGATACATTCCATGAAGCGGATATTTATTTGGACCCACCATCTAATGAAGTTACCGATGACTGGAACTATACGGGTTAATAGAACTAAAAAATGTCCACTTGGAGATGTTAAATCGGTTAAAAAGAAGAGTAGGGGAAGTTTTGATTTTCAGAACAGCAAAAATTTTAAAATGGTTCGATGGAATGACAATAGTGTCATTACTTTGGCGTCTAACCATTATGGTATTGAACCTGTAGCTCAGGCCATACGCTGGTCGAATATTGATAAAAGATTTGTAGAGATTGACCAACCGTATATTGTGTCTCAATATAATAAATTTATGGGAGGCACCGATCAAATAGATCAAAATCTAGCACAATACAGTGTTCCATACTGTCTAAAAAATGGGGGTGGCCACTGTTTTTGTTTAGCTTAGAAGCATCAATCCAAAATGCGTGGCTATTGTACAGATTATGCCCTTCTAATGACAGTAACAGAAGGGATCTCCTCTACTTTAGAAGAGAAATCTGCCAAACATATTTTTCTAAGTACAGTAAGAGACCAAATAACAGTCTGGCTGCAGGAAAACCAAAAATACTTTCAAAAAGAGTGTCTGGTGATGTCGGGTATGGCGGAAAAGATAATTTAATCGTTGTGAATCCAAAACAGATAAGATGCGCCTACTGTGGCAAAAAATCTACAAGAAAATGCAATAAATGTTTAGTTGGTTTGCATGATAAATGCTTTGAAATCTTTCGCACAAAATAGCTTGTATATAAATTGTGTAAAAAAAAAAATTACGAATAGCTTTTTTCATTATTTTGTATTTTAATAAGCCCCTTTTATATGTAAATTTAAATATAAAAGTGTGTAAAATTTATCATAAGACATAATTTATTAAATTTGTGCCTTTTAAGCTATTATTTTTGACATTTTTAGCTTTTTAAATTGTTTTGATTTCTTTTAAATGATTAAAATACAATTTAAAAACCTTGTGTTTATTTTATTATGCATTTTTTCGCAGAGTTCCATTGGTTTCATGCGTTTATTTATCTAAAAACGACATTAAAAGGAATAGTTTTAGAAAATCTAAGGGTTGAAGTGTTTGTATAAAACCTGTACCCTCCCGTGCCTAGCGTCCTTTTAATAGGACGGTAACATTATTTTGAATAAAAATTAAAATTTTAATGCAGGAATTTTTTTATTATTTTTTCAGTTCATTTTGCATCTGTACGAACATAATTAGGTAAAGAAAATTAAAGAATTCGATGTTGGGCATTAATGGGTTAAACATCTGGTACAATCTGTCTCCGGCCATCCATCTACCAAGATCTTGTGGCATCCATGCCAAGGCGGGTTGAAGCTGTGTTGCGCGCCAAAGGTGAGCCAACTCGTTATTGACAGGTGGTCATAATGTTTTGGCTCTTGAGTGTATATATATATATATATATATATATATATATATATATTTATTTATAATATATACGACTATCCATGTATACAATTGATGTAAAAAAAACAAAAAAATATATTTATAAAAAATCGTAAGGGATATTTTTATACACAAAATAATTTAGAAGAAAATATTCAAATTAAATCTAGTAAAACATAATAAAGAATATAGTACAGTTAATATAGTACAGTTTGAGGAACATAATATCTTTTATTGTATTTTAATATTTTTTTGGATAGTGTCAAATCGTCTGCCGCATTAGCAAGAAAAATTGTTTTTTGTCTATTTAGTTGTTAGGCACGTGACGATAAATTTATTTAAAGTACCAGAAAAAGAAATCACGTAATCAGCATTTAATAATTGAATTCTAAAAATTCACCAAAAATCGGGAAATGGAGGTAAAGATTCGAAAAAGATCTCATTTTAAAGGAATTTTTATAATATTTCTCGTTATATAAATTTTATAACCTTCAAATTATTATTTTAAATGCAAACTTAAAAAAAGTTACTAAAACAGCTTACAAATTTAATTTAAAAAAATCTAAGAAGAATTTTTCAAAAATCTTTCTTAGTGCACCCCTACACTATAAGAAGAATCGCCAAGCAAAATTTCAGCCCTTTTGATTCAGTGGTTTGGTCTGTGCGTTGTATGTCAGTGAGTCAGTCAGTTACGGAACTGTTTTATATATATAGACTACACACTTTGAGTATTAAATAAAAATTAATGAACATTTATAACGTAATCAAGTTTTTAATAATACATCCTGTTAATTATATTCTTACATTAAATGTTATTTATTTCAAATTAGAATCACTCTATTGAAATACAGTCGAACCCCGTTATAACGAACCTCAAGGGACCAAAGGTTTTGTTCGCTTTATCCGGTGGTTCGCAATACGCTAACCTTTAAGAAAAATGCTAGAGTTCACAAAATGTATAACTCATTAGTTGCAGTGTGCATTCAATAATGATGTATTAAAAATGATCATTAAGGAATTAAATCGACTAAATTCGATTACATTAAACTGGCATAATACTAATTAAATTACGCACAATAGGAAAACGGCGGGACCAACATTTTCGTTCGTTGTATCGGTGAATTCGTTATATACCGGGTTCACTATAACGGGGTTCGACTGTATCTATTCAACGCCCTGCGTCTTTGGAATAAACAAATTTTGCATAATTGGCGATATTTTTAGCTGCTACACATCACTACACATACCTCTGAAGGATTGCCCTTTGTTACCCTCTAATAGTCGAAAAACAAAACAAAAAACTCTCACAGTTTGACATGTGTCTTCAAGACTTTGCATCTCATATAAGCAAGAGAAAGAATAATGTTGAAAAGTTGTTGGCACAGTAGCCGAGATAAATTGTGTCTTCCTGCTTGCCAACAACAAGGCGTAGGAACAGCGTAAACAAACGAAACGGATGGAGTTGTATAGGCGGAAGGTACAAGCACAAATGGCTTTGAAATTAGTTAATTTTGCTTTTGGGAGAGGTTATTTTCGCTGAAAAGATATTACCTGTTTACTGCAGGCACATTGTTTACTTCAAACTCTAAGGAATTAATTTTGTTGTTAATTACCATGCGTGATTACAATGAGACTGGATTATGCGAATGTAGATTATAGGTTACTTGTAGTTACCCCATAGATGTGAAATTTTATAAGTATTAAGGGGACAGTAGATTTTCAAAATTGTGAAATTCGTCCAAAAATTCGATTTTTTAAATTTTATTGAATTCTGAAACTACGGACGAGTAGGAATGTGTTGCAAAAATAATTTTTAATTTCTGTGATTACTTTCCTAGTTATAGGCATTTGAATTTAATTTAGATATTATGTGGTTATTAATAGCAATAACTTTAAATGTATTTTTCTCAAAATGAAAATTTTCATGTCATACGAATATTCAAACTGCTCCAGGCGCATTTTTTAACTATCGAAAATTTGAAATTTAAAAAATTCGAAAATTTGAAAATTTGAAATCGAATCTTTGAAATTTAAGTTTTATATACTTAACTGAATATCAAATAAATGTTATTGAAAAAAATTATGCTTCGTAGCTCAGAATTTCTAAATTTTGTACTTGAAAAGATGGTATTTTGCGTAATAAAAAGGGTGTTTTAACTATTATTATTTTCTTCTCATTACATTTTTAATGATTGCTTAAAATAAGCAATAAGTTTCATTGTTAGTTCTATAAGGTATCCTGTAAATAAATATTACCATATTATATGCAAAAGAAATGCGCATGGAACATTTTTAATTAGGCCAATTTTTGATATAAGTAATAATTCAAAATACCTAAATTATTAATATTTCATCTTTAAATTTTAACCACTTTTACATATCTATGGTACTAATCACATTAAAATTTCAAGCAAATCCATTCAAAACAATAAAAGTTAGGTTTGAAGGTTCACTGTCCCATTAAGCAAAATTGCAAATTAGAGAATTGAAGCGTAAATTCATAGTTAGAGTGCAATGTAAATAGCTGTCATAAAAGTGTTAAGAATGATTCCTTACCATTCAACTTAAGTAATTATGTAAGTTATTATCAATACACAACTTTTATGAATTTATTTTACAAAGTTTTTTCTATTCCCATTTTCACGCATCGCTTATCTAGTTCTTAAATAGGATTTGAACTCTAAAATTTTGACATATTCAATCTCTTTACTAAAGACAGTTTTCGGAGAAATTAGAAAATGTTATTCATTAGGTTTATATTTTATTATTTTTGAACTAGTTTCATTTTAAACTTCACAAATATAAACAAAATTTCAGAAGCACAGATTGTAATTGCACAAACATCGCGAAGAGAAAAAACGGAATTGTTTCTCATTGGTTGCATCGGGAGGACCCATGTGCTGTTTAAGGTCCAGTGGATTCCCCCAGTTCTGCCTAGTGGCAGGGACGGCTCCAGTCCCGAGTTTTTTTTTTTTGGGGGGGGGGGGCAACGTCGGTTCTTAGGGTTATATATATATATATATATATATATATATAAGAAATAAACATCGTCTCATTTTAATTTTAAATTCATTTAGTATCAGGTCTACGATTATATAATTTTAGGCTATGAAAAAAAAATACGCCGGGAGTTTTTGGGACTGCCCCCCCCCCCCCCCTCTTGGAGCCGCCAATATCTAGTGGTGGTACATAAATAAAAGCCAACGTCGGGATTCGAGGCATATGATTCGACTTTAGATGTAAAATAGATATGTAAGCAATAAATAGATATGTAAGCAAGTCAAGAACTGATGTTTTTGAAGAAATTCTTGTTTTCTCCTGGTTACATGAATTAAAAGGATCATTATTTAAAACAGTGCCGTCATCCGATAACATAAACGGTGAAGTTTTTGTGATACTGCTATCTGGATGATGCAGCCATAAATTGAGCAAATCTCTTCTAAAAACAAGAGCTACTTAGCACGGAAATACTACTATAAAAATAGCAGAATTATCATATGTTCGCTATTCTATATAACTTTGCATTAACCAAATTAATCTGCTATTTCAACGTAATGATAGACATCGAAAGCTTTGATTAAATAGCGTACGTTCGCTATTATATTTAAAAATTTTTTAAATAAAATTTTTTTAAAATTCAAGTACATCTGATAAATATTCTGGTTTGAAACGGGGAATTTATACTAAAATCTATGCATTATTCTACATAAAAAGAGTCTATGGTCTTCTTTAATACGTTGTAGGATCAAGGAACATTGCTGCATAGGCGTTATTTTTTTCACCTCTCAGCGGCAAGGGTATAAAATATTAACAGAAATTTGATTACTCACTATTCTGGTGACCTTAATCCAAGATCAAAATTCTCTCCAGGTTTACCGATTTCTATAAGTAAAACTAAAGGTAAAGAATAGACAAAATTTTCTCTACAGTCTTTGCTTCATATTCTTACTATGCAAATATATCCGTCATTGATGAAGAAGGTATCTTCAAACCCTCATCTTTGTAAACCATCATTTTGCACTTACGACAGGAGAGAGTTTAATGTTCCGCCGACAAAATTAAAGTATTTCAGAAAGGTTATGGGATAAAAGTTTTGAAACTTCAGTGTTCGCTATACTAATAAATCGCTATTGGGAAATATTCTGTTCAGTAAAAAAACCATCCTCCTTAACCTGGGGTAGGGGATTGACCCCTAATACGAATAACTCTACGCACTCCTTTCGTTCTTAAGAATCGGATAGGATCTTTTGCCAGTAAATAACCCCGAGTTACAGTTGTGCGCGCGCGTCACGTACCTCGGGTGCGATGCCAAAAATTAAAAAGTAAATAAAAAATAAACTTTTCTTTCTTCTTCGCTTTTCGCAACAACGTCACGTGCGCTTAAAAATCAGCTGAAGACGCCATAAGATCACGTGCTACTGTTTACAGCCAAGTTTTCTGCACCATCAAAGACCCCAGTTTCAAGCTGCGCAATATTAGTATCTTCACAGATTTTGGTTTGAGAAGTATCCTGTTCCACCATACGAGGAAAAAAAGAAATCAAGACTTAGTTCATTAATCGGTTTGTTGTACGCTGGAATCTTACTAAAATCAGACACTTTAATTGTTTCTAACAGCGAGATCTGTGGTGAATCATTTGCACATTTTAAAGAAAAACGGTAAGATTATGTTATTCATTTTAAGAAAATAAAATGTTTGTAACTATATTATCAAATGGTTTGATATTATTATCTATGTTTAACTGAATTATGTGTCTTGTGAAACGTTGGACAGTATGTGAATTCGCTTACATAATTCCAGTCTGATCTAAAATATTTACTTTGAATTTCAGAAATTAGTAGCAATCTGCACGTTTACACCCCACCCCCCACTTTTTACTCCATTCGAATTTTGTGAAAGTTTCCAGTTCGTCGAAAATACATCAAGTTCCGAAAACTCGTCTTTTAATTCCCCTCAGATATTTTTAAGAGCAACTTCAAAAGAGAAACCTATATAGTTGTAGTTTCAGTGGATCTTCGACTGTTAACAACTAATTTCTTGTAGATAAGGGTAGGTTTGTTCTTTTACCGCAATGGTCTTTTTTTATTTCACAAGGGCTAATTAGACCGTACCTACAGTGCAAAGCCGATTGCGAATCGCTACAAACATCCATGCCGCCACTTGGACTTGAACTCACAGAATATGGTACCGAATGCCAGCATCCTAGCCATTCGGTATCTTCCGGCTTCCTGAAGATTATGGAAAAGGTTGTTGAGTAAAATACCTTCCACCCAAGAAATTTGTACTTGCGAAATTTCTCCTGTCTCCTTATCTTTCATCACACTATACTACTATTTACTTTAAAAAGAGTGTTTCGTGTAAAATTTAATATTTTATCATCTTTCTTTTATTAATTTTAAATTTATTTAGTATATTCTTGTTTTTAATTTATTTTAATTATTTCCGATAACTTTATGCTTCATAATTCTATCCCTGAAATCTCAAACACGCAAAAATTCACTGATCTGGGGAGTTTATGTGCGCAGCTAGAAAAATATTCTTCATTTTAAATTGGAAGAAATCATTCTTTACAACCCTAAAAAATGATCATCAAAGAATACTGCTTGTTAAACAACCCTCTCTACTTTTAATATTAAAAAGAACTTAGAATGGAAGTAATGAGTAAAGTAATCAGAGGGTTTTAAGTTTTAAAACAAATGCTTTCTTAAAAAAAATTCCGCAAGAAACTTCAAATGATTAGTATCTGAAGTTGATTAAATTCTTAATACATATAGTCTTTATTCAAAAGATCTAAAAAGAAATTCTAAAAATGTGTCAGTAAAGCTGCTTTGTTAAGAATAAGTAAATAAACCATAAACCACGTGTGCAAACATGGTTTATTTAAATTAATTTATTGATCTGTGTGCCTCAAGCATCGACTATATTGTCGCGTTCACAAAGGTATCTGATTCAATTTACTGGTATACGATGATAAGACATAATAAATG
Source organism: Dolomedes plantarius (assembly GCA_907164885.2). Taxonomy (NCBI): domain Eukaryota; kingdom Metazoa; phylum Arthropoda; class Arachnida; order Araneae; family Dolomedidae; genus Dolomedes; species Dolomedes plantarius. The sequence continues at coordinate 99,596,694 of OU015492.1, read as the reverse complement.
TCTTATTTGAATTTTGTTTATCGAATTTTTATTCTTAAGAAAAAATCATCTACAGCTAAGGCATAAGAGAAATATACTTTAGAGTATTTCATCTTTTTCTTTTTGTTTTGTATGTTTAATATCAGTCATATGCTGATAATTTTTTTTAATTATATAACTAATTATATTTCAAATTTTGTTTAGGAACAAGAGATAATTTTTTTATTCCAGATATTGTATGGTTTTTGTGGTTCAATTAGCTCTCAATAATGTTTAAAGTTCAACTTTGGGAACCGTCTATTCACTCTCCTATATACTTTTATTTCTCTAAAACTAATCGCAACTTTTTACTGTGGTATTACGCTTTTTCAGTAATGCTTTAATATTTAGTGTGGACTGTTGCTTATATATCATTGACAAAATGGTTGCAAGGTCAGCTTAGTGCGGCTGAGATAGTATGTTTTTCCGGTTAACAGGAGATCCCATGCCGGGAAAACTTTTCAAACATCTTGAAAAATTATGATGGCAGTTGGCCAAATGCTTCACAGTTGTAACATGTGAGGAGTTTTAAAGATCTGATTTTACCAATAAGGGTTTATTTTAAGCTACTGTATCTATATTTACGAATATTGGAATATCTTGCACCGAGTTTTTACGGAGCTTGATCTAAATGATGATTTAATGATAAATTCTAATTTAAAAAAAAAAATTAATTTTTTTATTACGACCTTCATAAATTGATTTGACGAGCTGTTTTGTCGCTTGCCATTTGAGTTGGCCATTGAACCTCGGCATGTTGTCAGTACTTCGTTGTTGGCTCAAATTTGAACAGCCCGGGAAAAGTAGCGGATGTAGAACAAAATTTCATGTCTTACAGTACTTCCGATAATGAACAAAATTAATTCAAAGGGCGCCTTCCCTTCCAGGTCAGGGTAAATGTTGAGGTTTTCTCAGAAGTTCTCCAAACCAAAAGCATTCTAATTTTATAAGTGCAACAAGCGAGGAGGAGGATGATAATTGTATAATATACCTGCACTTCTAAGAGGTTCCGTATCTCAGACAAAGGCAATGGGAAAGTGCTTTTTTATGAAGTTAATTTCCAAAATTGATTATTTACAGTATTACCCTGATTTATTTTTATTTCAGAGTATTTTTTTAACTTACTTTTTATTTAAAATTTTTTTACTACTAGTGTCTACATCTGGTGTGTCTCGAACTAAACTATTTATATTCGCTTTTGTATTTGCTTTATAACAGTTTTGGGGTAAACCAAAGTTCGTTTAATATCGTAGTTTTAATACAAAATTAATCCCATTTACTTCCAATACTTTCCATAAATTTGTTCTTTGTAATTTTAAAATAAGAAATTACATTTCTAGAAATATTTTAAGGTTTGAAAACTTAATTGCAATCAAAGAATTACTAGTCTATCATTTCTCTGATATTAAACAAAGTTATAGCTTTTTACTCTCGAACTGTGATTTTCAAAAACAATTCTAAATTTGTGATTAGTCTCATGCCATTATTCCTGATCCCGTATTCAGCGATAGTTTAGCGAAATTTGGGACTGGAAATAAATACTCTAGGATCCATTGATTTCACGCTTTCCTTTTACCGAATTATTTATTGATCAGTTCTAGGGCAAAGTCTTCTTGCGACGTATTTTATAAGTTCGTTGTTCAACAACTGAACTAAGTCATTATCAAGAACATTAAAACTCTCTCTACAAATTAAATACATAGTTTACATCTCAAAATCCTAATCCCTTTATTAGGTTATTTGACTCAATCTCCATAGTTTTATTTCATAGAAAAGTTTAATCCCTTTTATATATTAAGAAGTGTTAATCACAGGTTATTTGACTCAATAACCACAGTATAGTTTTACTTCATAGAAAAGTTTAATCCGTTTTCTATTTTAAGAAGTGTTAATCACAGGGATTTTTGAATACGATAAAAAGCTTCAAGAATCTAGGATATCCATAAAAATAGTTTGACCAGAAATTTTTTATTAAACCGTTATCATGAAGGTTAATTAAATACGATACTAAAATGTTCGTCAGAAGTTTGCAACGATATGTTTATGTTCATTAAATATTCACTGATCCAAATTTATTTCACTTATCTTGAGCTAATTCTGGACACATATCGTGCTAATAGAATTACTTGCTTACTCAATTAGATAACATCCTCTGGAAACTGATTCTTACGGACCTTTACGAACAGCCTAAAGAAAAATACCTCTAATTTTCGTTGCCTCTCAATTAAGTTAAATGTTTGATCCCTACTTGTTCAGTGAGTAGATATTAACTCCTTTGTTCATTAAAAGGACCACTTCTGTTTACACTTCGCATGACTCTTATCGATTTTTTGTATTTTTCATGTAGTCTGACAATGAAAAAGGTTTAGCATAAGAAAGTGTTCAGGACTTAAAAAAATAATAAAATCTTTGGACACTTATCAATTAAACTTTAGGCTGCTAATTTTAAAAGTGCTTAGCATTTATTGTGATAAGTTTAGGATTTACCTCGAGTACCTCTCAATTGTTAGTTGTTTATATATATATATATATATATATGTGTGTGTGTGTGTGTGTGTGCATGCACGCGCGCGCGCTTAAGATTTACTTAAAGACACACAGACACATATCACAGGTTTATTCTAATGAGTCCTTTTCCTTTATTTTTTCTAAAATAAAGGATAATCCTGAAGAGCTATGGTAAAAAGTATTTTAAATATGTTATACATGACATTTTAAAATTATTTTATTATTAGCATAATTGCATTTTTAAATCTATTCCTCCATCAACTATACTTGTTTAATTGACACCAAAACAGCATGTTTTATGAAACATTTTAAAACTTTTCCCCGTCCTGTACGTGCGAATGCAAAACTTAATGCTTCTCCCAGGAAGTGACATTTTCCTCGATCTACAAATAAATGTTTTATTTCCATTATTATTGATAGGCTTGTTTTTCCCAAGATTTCATTTCTTACTTAACTCTTGTTTATTTTTAAAGTATACTCTATTTATTTACTCTTCGATCTTAAATTATTGTCAGTTGTTTTGACTCGCGTAAACATCGTAAACGTGTTTTCCTGTAGCGACTGTCTCTCACCAAATGACGCAGGAGAATCAGCTTATTCCATCTGCGCTGAATTTCCTCGCGGTACACAAACTCTGTGGTTAAGCGGGAGTTAGCTACACGTAACAGCGGAGAGTCAAAGCACTGACTTCGCACTCAGGTACTTGTGACACGTTGCATCCGTTCCAGCGAAACCGATGGAAACGAGCCAGCGTTGGGCAACTACAGCTGGGGATTAAAATAAACGCCCCTCTGTTGCGACACCTGAAAGATTCGGAACGCTTCATGGTTAGGTTATACTTCGTGAGCATATCTTGGAGGTGCACAAAGGATTGGGGAGTACAATGATCTAGGATGGCATCCTTTGTTCTACCTGGTCTCGTTTCAAGGGATTCTTGACTTTGGGGTCTTCCAAGAAAGAAAGGGTGATTACCCAATTCGGGGCAGACGGCGTGGCACCTCAAACTCTCGGGGAGGTCTTTGACATGTAATGTTATAATGCAGCTTTACATCAGCGGATTTTCTGATGGATGCATATAGAATCTTGCTGCACTAGCAAGTAGATTACCATTACAACATACAGAAGTATTTTAGTACTTTAAGAACAATGTCTTCATTCATAGTTTTTTTTCCCGGATATGGGCGAAATGCCGTTACTTTAAGAGCAGTTTGAGACTGCCTTTCAGACTTTCACTTAAGTTACCTAGTTGTTCGAGTTTTACATATTAATTGGAAGAGAAGATAGGATATAAATTGCTGTAGAGAAAATTTTAGCAAATACTATAATTTCTTTAATATTTTTGAAGGTTATAACGTTTATTCTCTGTCGTAGTTCCTCTTCATTATACAGGTTTGTAAAATAGCTTCACTGGCTTAGGCATAGAACTTTGTGATCTCCAGACAGATATTTCATACACTAAAACTTCATGAAATGATCTTTATGAATTTTTTTCGTTATGTTTAGAGAGAGCAGAATTTTAGTGCTCGTTACCCCGCAGAAACTTCATGAAGTGTTAAAATATTATGACAGAAATATAACTTTAGGGAGATTAACTATAGATTAGAGAATATTAACATAAATAATTATGGTGAAGAGAATAAAGTGTTTTGAAAATTATATTTTTTTATCTATTTATCATAATTCTGTCTATATCTTTTGTCTATTTGTCATAACTGTTGAAGAAACCTGACTTTTATGGTGATTATTAAATAAAGTAAGGTTGAATTTCTTCTTGGTGAATATTGAACACACAGCTGAATCATTTTTTTAACCGAATGAACATAATTATTTCGTAGAAACAAGTTGGTTCATTGAAATTACACATTCAAATTAAGCATTGAATAAATTAATAAATTATATACTTTCATATTTATGATATCTGAAACTGAATAATTCAATTTGATTAGAGGCAGAAACTTTCAAACTGTTGAAAATAATTACCAAAATATTATAATATAATATTTTGATAATAATTTTTTTTCAATTATAATAAATAATATATATTATTTAAAAATATATATTGTTTATTATAATATATATAAATAATATATATTTTTAATATTATATATATTATTTATAGTATTAATCATTTATAGGTGCTTATAAGTACTGTTTACTGCTCATAATGTTGCAAACTTTAGCATATTTCAGTATATTTACTTATGATATATCCTATAAACATTTACTTACAATGCTTTATTACATTGCAATATTGCAATTACGTTTAAATTTTGCTTTATTTTCATTACAGTGATACATACAATTATCGGCATGCCTTCCATTGCATGCGTGCAGTTGCTTCAGAGGGAACTGGCGGACTGCATTATCCGCTGTGCTCCGCTGGACGATATACGGATCCTGCTGGCATGCGGGGCTAAAGTAAACGAGCCCGTGACGCAGGGCTTAAGACCCATTCATTATGCAGCCTTTCAACAGTACTTGGAAGCTCTTAATTTACTGCTGGTGAGAGGTTCAGATCCCAATGCCATGGATGAAATCGGATACACGGCTCTTCATTTGTGTGCTGAACGCGGATACGAAGATCTTGTTCTTCTATTACTGAAGCACAATGCTAGGGTATCCTTCACGGAGCTAACCGACTGCGACAAATCCTTGGGAAACCCTCCACGGGCAGTGATCGCCGACGAGCCTCTGAGATTAGCCGTCAAAAATGGACATTATGATGTGGCAGAGATTCTACTCCAGAACGGTGCAGATCCAAATGCCAGATACTTCCTCGGAGCGGAGATCAACCTCATCAGTCCTCTCAACACGAGGTTTTTAGAACTGCTCTTGAAGTACGGGGCTGATCCAAACTCCCGCGACCGGACGGGCTTGACGCCTTTGATGAAGGCGTGTAGGCATCCCCAGGGCCTCCTCGCTGCTCAAATCCTGATCAAGTACGGCGCAGACGTGAACGATATGACTTCTGAGCGACACGATAACAGAACTGTCTTGCACTATGGCGTTCTCAGTGGTAACATAGATACTGTGAAGATGTTATTGAGGCATGGCGCCGTAGTAAAGTTCTCACCAGACTACATGAAGCCGAGTCCTTTAGACTTCGCGATCCTCAGGGGAAATCCCGATATGGTCAGACTGCTCATAGATTCTGGTGCAGACGTGAATCTGGGATCACCCATCATCGGTTGTCCTTTGCACATTGCTTTATCTGAAAAAGTTGAAAACAAGGTAAAAATGAATCCATACTTTTTGAAAGATATAAAACAGGTTAATTAGTAGTCTTTGTTTTGTAGTCTATTATTGCATCTAATTAGATTCGTGATTTTGAAAGTTAGAAGGAAACCATTGAATCTGATTCCGATAAATTTAGTGTAATATCTTCGATCAGCGTAATACTATTTTTACGAGACTAATTGAAAAATTTCACCCCAGTTTTATTTAAACTGCGTCTATGCAAATAGGATCGACACTATTTCACTAAATTATCATGCCATAGATATCCCTGAGATCAGAGCTAGATCTGTCTGGCCTGTCGTGTAAATCGAGACATTACCTGAAGTTTGGTGAAATGCCAGACGATGGAACGTTAGGAAAATTGCCAGTACCTAGAATGAAACAAACACAGAATAAAAGAAATATCTCATCATCTTTTTATAAACAGGATATCGTTAAAAATATATGTATGATTTGTTTCGTATTTTTTGAAACTTTATTGAAGCAGGAATTTGATTCCGTACCTTCATGAGTTAATGTATTGCAATGTGTTAGTTGTGTGCATTGGCCAGGTATACTCAGACATTAATCATATTCACTTACATAAAGTTATTTTCCAGAATATTCAAATGTATAATTTCTTTAAGTGAAATTGGATGTTAATGTACTTACAGGAGCATAAATGTAGGCATTCACAGCAAGTTATAATAGAAAACCCTTTATCTGATAAATTCAGATTTCTTTATTTTAATTTGGTATGCAAAACGTTACATCGGGAACAATGTTTCGTATAATTTCGAAGCAATGCTTTGGAATGCACTACTATACGTCTCATTTGAGGCAACTTGTATTGAGCAGTGAGTCCGGCTACTTTAGAAGAGAATTAAGGTTTTAATTATGAGATAGATTTAAAAATGTATGACGAAAACTATGTAAAGTAGTATTAGCATAATTGTTGACTTTCAGATTTCAATTTGTACAAGAAATAATCATTTTCTGCTTCATCCATATTCCTAGGAGAGCAGGGTATACAATGATGTAACAACTTTTGAGGCACATATCATTCATTATACATGCCTAAAAATTTACTCCCTCCCAAGTCCTACTGATTGCCTCATCGTGGCGGGAGAGTGTTCCTGGGCGGAATGGGTGAAGTACGCCGGGAGTTCGCTCCTGGTAGGGTCACCCTAGGCGTGAAGGCCATTCCACTATGCTCAGCTAAAATCAGTAGGCGAAGGAGTCAAGACAGTCTTCTACCTATTGGAGCTCCGGTCTTCGGATCAACAAAAGCTGCACATTCCTTCCTCTATATGGTTGTGTTGACTCATGATTCTGAAGCTGCATCGTCCGTAGCGCAGACTAATCAGGGACGTGCTCAAGGTTTAGGCAGAGGGCCTCGTTAGACAAGTAAATTACAGTCCCCACAAGCTTCAAAGACCTTGAAAATTCTACAGTGCAATATAAATGGTTTAACTTCTTTACAACTAGAGTTAAGTGGATTCCATCTCACGTAGACCTTTATGGCAGTGAATTAGCAGACAAACTAGCAAAGGAAGGTTGTAGTCATCTAACCCCTTTCTCTTCCGCTCTTACCTTCCTGGAATTATATTCCAAGACAAAATCACAAAATATGGTCAAGTGGAAGGTGCCTCCCATCCATCATTGGTACTTAGGTAATAGGTGGGGTTTGGCTTTAACCCTTAAATGCGACAGAGGCTCCCAGACACGCTCACACGGCTTGCCAGTGGTCACATCAAGAGTCTCTCGTTTTCAGAGGGCAGGAAGATCTTCGCCACCTGCACTAAGTGTCGATTTCACCAGGCCTCTGCCGAGCACATTTTAAGTTGTTTGAGCTTATCTAGGAAATATATTTATTCCGATCCCCTTCTTGCACGCGACTTTCTGAGGGTCAACGGCCTTATGGATCTTGTCTGACTCCCTCAGACACCGGAGGATAAGTAACAGCACAACACAGCAACAACAAAAATTTACTGAAGTAAAATTTACTGAAGTTGATGTTCCTCCGTACCACTAAATTATAAATTTTATTTTCCTTCAGCTGTCTGTATGTTTAGAAATGATTTAGTTTGTTTATAGAATATGAAACTTTGAGTATACTTCGCAAACTTTGAAGATTTTATTTCCGCTTATCGATTGAACATGGGATAAACATGTAGATTATTGCGTAAAATCTTAGTAGAGCTACAAATTCCAAATTTATCGTATCTGAGGTTCTGATGGGGAGAAATTGGGTTAAATAAATGCAAAGGGTAGATTAAAAATAATAAAGTAGTGAAAATATTAAAGGCAGACAACAAATGGATGCTACTTCAGAGGAAAACGTGTACACAGTAAACAAATAGACATGATGTGTTACTTGGGATTTTCGTGGTAGAGTGATTATTGTGTTCATTATAAGAGTATTGGTGTCAGTGACTTCGCATTTTATGTATTCATTTTCTCCCATCTTTTCCCCCAGAAAGAGATCATCAAACTTCTACTGGAATGTGGGGCGGATCCCAACGCAGTCTCGGTGTGCGAGGAAGGTCCCTTAATCAAGCCTCCCATCGGCGAATACTTCAATTCATGCGATAATCCTACTGAAGACGTCATCAGATTACTTCTGAAGTACGGAGCGCGAATAGTCATCAAAAACCAGGTACATCATCCCTTGGGAATTCTAAAGTGCGTGCACAGACTACACCCTCAATCGCACCCGGAGGTTTTGGAGGTGGTGCTAGAAGCTGCAGAGTCCTACAGTGCGGCCTCAATAAACCGGTAAGTAATAAGATATAACTATCCAGATTTAGTAAGATAAAGTGTTGATAGCTTATTATTTCAAACTACATTTGTGACTTGAAAAAAGTTGTGGTTCGATCGTTTTAGTCCTCAAGGTCGGGCACAACTGATGAACAAATGTCCAGCAAATTTTCGGTAAAAAAGGCTAAATTCTGTTAAATATTAAAATAAGTAATTTCACCCTGTTCAAAAATACCGAACAAGAAGCATTTTGCACTTCAACATATCAATGCTATTGTTTTGTTTTTTTAAGCGATTTTCTGGATATTGATTTTTAAGACAGTGAATAGCTAGCTGTCTTTTGAAATCTTTCACATTACCAAAGTATGATTCAAAATGATGGCGAATCTTAATAAGGGAAAATTTAGCAATAAGCCATTCGATTTTTTAAACAGAATTTCACAGTTCTATAGTTTTTTAATATTTTCTTGGTCGAGAAGTCAACATTTTTGTCTGGTGGCGGCATAACATATAACGTCTACAACAAATAAAAATACATTTAGTTCTTTACCATATGTGTAAATAATATGTTTCAGAAACTTTAAGGGAATTCGCCCAGCCCAAAACCTACCTCGTTGTACCCGTCTTAACTCATTCATTATTTGCACGTTTCATCTTTTAAGCTGTCAGTGTATATTGGCAGAACTCACTTAAAAATGTTATGTTTTGCGAGTTAGGGAACCATTAATATTTTCAAACAGTAAAAATAGCTGCAAAGCAGAAAATAACATTTTATGATTTTCGATTGCTATGGATGCTTGAAAAATTGTTTTTCTCTAATCGCCTTGAATGAATTTTATATTAAGTGTTCTTTATGGAACAACTTTCAAAAATTGTTTTCTGAGTTATACTACTATTGCGTGCATTGATATATTTTTATGTAACTAGCTTTTCCTCCTTATTCTCTCAATCTTCTCATAAATTTTTTCATTTCAAGTTCGTTTATAACACCTTTTCATCTGATTTCTCACTCAGGTCGCTCATGCTTACTGACCAGCAGCGTAACGCCCTCAACGAGCACGCCCTTACGACTCTCCCACTCAAGCACATTATGAGGATTTACATCAGGAACCTTCTAGGAGGGGGATCAGTAGTCATCAAGAAAGTTCAGTGCCTCCCTATCCCTAGAACCCTGAAAATGTACCTGCTGTACGAGATATAGAAACTTTTTTGTAAGCGCTGATATTTGTTAATTTTTTTTAAAGAGAGCCAGGTCTCTCCTCTTTCTCCGAGACGAAAGAGACTTACGGCCATTCGAAAAGGAGGTTCGAAGAATGACAACAGGATTCATCATTTTGCCTTTTGAAAGATAAGGCTATCAGATAACTAAAATTTAGAGTCTATCAAGCATTCATAATTTTTGTGATAAGTTCTGGCTTTATCTAAATAAGAGAACAAATATTCTGTTTTATAAATATACTTTTAATTTAAAAAACAATGTTAAATCTATTGATAAAGTGTAAACTTTTTAAAATCCAAATAATGTGAATTCATGTTTAGGCATTCTCATTGAAAACAACGCCATTTCGATTCAAAAACATGAATTTATAAGTGAAATTTTTTTATGAATATTTATTCATATGTTTGAAATGAACTACATGTAATGAATTACCAGTTTTATCTCTGAAAAATGTTTATTTCGTTTACAAGCCATGTTGACATCCTTTCAGTCCATTTCTATTTTATTTCTATTATTTATTTATTTATTGTGATGCACGGAAAATTGGTGTACTGGACACATAATCTGACAGACACACTGTAATTTGAAAAAAACAAAATTAGTTATTAGGAGTGCTTTCAAATTAGTCAGTCTAAATCTTTCACAGCATGGCTTTACTAGTTGTTGAGAGCACTGACTTAGAAAAGTCATAGAAAATTAAAGTTTTTTTTTGAAATCATCATAATTTTTAAATTCATTTATGCCTATTGGATCTTACTTTGCCGTGCGATCTTAAGTTTATTTAAGCATGATCTAATAGCTCCATCATATAAATTTTATATTGAGTGGTTTTTATTTTAATAATTAAAATAAAAATTCAACTCATTGTTCAAATATGGAGGTTACAAGATTACTTGACTGACTGACTTATTCATCTACAATATTTTCTATACTCAAACCATTTTTTTGCAACAGTTAACTTGCATTTATTCACAATTAAATAAATCAATATCTTTCGAAATAGATATTGCAAGCTAGATACAAGATCCATGGCTGGAGCTCCAGCCATGGTTTCTCCAGCCACCTATCCATGAACGTAATTAAAAATCGAACATTGCAAAATATTAAAATCTTCGTTTGATTTCATAACATACTTATGGAGTCATTTTTTTAGATCTTCTGTAAGGAAGAGATGTTAAATGGCTGTATAAATATGAAATTTACTCACAGAATGGTAGACCTTTTTTTGATGGTTTCACGAATATTGCAGATGAATTTAGCCAAGTGACTGAGCATTTATCACCCATTAAAGAAAACAAAAACCTTGCTAGGTTATTTTTTAAAACATATCAATTGGCTTGCAATTGAGTTAAGTTTATCCGTTTCATTTCAAACAGTTTAAGTTTAAACAACTCTTTTGACGCTGCTTAGAATTATCTGGTAACTTCATGTATATTCAGTTCTTCTGTACCGATTAGAATTATCTGATAGCCTTGGTCTGAGTTGGATATACTGCATTATTTTGCTGTTGTGAATGATTAAAGGGAATGAAGAGAAAAGAATGCGATCATTCCCTAACGAATCAAATTTACGTATTTTTTAAGTGTATCTAGTCTTTGTGGATTTCTGACTTGTTATTTTGTAGTTTTATACTTCATGTTTGTGATGTTTGAAATGGAACGTATCGCCATGCATATCAGTGTGAACAGTGATCATTTTTCTCACTGTGATGTTTTTTGTTGGAAATCTTAATTCGTTATTTTTATATAGCTCTTGAAAAGAACATCCATTGCTAGGATCAAAGATTTGAAAATGATCTTCATGATTTTAAGGAAAGTTATAGTGCCTAAATGCCGAGACATTTGCATTTTAAAATATGAAGATTTTACAAGCTCTTCGTGATAAGGAAAATTTCACTCCGTAAAAGTGTATGTTAGATCATAAAATTTATAGTATAAAATTTATAGTATTAAATAAAATTTGCATAAAATTTATAGTATTGAAAGAAAAATGAAACGGGTGTCTATTTTTGTATGAAAATTTTAACTCTAATTTATTTCAAGTTTTATTTGTATTAGAACTAACCCTCATGCATTCATAATCTAAATATTTATACATATAGAAATACCTTTTGTATATAAAAATAATAATCATTAAAGATAAAGATGCCCCGAAGAAAACTTAATAACAATATCTAAAATTGTACCCAATACTCTTACTATCTAAAAGCGGTAGAATATTCTTTACCTTTCTCATCATGCTTATTCCACATAATTCAGAAAATTCATTAAACTTCTTAATTAAAGATTTTGAAATATTAATCTTATTATCTAATACTGAGCAGACTCATAATCACAATACTGGTAAATGACGTGAAAATTTGAAATAGGAGTTATAATACCTCGGATCATACCTTTCTTTATTCTTCATCATAAATTTGAAGCTATTGCAGCAAATAATTTAAAGTATCTAAATGGAGACCTTAATGAATGATTAAATAAACAAAAAGAAAATAATTAAATGCTACTGAAATTCGCGTTTCCTAACATTTCAGATAGTTGAAAACTGACTCCTTTAGGATACAACAATTGACGATTTTAATTAACTATGAACTTGAATTACAGAGCTTCTTCGGTAAAAGATTTCTGACTGCCTAACGTACATCTTTTAATGAGGAATAAGAGTTTAGAAGTGAATAAAGAAAATGATCACTGCTGTTAGTGAATATGTTCCTATATGATATAAGCCCTATTTTTTTGTGTATAGAGATTATTGATTTTTGTACCTTTAATACCTGAGCTGTTTGTTACCATTTGTACTATTTTGAATACAGCTAATAAAACTTTGAAAACAACCTGCTGCTGCTAGTGTCTTCAGTTCAAAAAAATTAAATTCTCTGCGAGATCTGCATTCACCTAGACACTTTCAAGCTACGAAAGAAATTATAAAGAATGTATGATGTATGATCAAGCGGTCACAGAAGCGGAATTTACAACAAGATAGCATGTCTTCTGTGTTGTAATTAATATATATATATATATATATATATATATATATACAGAGGCTGTTCACACATTTTTTAGACGATGTATATTGTATTCACAAAACTAAATTACATAAAATTCTTGTGTTTTAAATGTTCTATTTGACATCCCTTATTCTGAACTATCTTTCGACACCACAATTTCCAGGATAATAATGCCTTTTGAAGTGTCAGAAGAGGTATTCTATCCCATTCCTCCTGAACAGCTTTCCAGAGTCCTGTAAGGGTTTTGGGACGAAGTTTGGATAATGCAGATTTTAAAAGTCCGAAAGCACAAATATCCATAGGTGTTACATCGGGAGATTTAGTAGGGATATTAGTGAAGGGTATGGCCTTGATACCAGTTTTTTGTTCCATTTCTTTTAGGAAATTTACAGTGGATTTTGATGTGTGACTGCTAGCTTTGTCCTGATGGAGTCTCACAGATTGATGGCACTGTGGGTAAAGCGATGGTATTTCATTCAGAAAAATTGGCGATAAAATATGTTCCTGGTAGTATTTGGAGTTAATCTTGACATTTTTTCCCACTCTCTTTATTTTAAAATTGCCATTATAAGAAAAACCAGCAACAATCATGAATCCCTCAGAAAAACTTTCTTTCGATTCTTTGAAGCATGTACTTAAATTTTTTTCTCCCCTTTTATGATAATAAATGGCTCTTTTTTTGCTGCAATCATTTAAATACACCCATGATTCATCTATTGTGACAATTGTTTTCCATTTTTCTTTGGATAAGTGTTTCTCATATAGAATTCTGCAGCGTGTCCTGCGTTCAGCGATATGATTTGGAAGAAGACGATGCACATTGCGTTTTTTCGCTTTCTTAAGATTTAAATCAACGTTTATCATTTTGTTTACAGTGGACACCGAACATTTTAATGACTTTGCAACTGTCCTTTGACTAGGGGGATTTTCTTTTAACATTAAACAACGTAAATTTGCAATAGTCGAAGATGTCCGTTTCTTCCTTGGATACTTGTTTGGAATTTTTGTCCCACTTGAGGCTCCAATTTGACGTTTTTTTCCTTTCTTGTTGACGATATTAACTATCGACGCTTTAGATATCACAAAACCATGACTCTCACATCGTTTTTGGATAACGGAGTATGCATATTTCTCTTCGGAAAGAGCATAAATGTAGCCTTCGAACCACTGTTTTGTTAAAAACGCCATTTTGAATAAAACCAAAACTTTCAAGCCGTAGACGATAATTTTGACTTTTAAAAACATAGTACAATTGCAATTATTTCTTTTGCAGCAAACGAATTTTTATTACCGCTTAACAAAATCGTCTAAAAAATGTGCGAAGAGCCTCTGTATATATATATATATATATATATATATATATATATATATATATATATATATATATATATATATATATATGTATGTATATATAATTTTCTTTGTCCTATGGAACTGCTGATTATTAAGCAGCTGTATAGCATGAAGCACGAGTGAACGTTGGTGAAACAGGCTTTTTACGGAACAAGACGTTTTCCTGAATATTTATGCATTTCATTAACATACTACATGGAGATAATATTGTGTTCTGTGTAGATTAATGTTTGATAGGGATGTAACTGTGGATCACATGAAAGACTCATCTGTTTCAGACCCGTAATTATGCTCTAAAGTCAATAATTACGTAAGAACTTGCAAAATGTTCATGGCCATTGTTAGCAAATGACAACATAGGAAATCTGGGTGATATAATCGTCTTCTAGATTGACTGGGTTTTGGACGCTACGGTGCTTGTTTACCGAGGTCTAAACAGATCGGAACCTTCAGTTTAAAGCTGATTCCAAAACGGCTTCAAGCACCCTTGCCAACTCGAACTCCCAGACGTTGTTACGCGCCGTAGCCATTCGGCTAAAGTCGGCTATATTCGGAGAGATATTTCAAAGTTAAAGAAAAAATTATCAGTTAATGATTTTAGGATTTTCTGTCAGACGGGTTTTTGAACGTGTTAGAGATTTTGGAGAATACTCTTCTGCCGTAGATTCTGTGTGACGTTTTGCATGTTTTTTATTTTTCGCCAAAGGATGTCTCCACACGAAAATGAGTGGCAAGATGTGAAATTAATTTCGCTAAACGTCTAGTTTTGATCTTCTAGTTATATTATATCTATGCACTGAATGAGTTGATCTATAACCGAGAATAGTGCATACCAAACTCTGGGAGTTGATATTAGATTGAAAATGGAATGTGGGTATAGTATTAGGTTTAGTTCGGTTTTAATAGTTTGTTTCTTAAAAATATATTTCTAGCAAATTCTCCCTTCAAAGTTATGGATTCCTTCTCCTAGTATATATTCCTTCTAATTTCTGTTGATATAAAATTTAAGGGTTTTCATCTAATTTTGCTGATTTAAACTCACTTGTAATAACAACTTAAAACTGACCTTTGTAGCACGTGTAGTAGAGCTTCAAAGCAATCCATACTGGCTGAGGCATATTTTGCTGTCTTTTCTGTTTACATTCATTTAATATACATGTGATTCGAGTGTTTACTATTTACTATTTACATGCATTACAGAGAAATAATAGTGAAATCATATGGTGAAATCATATGCTCAGCGTCAAAAAGAGTATCGAAAGAGAAAAAAAATCTAAAATCAACTTCAGAGTGCGAAAAAAATACTAAAAACAAACGCTCAGTGTCAGCAACAATTCCTGCAGAATCAAATAGAAAAAGTACAGCAAAATGAAACATTGAATCTTGCTATGTATGATATATATATATTTCGCATGAGAATAAGAAACATTTTCATTTTTTATGTTTTAGATATAATTTATAATTCACTATTTTATATTTAATTTTTAATAAATGACTATTTTTCCTAAAATATTAAATGAAATTTACTGATTTAAATCCTTACTTTACATTTTTTGCTTTGAAAAAATTATAAAAAATAAAATTAAAATATACAAATTAGAGAGAGAGAGTGTGAGAGAGAGAGTTTGTTAGGTAGTTAGTTGAATAAAAGAGCGCTGCACATTTTGGCGTGACAAAAATACACTAATATAATCAATAGAAATCTACATATTAAATCACGTTTAGAGTTGAAAAAATAACTTAAAGAACTTTGTTCCTGACGGGGGTCCCCCGACCGCACAATTAAAAAAAAAAATTCTCTTCTGTCAGAATCTGATGTTGAATCTTTATGGTGAAAAAAAATCATTAAATTTGAACTCAGTTGCAGGATAACTTAGACAACAATTAAGTTTAATGTTTTAAACTCTAAAACGAATGACAGAAAATCATTTTACTTGTCTGCTTTGACGTCCTTTTACTAGCCAATTAAACTGTCAATTGGTATGCCAATAGCGAATTTCATCAACCTATCATTACTCCCTCCCCTACCTTCAAGTAAGCGCAGATAATCTGCACAGGTTGTTGTTTACAGCTCTGCCCATGCCTTGCAGATTAATTCTAGTTTGGTCAATTTGCGTATTAAATAGCTATGCGCGTGACTAGGCATTCACTGCCGGCAGGAAATTGATTCCTACGCATAATCATACTGTAACCGTATGCTTAATCAATTTTCTATTATTCAGCTATTATATCACTATATATAGATGCTATTATAACGATATATGCTCATCATATCATTAAGCACTCAATACCAATCAAAATATCAATGTTACAACAGCGAATTCTACTGGATTAAAAAACAAAATGCTCAAATAACGATTTTATTTTGAGTTAATTCATTTATAAGGGCATTGATATCAGATTAAGAACTTATGTAATGTGTGTTGGAGAGATTGCAGAACAGCGCAAATGGGTGGACAGACCTGTCAACAGTATCAAAGACAACAGTATTTGTTTTTGATACTGTTGCAAGCTACTTAAAATTCTTTGGAAACATATAATACAGTTCCTCTGTATCCTTGTGTGTACGTGCATGGTGAGGAAAATTTTTAACGTGTTATATGAAGGTTCCATCAATTTACAGCAACTCTAAAATTGGTTTGTCTGTATTTACAGCTGTTTTCAGCTTTAATTAAAAACAATCTAATCTAAAGGTCACATATTTGTTAAAATGTATAGTAAATTCCCCGACGTGTAAATTGTTAACTTACAATAACTAGAGAAAAACTCACAACAGAAACCCATGGTTTCTTAATATCCACAATAAAATAATGATGGTGGTAACCACCATTATCCACAATAAAATAATGATGGTAATATCCAAAATAAAATAATGCTCAATGTGCAACTAGTTTAGAGCAATTTCGAACATTTCTGAACTGTGTGTAAAGACAATATCTCCTAATGCTTCTCGGTCGTATGAAGAACTGTTTATTAGCTCGAAACAATTGCCAAACGATATTAAGAACCTGTGTGTTAGAGTGTTCAGTCACTCATTGACGGGTACAAAAACACTTTAAGCTACTTTAAAGTTGCTATTAGAACAATTCAAACTTCAATAAACAAAATATTTGGCATGAAAACCAATACTGTCCGAAGACCACGAACAACCTTTCGAAAAATTAAATTTATAAATTTCGAAAAATTAAATTTATTATTAAATTAACAAATATATTGGTTTTTCCTATATGAAGATAACGCATTAAGAATAATATGGTGAAATTACGACCAGGAAACAGGTAAAATAAAAATGATTACTACTGTGGGTCTTTCCAGTTCCACTTTGGCGAATCTATTTTAGAAAGGATTATAAAAGGGTCTGTTAAGCAGCGATAACATGCAAGTCATAAAAATCAAATTTTTGGACGTATATAATAATCCACATTAAGGTGTCGTGATAGATATAGCTGTTAATGTCCAAGGAATGGATAGAACAGAAAAAAAAAATCCTTTTTGTATATTTCAATGCGGCAAGCTATTATCTTGACTCTATTATCTCTAAGGCATCCAGTCATATAATCGAGAGTTTTGTTAGCTGCTTTAATTATAAACAAGCAACCTGAGTAGATTGCTTGCGCATAGCCGAAGGGGTCAACAGATGTATGCGGTTAGAATCTCTCGTTAGCATATATAGCAGCGACTCACTGATTAACTTTTTAAAAGAACGTCAAAACAGACAAGCAGAAAAGTTATTTACTTGCTTTGATTTTTTAGTTAAAATTCTAATATTAACTGTTGTGAAATCACCAAGCACCCAATAACAAATATATTGGTTTTTCCTATATGAAGATAACGCATTAAATATTGCAAAAATGAAATTAACAAGCATGAATATCACATTTAACGGCATTACCCGTTGTCCAATAAAACAGGACATTTTTGCTGAACGGTAGAATCCAGTTGCTGTTACTGCATGAACTCTGCTTATCAATCTCAGTTCGTTTTTTGTTTGCAGTTCTGCCCTCGTACAGAAGCAAATAATAAATGTACCTAGATATTTATTAACAAGACTTTACATTCTACTTCTGAGAATATTTGTAAAATATTTCTATGGAATCGACTTTTTAGGAATAAAGTGACTACGATTTCATAAATTATGACGAGCATCAGATGTAAATGTGTGAAAATGTATAATTTTTGTGGACGAAAATGATATTCAAATGGTGAGATTTTACTATGGGTTCTGATGAAGCTGGAAGTCACGGTGCCTATTCTGAACATTTCAACATGTTATCGTAGGATATTGTTTGAATTAATCCTGTTTTTTTCGATGCTTTTGCTTTCAAGAATATAAAAGGTAAGTGATTTTATTGTTTTTAAAACTATTAAATTTACACCAAAATCTTGCTACTGAAACTTGCTACTGAAAAATAAAGCCGTACAGAAAATGTGCTTTGAATACTCAAGGCTAAAACGTGATCTAAGGTTTTACATTAAAAGTTTAAACATATGTTGTATTGTTTTTAAATAAATAACTGAACAAGGAATAATGATTGAATCAACGAGAAGAAAGTTGGCAAAATATGTATATAAATGAAGAGTTGGTGTAAGAGGAAATGCATTGAAAAGTAATAAATGGTATTTATTGCATATCGTTGTTATGGGAAGAGAATATTTCAGTCAATCTAGTTTGTTACTTTATCCTCAACTTTTTTAATGTTTTAATCTAATTCAATTTACTCTCTTTTATATTTTTTTAAAGCATTTAAAATAGTTCAAATTGACAATGTTTCACTCTGTATTACACGTTTAGTTTTAATTTTAATTTGATCCGAATAGTTCATGTTTTAAAGAATATGGGATTGCTTCAATTGTTAACGCAAACTGAATATTGTTTATGGTTTATTATTACTACTTTTCGGAAAGTGGTGAGAAACTTTGCATTAAACTTTACATAATATTGAAAAAAAATTGCATAAGGGCAAATCTAATCTGCTTTTAGTTACTAATGAATGATGAAACTTTTTAGATATCACTGTTATTGAAAGATTCATTGACAGCTACTTGCATTTTATTGAAATTTAAATCTATTAAATAGCGAAACTTATATTTCAACGCATACAGATTTTTATTTCAATGAAAGTTAAAATTTCTACATGGACGTTCCTTTTTGACTTTTTTTTTAAAAAAACACGAATTATAGACAAAGAAATTATATTGCATAAACTTTAAACAAAACACGTTAAGGTCGAAAGGCTTGAAACTTACTGTATAATTAATATTTATGAGGAAAGGAAGTAAAGTTATTTTATTAAATGCATGAAACCATCGAGTAAACTGAACGCGTTGAATTGCTAAGTTTAGACACTTATGATATTGTAAGTAGGGAAAGAAGTTTGGAATAAATTACCCTAATCAAACAGATTTAATGCAAATTTTCTGAGTTATTCTATTCTACGGTCTATAAGTATCCATACTGGAATTTCAGTATAAACTTAAGAACATAAAATGTCCAGTGTTCTTGGAAAATTTGAAAATGGCATGGAATTTGCAGGAATTCGTTGAATTCACTAACGGTAATTCTAATCCTAGAATTAAGAAGAGTATTACCTCATAATTACTCTTTCTTCCAAAAAAACTTTGATGAGATAAAAGAAAATCTTGATCAGTTATTAATTCTATTATTATTTATTCTGAATATTTGTAGATTTTAATTCGCTTTCGTGATATGTTTGATAGATTTCAAAACATCAATGTAATCATCAAGAAATGTTTTTAAAAATGTATCTTTTATAATGTATGTATTTTTCAGAATGGGGTGTGTGAGTGTTACTGATGAGTTAAGTATATATATATACTGCTCAAAACAATTAGGGGAGCACATGGTTTTAACAAAATTACGCAAATACTTACACCGATAAGTAACATACAATAAATCATCCATAATTTAAAGCCTAGCAGGAAACAGAAGAAGAAAACTTCATATGCAAATCAAAGTTCATGAAGTCAAAAACCAGAAAAAGAACATAAGGGAGGAAATCGGGATCTTGCAGAAATGTATGTTTCACTGCCTTAACCCTTTGAGGGGCAGTGTTTGCAAAGTGCAAACGCTTAAATCTCGTCCTTCTTTCACTTGCATTCAACGTAGCCCAGTTAAATGAGCAGAAAAATGACTTGTGCTGCCATCTGTTATCAGTTTAAAGAAGTAAAGTCCTATTACAACCTGTAATGGGAAAACTTTTGAAGATTTTTTAGGTTAAAAAAATCGAGAAAAAAATCTACACCGTGCAAACAGTGCAGGTTGTTGCCCCTCAAAAGGTTAACTGTGAAATTCGATTGCTCAGTTATTCTTTTTGAGAAAAGATGACTTGAAAATGTCTCAACAACGTGATTTACCGTAATCCATGGCATGGCGTATTATAGGCAGACTTGAATCCGGGCAAACACAACGTAGTGTCGCGAAAGCTGTTGGAGTCGCCAGAAGTGTCGTTGCAAGGCTGTGGAATCGATTCCAAGAAACAGGGAATGTTAGACGCCGACCAGGGCAAGGTCGGCCACGCGCCACTACAGCAACTGATGACCGGTATATACTGTTAACAGCTCGTCGAAACAGAACAGACAATGCTACTCAGGCAACAGGACGAAGGGTGTCCAGCCAAACAGTACGTAATAGGCTTCATCAGGGAGGTCTCTATGCACGTAGGCCAATGGTCAGCATTCCGTTGACCTCACGCCACCATGCGACCCGAAGAAGATGAGCTGCTGAACATCGAGATTGGGAGCAACATGATTGGAGCCAGGTGCTGTTTACAGACGAGTCCCGATTCAGTCTGGAGTGTGACACCCGACGTGTTTTGGTATGGAGGGAAAGGAGCACTCGAAATAACCCCACATTCGTTCGTGAAAGGTCGCAATATAGACGAGCTGGTTTTATGGTATCGGGTGGAATCAGCATAGGTGGACGTACGGACCTGCATATCATTCGGAATGGTTATTTGACGGCCCGAAGGTATGCAGATGAGATACGGAGACCTCATGTCATACCTTACGCTGCAGCCAATGGAGATTCCTTTGTTTTCCAGCATGATAATGCCAGACCGCATACAGCTCGTCTTGTGGAGAACATGCTTGAAGCTGAAACAATACAGCGTATGGAATGGCCAGCGTGCTCTCCTGACCTGAATCCAATCGAGCATATTTGGGACATGCTCGGACGACGCATTGCTGCGACACCAAGGCCACCTTTTACTCTCTGAGACTTTGAGATTGCACTTCTTGAGGAGTGGAACAGTATTCCCCAAAGTCTTATCGATAACATCATCGCATCCATGGAAAACAGGTGTGCAGCAGTCTTAGCTGTTCGAGGAGACCACACGCCATATTAAAAATCTTGCATCATTTCTAAACAATACATTTTTATCGTTTACATGTAACCAAATTGTTGCCCTAAGTCATCTTTTCATGTTTTTTTCCATATTTTTAAAGAATTAAAGCTTAATTACAAATTTTTTTACGTCTTTCTTTCTGTATTGCGCATTGATACGCGTGTACTATCCATTTTATGTCAATACGTGGCTGTCTCGCACGGTTTTCTTAACTTCCTTGCTTGCTCTCCTTATTTTTTTTAGCAGTGTATATATATATGTCGGACTTAAGCGGGAACGAAATAATTATTCTAAATTTAAAGGGGGCTTAGTAATTAATTTATTGTCGTGGCGTAATTCGCCACTATTCTCATATCTTGGTTCGAAATACATCGAGAGATATCGGGGAATTTCCCTTTGGATTGATTGACATCTGTAGCTCCACCCATGGTTCATCGCCGGTGTATTCGTCACAGAGACCATGTAGGCATGCGCGGTGGCTTTGGATGGAGAAAAACAATAGCGTGTAATCAGACGGCGGGATTTAATTCATTGCTAGTGGACGCGTGTCAGCTGGGTCCCTAATTTGAAAATGGCGAGAGCTCAAATATGCGCTACTTGGATCAGTGGTTGCCGGAAGGTGAAATAAATTGGATTGAGCTAGAACTATGTTTATTTATTGGATTTAGACTACTTACCACTCGCCACCAGTATTAACATGATGACTGCTAATGCAAACCTCACGCCTGTCAAGAGCCGGTAGGATGAAAAAGAACTACGCAGAAAAAAAAAACCCGCCTCACTTTTGGATTAGCACGACAGTGCGAAAATTTATGAAACGACGATAAATTAAAAATAATAATAATAATAATAATAATAATAATAATAAAACAACATGGCATCGAAGACTGAAGTGAAAACGGAATTCCACGAAATCATACTCGATGACAATTGGATTCAAGAACAAATGAACACCGGAAATGAAAATGTCGATCAAGCGAATGATGACAAGAAACCTATCTTAAAAAACATACCAGGCTGCACAGGAAAAATTCAAGAAGCAATATTGAAAGAAAAACCGTTCGAAAGAAAAAACATGCCTGAAATAAAATTACCAATACCACAATTCGATAACAGAAGTATCAAAAATATTTTTCAATGGTTCCAGTTGTTTGAAGAGAGTTGCAGCACGTTTGAATTAAATGAGAAATGGAAAAAAGAAAATTTAATGCGCTACTTAAGTCAAGATATTCAAGAAGTAATAATATCCACGGAACTATATAAAGAAGATTACATTAATATTAAAAAACAACTGCTGTCCATTTTTTCAAAGAGCAGAGAAGAACTGATAACAAGGTTTAGGACACTAAAATTAAACGACAATGATGACCTTTTTCAGTATTTCAAGGAAAAACTAGAACTGGGAAAAGAACTTCATAAAACAGACAGTGAAATCGTAGAAACACTGTCATTAGACGCTCCAAGAAACATACGAACTTTGCTCTCGTTGCAAGAGATACGAACCCCTTTCGAATGGCTGGAAAAAGCGAAAAAATTACATTTGCCGGTACCTCGGTCCGCACCGCGTATCGCTCCGGAAAGAAGAACAGATTTCATCGCCGGCGATCGTCGAAACTTCGGTGACAGTGAGACAGAGCGCAGAAATTCGGAGCCACACTACAGAAGAAGGTGGATTAATTATGATCAACCCAGAAGACAAAATGAAGGAAATTACAGCAATACGTCAAGATATGATGAACAGAGACACTATCAAAGTGCAGAAGATAACAACAGAAGACACCAAAATAACCATAGAGGATACTATGCAAATAACAGATGACTTACGATCCAAGCTCGGGTGAGTGAACAAACATTTCAATTCTTATTAGACACCGGTAGTACAATTTCAATAATTTCACAATCATTACTTAAAGAGGTAAAATGTTTTAAAACATTAAATTTAAAAAATATGGTAATAAATCAAACTGATGGTCAAGTACCTGTAACAAAAATAATTAAAACAAATGTAACAATTGGCAAATTAACTAGAGAAATTGAAATGTGGGTCATTGAGAGTGACCTACCTTATGTATTGCTAAGTTTAGAACATATGAGACTTTTTCGTCTCGAAATAAATTTAAGAAAATTAAAGGTGTTCCAATGTAATAAAGAGATAATACTATGTAATAATAATAATAATTTTGTTAATCCATATGCATTGAATGTTCAAAGAGAAAATTGTAAAAATTATTGTGATAACATGTATAATGGTAAAAGGTATTATGAAAACAAAAATATGTGTAACTTTAGAAATGTAAACAAAAGTGTATATGAAGGTAGAAAAATTTTTAACTATCGGGCTGAAAATAATAACAGAAGGTATCATAAAGGTAGAAATTTTGTAAAAAGAAACTATTTAAGATGTGATCACTCCCCTGAGTACTATGAAAGGACTGTTTACAATAATGCTGTGAAAGATAATGTGTATAATGTTTCTTCCAATGACATTGAAACCCTAAATGTTGATAATAACCAAAGAATGAGAAATCCAGTTATAAATTATGAGAGTTCAAACAAAATAGCAAATACTAATTATAATGTTCAAAATTTAAAGGAGATATCAGGTATCCCCGATGATACACTGAAAACTCTATTTAAAGAGCCCGGTGATGCTTTGGACTTCCAAACACCAGAGCAAATACCCGAGGACTGGCCCCATTTAGAAAACATTCTAGAAACTTTCGACCATATCTTTTCAAAAAATAAATATGACGTTGGAAAAATAAAATTAGAACCCCAAAAAATACACTTAACTTCAGAGCTCCCAATTGCACAACGACCATATCGCACATCTCAAACTGAAAATGCTGAAATAAAAAAACAAATAGACGAATTGTTAAAAGCAGGTTTTATAAAGCCCTCACATTCTCCATTTAGCGCCCCAGTAACATTAGCAATGAAAAAAGGCCAAGGAAAAACTAGGCTATGCATAGACTACAGAAAATTAAATGTAATTACTAAAACTGATTCTGAACCTATTCCACGAATTGATGACTTATTAGATCAACTAGCCCATGCCAAATTTTTTTCAACATTAGATCTAACTTCAGGGTATTGGCACATAGAAATACATGACCGTGACACTGAAAAATTGGCATTCACAACAAACTTTGGACTTTATGAATGGACAAGACTACCGTTTGGTTGGAAAAATGCACCAAGTGTCTTCCAGAGAGCAATTAGGCAAATTCTAAATAAATACCAAATCAATTATGCTTTGAACTATTTTGATGATATAATAATATTTTCACAAACCTTTAATGAACATATGAAACATTTAGAAGAAATTTTTAAAATTTGTGAAAAGGAAAATATCAAATTAAACCAATCAAAATGCCAATTTGCTAAGAAAGAAATAAAATTTTTAGGATATGAGATTTCTAAAGGACAATATTCACCTCATAATGTAAACATTGAAACAATAAAAAAATTACTACCACCCAAAAATGTTAAAGAATTGCAGAGATTTCTGGGATCCATAAATGTCTATCAGAAGTTTATACAAGACTATGCAAAATTGAGACTTCCATTAAACAAATTACTTAGAAAGGATGTAAAATGGGATTGATCCCAGGAATGTCAAAATTCCTACCAAAGACTAAAAGATGAACTCATATCAAAACCGATTTTAACCCTTTTTAACCCAAATTACCCATGCCACCTTTTTGTCGACGCAAGTCAAGAAGCAGTTGCTGCTGTCCTAAAGCAAAAGCACCCTAATGGCCAACTACACCCAATAGCTTTTCACTCAAGACAACTGAAAAAACACGAAAGAAACTATGCTGTCACTGAGCTTGAATGCTTGGCGATTGTTGATTCTATTGACCGTTTCCATTGTTACTTACATGGGAAAAAATTCACAATACATTCGGATCATTCAGCCTTACAATGGCTCAAAAATATTAAACATTTAACTGGACGACTGTTTAGATGGTCTTTAAAACTTTCCATGTATGATTATGAAATAGTGCACATTAAAGGTAAATATAATTATGAAGCTGATATGCTATCAAGGAACCCAATAAGCCACTTTGTATCACAATATTCTTATTTTCTAACCACAGATGAAATTATTCAGGCACAATTAAACGATAATGTTAATAATGTAAAGTACAAAAAATATAGTGGAGTTCTAACAGTAAAAAAGAAAAATCTAATCAAAATTGTAGTCCCGCCATCATTAAGACTAAAATTAATAACCGCTGCACATGAAAAATTTGGCCACCCAGGTGTGAGAAAGATGTTACAATTAATTTCCCCTATTTACTATTGGCAAGACATAATATTAGACATTTCAAATTTTGTTCGTTGTTGTGAAACATATCAGAAAAACAAGAAATCGACTCGGAGAAAGTATGGACTGATGGAACAAGTGCCAATTGCTTATGAACCATTTGACCTAATCTCAGTTGATACAGTTGGAGGTTTTAACTATTATAATTCGACAAAAAAATATCTTCATCTGGTGATTGATCATGCAACAAGATATATTTGGACTTTTCCTTCAAAAAGTGTGACAAGTGAGACATACACAAACTGTTTAAAACAAATTTTCAAAATTAAAGTTCCGAAACAAATATTAAGTGACAGAAATGCTGCATTTACTTCCTCAAGGTTTAAGAAATTCCTAAAACACCACAATACGAGACAACTACTTACCTCAGCCCACAGACCCCAGTGTAATGGCAAAAATGAGAGATGTAATCAAACGATTGTATCTAAATTAAGGTGTAAAGTTAATACTTCTTCGAAAAAAATTCCATGGACAAAAATTTTAGAACAAGTGACTTCCGAATATAATAATCAACCCCATAGAGTAACTGGATTTTCCCCGAATTACCTCCTATTTGGAAATTTGCCATATAACTCACCATTACCTAAAATAACTTCATTACATTATCCGCCAGTTGAAGAAGCAAGAAAGATTGCAGTGCAAAGAACAATTCAGCACCATAAAATTAATAAACAAAGATATGATAGAAATTTTATACAGTCAAACTTCAAAATTGGTGACTTAGTGATGTACGAAGAATTCAAATACCCAAATTCAAGAAAATTAGATCCACCCTATTCAGGCCCTTATAAAATTTTAAGCCAGATTTCTAATGTTAATTTCGAAATTGATAAACCAAACCAATACACTGGAAAAAAGAGTGAAATTGTGCACTCAACTAGATTAAGGCATTTTCATCCATATAGTGAGTTTAAATTACAATAATGTTGTTTCATCCACAATTTTGGGGAGGGGGGGGGAAATTAAGATAAAATGTTGATACGAGTTACAAGTAAAAAATTGAAATTATAAAGTTATGATTGTTAATGAGTAAATAAAATAATAACATTGGAACTGATGAAGTAATATTGTGAAAGTAAACTAGAAGATGATTTGTATTGAATTTATTGGATGTTAATAATTATGTATTTTTGAATTGAAATTTAATAAC
This sequence comes from Dolomedes plantarius, assembly GCA_907164885.2. Classification (NCBI taxonomy): domain Eukaryota; kingdom Metazoa; phylum Arthropoda; class Arachnida; order Araneae; family Dolomedidae; genus Dolomedes; species Dolomedes plantarius. The sequence continues at coordinate 99,569,766 of OU015492.1, read as the reverse complement.
TTATGAAAGAACTTTGGCTAAACCTAAATTATTTTGAAAATTTTGTTACCATCTTTGCAATGTTTTGTTACATTAATGTGTGGAGCTGTATCTACATTTTCCCGAATATGACCAAATTGCCTATCCCAGAGATCCATCTCTTAATTGATTTTATATGTTGGGTGCCTAACACCCTCTTGACTCCACTTATGTGGTTAAACGTTGTGTACTGATCTCTTTTGAGCCTTTCCCAACCTAGAGTTTCAGTGTCGTGCACTATACGCACCAATTTTTCACTCTGAATTTTGTTTAGAGTTGTCGGTTGTGGTTAAGACGGTGGGAAATTGTTGAACCTGCTCTCCTCTGACCCAACCATGCACTTGTTCACTCAACTACACAAACACACACAAACAAAAAACATACACCTTGAATTAAACAGAATGTACACAGATGAAGGAATGGTACACCAGTACCAAAAGTGAATTGTTTTACATAATGAATCTATCATTGTGAAATATTAAGGTGAATGAAGTGTAAATTATAAAATGTTTGATAACTTTGAATTGTGATAAATTTGAATCAGATTTTTGTGTTATGGAAAAATTTTGAAGTGTAAATAATATGTAGAGAATTTTGAATTTCATGTGTACTTTCATATGTTTGTATTTCATAAGTAAGTCGAAGGTATAACAGAGCTCTAAATAGATAAACTGTATTGTAATTGATGTCAAAATACATTTGTGTCGTTCGGCAAGTACAAGATACGAGAAAAATAATCCCATGGGAAATTGATCAATATTTATATATTTTTTTCAATTATTAATATGTTGTGTCTCTGAGTATTTTACAGGGTCAACCATGTCAAGGAGGCCTCCAAACAAGCCGGTCGACCGCATTTAGTTTTGTCTTTCATATATTTAAATATTTTTTTCATGTACCTCCATTTTCACATTACCATAATCTGTGTAAATAAAGTCATACTTGTAGAATTTTAAACTGGAACTGTTATAAAATTATAAGATGAGTGGACAGCATACAAGACTGTTGATTACATTACCACTCAACGAGGCTGATGAAAGTATTCAAGCCTGGACTTTAGATTGTAAAATGCTACTAACATTCCACGTTAATGGGTAATAGTTATTTTGTGATTTTCAATTAATTTGTTCCTAGGTGAGTTTTTGAAGTGACATTGTTTTTCAGGTGATGTCCTATTGAGATTATATATTGGTATAATTAAAGTGATATTTTGAATTTATAGTGATATATTTTGAGATAATGCTGTAATATTTTCCTTTTTGCCTTAAGTCATCAGTGATATAAAATTGTACAACTCAAGAATTTTTGTGTAACTTGAAAAATTGTAAACTGTGTATTTTTAAACCACTGCTCCAAGTCTTACAGAACAGAAAGAATCAATCCAGGGGTTGTTAAGGGAACGGTTGATTTTTAATTAAGGGGGTTTTCACTGGAACCTGTTGTGTAGAGAGACGTCCCTACTCAGCATGTTTTCCAGTCTACTGATGTAATGTTTTTTATCGTAGGGGTTGTTGCCACAGGGAATTAGCTACTCTTTGTGTGCACGCCTTCAGGGGGGGGGGGGAAAGTTGTCGGACTTAAGCGGGAACGAAATAATTATTCTAAATTTAAAGGGGGCTTAGTAATTAATTTATTGTCGTGGCGTAATTCGCCACTATTCTCATATCTTGGTTCGAAATACATCGAGAGATATCGGGGAATTTCCCTTTGGATTGATTGACATCTGTAGCTCCACCCATGGTTCATCGCCGGTGTATGCGTCACAGAGACCATGTAGGCATGCGCGGTGGCTTTGGATGGAGAAAAACAATAGCGTGTAATCAGACGGCGGGATTTAATTCATTGCTAGTGGACGCGTGTCAGCTGGGTCCCTAATTTGAAAATGGCGAGAGCTCAAATATGCGCTACTTGGATCAGTGGTTGCCGGAAGGTGAAATAAATTGGATTGAGCTAGAACTATGTTTATTTATTGGATTTAGACTACTTACCACTCGCCACCAGTATTAACATGATGACTGCTAATGCAAACCTCACGCCTGTCATATATATATACACATACACAGTGGTGCCTTGACCTACGAGTTTAATTCGTTCCGTGATGGAGCTCGTAATTTGAATTACTCGTATGTGAAATCAATTTTCGCCATGGAAATGAATTGAAATGCCATCAATCCGTTCCGTCGCCCCCCCCCCAAAAAAAAATAAAAATTTTAAAAAACCCGCAATTTTTTGTTACATGTTTTAAAGTAAGAAAACTGTATTTATAAATAACATATATTGTATAAAAACTCAATACAATAAATTGTATTGGGAGAAAGGATGAACTGAATAATTGAAGCTTATTCGCTGATTTTTGCCCTTTTCGCACGCTTTCCTCATTTTCATCTGCAGGGTTTTTCTATAAAAACTTGTCCAATGAGGTCTGTTTCATCTCCCCTTTCAGAATGGTTTTGAAATGAGAGGTTGGTCGCTGTTCAGATTCGGAGGGTGACTCAAATGTGGGCAGAGCAAGCTGCCCCGTGTGATAATTGTTGAGAATTAATCTCTCGGTTTAAGACTGGAAAGTCGTCTTAGAATAATATGTATAGTAATTGTACGCAAATGTGGTAGATATTATATGTTTGTCGTGTGCTCATTTGACGAGAACGTTACATGACATTTGCTCCGCAAACTAGCGGTAGGGTACCTGAATCTGGCTCGTAAACCGAATTTTAGGTCGTAACTCAAGGCAAAAAATCGACCGAGCGATTGCTCGTATTTCAAAAACTTGTAAGTCGAGGTACCACTATACAGTGAAATTTTTCTAACCGGCCACCCATATTCTAAAGTCACCCATTTAAACGGCCATATTTTGTTCAAAACCGATCCAAGACTCCATAGAGCCAATGTAATGGAAGAAACCTCCTTTTGACCGCCAACCTTCAAAACGGTCACTTTTTTTCGGAATGGTTACTGGCCCTCATAAAGAAGTTTCACTATATATATATATATACATATATATATATATATATATATATGGTAGATAAGAAAAGACATTAGGGAAGATGAAAGTTTATTGACGTTGGAAAACTGCTATAAAATAGAAGGGATGGATTACTTGAATTTTAATGTTTCATCCAGGATTACACCGGGACTTGAATTGAACTAAAATGACATTTGGCTAAGTTCAAGGACACTCAAAGCACTACAAATTTTATATGATTTAGTCTTGCAAAATTCCAAAGCGACATTTCCATTTCATAAACCAAGTATTAGACAAAGGAATAAGCAATTTTTCCTTTAATTTCCACAGGGGAGTAAACTTATTAACAGATAAATGAAAACAATATAATTTACGACAAGATTTTTTTTACTACAGTTGGCTCTCTGTTTTACGACTTTCAAGGGACCGTGAAAAATCATCCTTAAGTAGAGACCGCCCATAAGCAGAATTTGTGAAAAAATAACATTTCCCATAACGTCGGAGGGGCCGGGACTGGGAAATATCGTCTTTAAGTAGAGATCGTCGTTAAGTAGAGCGTCGTTAAACAGAGAGCCAACTGTATTTGACCAGTTTTTTGTAATGTTACATACTCTGTATTTAAGTACACAAGTCTTGGTTGCAACTCACTGGGTACTTGCTGTACCAATAATAGTCAAATCTAGGAGTGAGAGAGTTTGCAAAAATGTGAAAATGGGAGTCAATATAATTTTGCAACGAGACACTCACAATTTGGGAAATGATGAATAATAAAAAGTTCGCAATGAAAAATTACAAATGCAAGTTGCAATCTCAGATGTTCCTTGGTTGTGAAACGATGTTAATAGCTTCAAATTAGTCAGAGATAAACCTTTCCTTTCAATATTTTAATGAGTAAATGTTTTTAAAACAACGAAATTCCTTCCAACGTTCTTCAGAAACAGGAAACAGGAAGGTTGGACTTAGTCTTCCTCTTGGTTGAACACTTTTTAGGATTCTGTTAGTTCTGTATAGTTTCAGGATTCTGTTTTAGGGTTCTGTTTTGCATCCAGATGCATTCAGTACCAAATTGTTCCACAAGCTAATGTCTATGGAACGATGGTGTTTACCCTCATAGAATTCATGGTAAATAATGGCTAGCATTTTGAAGATTTCCATAGTTTATAGGAGGCCTGAACTCTCTTAAATAAATCTTCATATATCCTGAATTCTGGATTATATACAGAGCACAAAACACGGTATGTTTCAGTGTCTCTCTTTAGTTTCCAGTTGTTTGAAATTTTGTGCCTACCCAACAGATGATATGATTTAGGAACTTTGAAAAAAGGATATGTAAATGCGATATCTAGCGATTTCTAATGATTCGCCGAACCACAAAAATTAATCAGTCATTCCAGCCTAACCAGACGTGACATATGAGCAGATAAAACGTCGAGATAGTTGTCGTTAGGATCATTACAGGAAATCCAACTCTACAAAAGAAAACAAAAAGAGAAAGATTTAGAAGCAAATAAACAATGGTTTAACACTTTTATTATTATTTGTATGCTCTCACAGGAATCATGCAAAGCCTAGACACTGAGTTTTCATTAGAATGGCAAACAACATGAAATAACGGAAGAAACGGTTTGGAAATAAAGTACACGGTTCCCCGAAAAAGAGAATTTCCCTTTTAGAACACTTTTATAAAGTGCAGCTTAGATGTACAGTCAATGAGAGGGAATATATTTTCAGTACAATATGAATGTTTATTGGAGATAAATAACTGCGATGAAAGAAAAAATTAAATGTTTGGCAAAGATACACGCTACCTACTTTTTCTCAGCTTTCTACTTTAAAGTAGAGTAAATAAAAGAAGTCTTTATATTTTTCTTCCAAAGAAATTTTTTATTCAAATATTTTGTAAAAAGTAAGCAATAATTCTCGTATAGAGTCAACAGCAATGGTAGTTGAAATGTGTTTATATATATATATATATATAGTCGATTCCGGTTAATTGGACCATCGGTTAATCGGGCCAGCCCTTTATTCTGACAGAATCCCGTCTTGTAACATAAGGCATGTTCGTTTTATCGGACCAGCCAGTTATTAGGACCAAAAGGATCGCGTCCCTATGTGGTCCGATTAATCGAAATCGACTATATATATATATATATATATATATATATATATATATATATATATATTATATACACGTATATATAATATCTGCGCTTGTTGGTATATCCAGAATGATTATGACCTGACCAAGGCAACGCTTTGTTTGGGGATGTAATGATGAAAGTATATCATCAGAAAAAAGAGGCTCTTAACTATTTTAATTCGTTTGAAATAACTTTTCTTTTCCTAGATGTTAAATCGATTATTTCCTTCATTTACTTATTTTGGTTTTAAAGATTAATTTTTTAAAGTAAACTGACTGCAAGAATTCCTGATTTTATCCCCATTTTCTGCATTTTGCATTTAATGTTTGTGCATTTTAATATTTCGTAACAAAATCAGCCATTGGTTTCTGTCGTTCAAACACTAAAAGAAACCGGGTAATGGGAAATAATATCTGTCAAAAATGCACTTTTTATTTAATCATCATAATTGGCTCGAGAGCCCCACGTGGGCCCGGCCTTCTCTAGAAGTTTTCCCCAAACTACCCTCTCACCAGCCTTGGATCTCCAGTTCTTAATCTTCATGGCACTGAAGTCCGAATCCAGGCAGTCCTTCCATCTCTTTTTTGGTCTTTCTCTCTCTGCCACTGAAGGGGACTGCAGTAAAAACTTTCAATGGTGCTCTCTCTGAGTCCATTCTCAGAAGATGACCTGCCCATCTCATTCTGTTCAATTTCACTACGTTTTATTTAATCATTGGTCATTTGAAGTTTTGCTTTGTTTAATTCAGCCCCAATGCAAAGAGAATTATGCTGCGTCTAAACCAGTGGTTCCCAAAGGGGGGGGGGGGTAACGCTTCCTGGTGGGTACTGAGAAGATCCTATTGAGTGGAACATGGGTTCAGTGTAGTCGCAAATCTGCTAACTAAAAACAGAATCAGACTACAAATAGCTAATCGCGATGGTTTATAAATGCTGTTGACAAAAATAGTGCCGAAAGTTAATTAACTGGTAGCAGCGCATCAAGTTCGTCCTAGATAAATACCCTAGCTGAATACCGTTTTAGAGTTTTTCGTACGTTTTAATTTTAATACTAGCTGAATACCCTTGCTGAGTACATTGAAACTAAATACAACGGTCAATGTATGTAATTAATACACGCACACACGCACGCACGCACACACACACACACACACACACACACACACACACACACATACATATATATATATATATATATATATAAATCGTAACGGATAATTTTATAGACGAAATAACGTAGACGAAAATATTCAAATTAAATACAACGGTCAATGTGTGCACTTAATTTTTACCATGTTTTTATTAACTCTCTTTCTTGTTTGTTTGCGTCTGTGTGTGTTTGTCCCGTACAAATCATGCAATCTATTTTTAACTAATTTCCCGACTAGCTAGACATTTGAAACTTTTAGAATAGCTCAGAACATGATGACAATGCATTATTTTAATACTTTTAGCCATCTTTAAGCAAAATTGAATTCACTTTAAGTTAATTTTGTTTTGTAGACTGGTGCACCCATCTATCGGCCGGGACGTGAACGAAAAGTTAAACGCAAGTTAACTTCTAATTAACTTCCGTTTCTTTCAAGTTGATGGAATAATTCATCAAAAAAATTTTAAAAAAAGTATTTATTAATACAATGGAATCTCGATCGATCGTTTTCGGATCCATCGTTTTTCCGTATGTGTCGTTCATTTTATCCAGTCCCAACGATCATATTGCTTTGTTATGTTTCCGCATCTATCGTTTTCCCGCATTTATCGTTCATTTCAATCGGTCCCTTGAAAAACGATAGATCGAGATTCCACTGTACATAGAATTGTCAAGTTTATATGATTCAACAGAAAATTTAAAAACATGATATATAAAAAGTTCTTTTTATCTTGTAATTATTATTTTTAATATCCATAAACATACTATTTTGAATTAAATTCTTAAAGAACTTCCATCTCAATTAGTCTAGTGGTTAAATTTTACCTTTTACCGTATATTAATATTTCTTTTGTAAATTTATTTCGCTGTTATGCACGTGACGCAAAATTAATTTAAAGTATCACAAAAAGAAAAGAAACCCAGTGATCAGTATTTAATAAATTAAATTCTAAAAATTAATCGTTAAAAATTCACCAAAATTCAGAAAATGAAGGTAAATATTCGCAAAAGAATTCATTTTAAAGGAATTGTTATGATCTTTCTCATGATATAATTTTTGTAATCCTGAGATTATTATTTTAATTGTAAACTTAAAAAAAGTTACAAAAACAGCTTAAAAATTTAATTTTAATAATCTAAGAAGAATCTTTAAAAAATCTTTCTTATCGTACCTCGACACTATAAGAAGAATCGCCATACAAAATTTCAGCCCTTTAGGTCCAGCGGTTTGGTCTGTACGTTATTTGTCAGTCAGTCAGATACGGAACTGTTTTATATATATAGATTATCCTTCGTTATCTTCATTTTGTGTGTGTAAGTAATGCGAATGTTACTATCGTTGGTTTTAATAAATAATTTTATAATTTCAAGCTTCAAGGTGTCTTATTTACGACATATTTTTTTACTATGTTGAAAGATTTAAGTAGAAATATATATACATAAAAGGACGTAAATTTATAATTGCATGTCTGTTTGTTAGCTTAAGAAGGAAAATTTGCAGGGGGTGGGCTGAGTAATTTTTCTTTTGAAAAGGGGACGGTAGGCCAAAAAAATGTTGGGAACCTCTGGTTTAAACTATTCAAAAAATGCTTTTTTTTTTTTGCTACACATGCTGATGATTCTTATATAGTGAGAGTACATACTTGAAAAAATCGAAGAAGGTGAATCTGTAACCATGTTGCTCCGACAAACCGGCTGTTACAACGTTTGCAGAAGCCCCGATCAGAGTCCCATTTCCTGAAACGACAATAGAGCATATGTAACCAATTATTTATTGCTCAAGCAGATTTTCTATACTTAATATCGTTGTATCTGCATACGAATAACTAAAAGAAGCAACAGAGCATTTGAAGAGCATTCATTTAATTAGGGCATTACTTGTGTGCTTAAAATATGATTCGCATAAAAATAAAGGATAATTTTAGAGTTACTTGAATGGAAAAACATATGGCGGGGTAATTGCTGTTATAGTTTAACTTTTAATAATATTCTTATAATAACTTTTAATAATATTCTAATATTGTGGAGAATCGAATCTGTTGAAAAAAAAGAAGGGAGAGGCAAATGTTTTTAAAAGTGCATCGCTCTAAAATGTCAGGATACCTATCGTAAAATATCAAAGTCTGATGCAGAGTGATAGTATAGTTTTCAATATTAAACACGGATTTAAATATACACATTGAATTTTAGAGTTAGTTGGCTTAATTTACTATTATTGAGTTTTGAAATCGATTCTTATTGCCTATTGATGGAATAATTTTTAAACTTCTTAGAATTTTGTTACCGATGGAAGACTATATTCCCCTATTAATCTGAAGGATCGTCAAATATAAAGTAGGTTATCTATAAATTTGAGCGTATTTTTGAATTATTTTTCAAATGAAATATGGAATGATTTATATTTGTAAATGAAAGATATCTAATAAGTAATGAATAAATTTATCACGAAGAAAGATTCTTAAAATTTGAAAAACCTTTTCCGAAAGTTAAGATATTAGCAAGTGGTTAAAAGCGTCAAGCTGCCACACCACAGGTCTAGGGTACGATCCTGCGACTGGGCAAGGTCGACTCAGCCTTATATCCTTTGAGTGGGTCGATAAAATGAAGACCAAGCATGCTTGGAAACTAAACTCTGGGGGTCCCACGTCAGGTTGACCACCTGTCCGAGACATATGCTGTATGGCACCCCAAGTTCACGGTCAAGTAAGCTGAGATGGGCACCGCCGGCCTTGGTCCACAACGGATTGTTGCGCTCTGAGTTTTTTAGATATTAGTATGAATAAGATCAATATTAATCGGTGAGCTGGATCAACTGTAAATGCTTCTTGATATAAAAATCCTTTAATGTCAAACTTAAAAATATATAGATAAGATTTGCTTTTACTCCTAAGAAACTACGTAATCTTGAAATTTTATACAGTTTACTTCAGATCACGATTTTTGTAAGAGCAAAAATTCCACTTCTGCTTTTCAATGCCTGAGAAGGTTCTGTTTGCAATTACCATCCTTTTATAATCTGCTGTTTACGTTTAATGGCTCTATACAAATTTAAGACCCTGCATTCAATTAGTGCACTTCCACTTGAAGAATAGTGTAAACGAGTTTTCTCGCCAACACTCATTTTAATGTCCTCTCTGAGACAAATGCAAAATTAAGCCCTTACGAACTAAATCATAAACGATGCAATTATTCCCTTTGTTTTCTGCAAAGCAGCATGTTTTGCCAGTTAAATATAATATAAATTTCACTTCTCAAGAGTGCATGCTTCGCTGTTAAGTGACTAGCCTTTAAATCATTTCCGTAAAATGTTTTCCCCTAACTCTTTCACGATACATTAAATCTATACAGGATGACGTTAAAACACTACAATATTTGCGTGTAATACACTCTCTTTTTGAAATTAAAGAAGTCTAGTCATATTAACTGCAACTTATATTTATGAATGAAATAATATTCTGTAATCGCTCCAGTATCTCTTAAAATAAAATTCCAATTAAAAGTCGGTAATTCCCTTTGAGTGTTTGCATGTGTATATTCCAATGGAAAAGGTCAGCATCCTCTTTTACCTTGAGTATAGAATTGCTAAAATCTCATAAAAAATCACCCCTGTATGCATGTTAAGAGGACAAAGGACCTCCAACCTCGCTTTTTTTAAAATTTTCAGTATTTTACTCTGTATACAAAATGAAAATAATTAATGTTCTTTTTTGCTACATCGAAGACACTTAGAATTCCCAATTAAGTATTTTGGGGAAAAATTAGACTGCTTTTCAAAAAAAATCTTCAAAAATGCTAGAATTTTTCAAAATGCTCCACGCGCATACATTTCCTTCTGATTGCCTCCAAATTTCTCATGATTGTAAATTGAAGTATTTGTCAGAAAACTGTGCATCCTTCTTTGACACCACACATATTTTTCAAATCGATAGACGCTGAAATAAAGTAAAATCAAAAATCTTGTTAAAATATAAAAGAAAAACAACAGGCAATATATATATATATATATATATATATATATATATATATACACACAGTGCCGTAACTAGCCATTCCTGTGCCCTGGGCAAGAATTTGCATTTGGGCCCCTAAATTAATTAGGTTTGTAAAAATATTAAAGCAAATACAGCATTTTGAACCCCCCCCCTTTCCAAGTAGGCCCTGGGCGGGTGCTCCTGTTGCACCTGCCTAGTTACGGCACTGTATATATATATATATATATATATATATATATATATATATATGTGTGTGTGTGTGTGTGTGTGTGTAACAAGAAAATGTGTCATCTTATAAAATTGCATTTACCGCTTATTCTAAATTATCTTATTCATAAAGCACGACCCCCTTCCAAATTGCAACCTAAAAATAATAAGTTATAATTTATATTAGCCCTAATCTACGTCAAGTTATCCTGCTGATGATCTGCAGGGCTAATATAAGTTATAACTTACATTATTTTTAGGTTGCAATTTGGAAGGGGGACGTGCTTTATTAATAAGATAATTTAGAATACTCGGTAAATGTAATTTTATAGGAGGAGGCCTTTTCTTGTTACTTACTCACACACCCACCCACACACACACACACACACACACACACACACACACATATATATATATATATATATATATATATATATAATATTAAGGTTTCTAGATGATATGGAATGCGCATGGAGCACTTTTAAAAATGCTTACATTTTTGAAAATGTTTTTGAAAAACAGGCATTATTCTGCAAAAAATAAAGTTAAAACTGGAAAATTTAAATTCGAGTTTGAAGGTCACCTGTCCCCTTATAATTAATTCTCAATAGAATCTCAAGCTCTTAAAATAGATAGGAGGCACACGTTATACCTCCGAAGCAAGCTCCTAAAGCTAGAGCGAAAACTAGAGGCTGGAGAGGCAGGTTCATATCCTCCTTGCTTGCAAGATCCGTGACCACCTGAACCTGAAACGAGAGTTGTACAAGTGTCACTTCAAAAACAATGCAAAATATGTGATTTGAGAAAGATAACTGGGATATTTCAGGTAACAAAGCCAGATAAAATCATCTGTAAACGGCAATGAAAATAAATACCGGGTGAGCCAAAAGTTCGTAAAAACTCCAAAAATTCATAAAAAAGGAAGAAAATATGATAAAGAAGTGCAGTTTGCAAGAAAGGGCTCACAAGGAAGTCGGATTTTTTTAGGCAGCAAAATAAAAATTTTGCTGCTAAAGTAAGAGAGTCACTGGTAGAGTCACTGGTCCAACTTTGCGAGCACTGCTACTCCCCGTGGACAATTCCGGCGCCATATTATTCAAAACGGTGTGACATCAAAAGTAGGTAGGCTATTCTCTTAGGCTTTTTAAAACTACTAAATTCTGACTAAGAAAAGGCAGAGTCCTAATTGTAAATGATAAGGCCACATCTTAAAACAAAAACTTAACAATTTAATAACAAAGAAACTTAACATTTAACAAGTGCAACATAAACTATTGAATTTTAAGTGCAGATTTCACTACGCTATCACGAGACCCGGATAGCGTCTCACAGGAGCTTAAAAAAGCGTCTGCATAGCCGGCTGTTACATGAGGGATCTCCTGAAAATAACAGAGTCTCGCATATATACTCTGCTTGAAATCTACGGTGGCGGCCGTCTTAGAAATTGTTTTCCAGAGCGGGGGACGGCAGATTAGCGGGTGACAGTTCTTCTTAACGACGAACATTCCGGCAAACTTTATTATGCTCCAGTATCAAACTCCCATTGAGCTATTGCTAAGAAAGACAGTTTTACGATCAGATGGGAGACGCTTCTGTTTTTCAACCAGATTTTCCCACAGCTTGCTTGGGAAAACGATATGCTTGGGCTTAACATTAAGGCCAAAAATTCTGGCGGCATTTGTTGGTATCGTTTTTTAATCCGCTCGGAATCCACACACGTGTTCAAAACTATGGGAACTGGAAAATGGTATCCCGATAAGCATGCAGCTGCGTGTCGTGCACTCTGTGAGGTGTTGGGAAAAATAACCCCATACATTCATTACGCTACAACTGTTTCCACCGCAGTTGTGCGGCTCCCCGCCAACGAGCGTCTTCCACTTCGTGGCCGATCCTCCAAATCCTCGTGTATTTGGTCTTTTATTGCAGGATTGATTTGCATAATTCTGCTGAATCTCTCGCATGTCAGAGCCATCTACCGGGGACTTTTTAGACTTTTTTTGGCCGCTAAAAATATCCGACTTCGTTCTGAGCCCTTTCTTGTAAACCGCACTTCTTTATTATGATTTCTCCCTTTTTTATGCATTTTTAAAGATTTTAAGAACTTTTGGCTCACCCTATATATATAGTTATATTTTCCTATAGAAATAAAGTTTGAGAAGTAGATGTTTTTTAATAGAGGCTGAGTGGTTGGCTAAGTTGGCTTACATTTGTGGTTCTCAACCTGGGGCGGCGCCCCCCCCCCCTTGGGGAAGTGCGAGGGGAGTCCCCCTTGAAAAATATTCGATGCGTATGGTGAGCGATAAGTATGTGTCGAATGTATTTTACTAGCGTTCTTAGAGGTTTTTAGACCAAGGGGGTCATAGGGTCTGAAAGTCATTAAAAGGGGGAGGGCATAAAAAGGTCACAATAAAAAGGTCAAAAAGACATAAAAAGGTCAAGAATCACTGACTTAGATAGAGGTTTACGATGGATATAAAGCAGATGAAGAAAGAAGCTAATTATGTATGTTTCGATCAATTTATCATAGGAATAATATAGATGACAATGGTTAAATGTTTTGATAAGTGAACAAAGAATAGTTTTTTTCACTTAAAAATTGTAAATATACGATCACATTGTTCAACTCTTTTATGATTAGAAAACGAGTTTATTTCCATAAATTTTTTTTAATATTCATGATAGAGATTTAACTGAATCTAATTAAGACATTCATTATCAATAACTCTGACCAAACAGGATTTAGGAAAGATAGCTCTTAAAATATTCCCTATAAATAACTGTGAAGTAGATGCTTATAGGGATATTCGAAAGCCAAAACAGCTTTCTTCATTTGGAGCATAATTAGTGTTCAGAGTTTTTACTATTGAGATTACTATTAGATGGTTTTTCCTAATTTGTTTTACTAGCTATGGTCCAATAATAAATTATATATAATATCCTATGTGTGATGTTTCTAGACGATTTTATCAAGAACAGACATTAAGAAGTAACCCCTAATTTAATTTCTATTTCCTAAACTAATTGAAATATGCTCAAAAATTTTATCTATATGTTAGGGAAAAGTCTTTAATTTATTCAAAACAAGTTTTCATAAATGCTGTAAATCAAGCATAAAACATTTGCACCAAAATTAAAAAATGAAAAAAATTCTCCTTTCTATTTCCCATTCAACTTTTTTTTTACATCTTTTGAACACCGCCAAAACCTTTCAAAATGCAAAAAAAAGTTTTGTGTTGAACTTATTGTACACCGGTGATTAAATAGAACTATTAACATAATAAACACTTCTCGTATCCCTTTTCCTAGGATTCTGATAAAGACATAAACATTAAAAGTTACTACGCAAAGTATGCAGTGATTACAAATTAAATTAACGAATATTAAATTACTACAAAATAGGTACTTTAAAAATTCAATTACGAGTAGTAAATAATTCAATTTTATAGCTATGGAAAACAGTTTTGAGGATAATTTATGTGGTTTAACAATCTTTGAGTAAAAGCACATTTATAGCCTCTTGTTTTCAACATAAGCGACGAGATGTTTATAACACGATGAGATTAAGGGAAAAAAATATGGTAATTATCTTATAATTTACCATTACTTTCGTTATATCTCTCTGCAAAATGCATTTCCCTAAATGTTGGACATATTATCCTATAGTTTCCTATAAATAAGCTCATTTTCCTAGACATGAGAATACTTATTTTATTGATGAAAAAAGAATCTAACGCCTATAAGCCTGTTACAGTCTGCAATGGTCGCTAATGATAATGATGCAAGTATTTTGTTAAAGAGGAGCTCATTTGAGGGCGTTATTGGATAAAAGCTTCTCGCGACGCCATTTATGTAAGCTATTATTGTCCACATAAATAGACTAAAGACAATGAACGAAGGAAAGGGAATTTTCATATTTTAATGAAGCAAATGTTATTATTTCTTTCTTCTCTGTTAATTGTTCTCAGAGAATACTTTCATTACCCTGTCTGGGATCGTTGTGGTTTAATAAACTAGTTGTCTACGGAATTAGTTCTGAAAATCATTCAGTATATCCATTCTTGTATTCAAGGGATATAATCTGTTTATTCAAGCAGCTCGATAATGTTAGAATTTCGGGAGAATTTGTTGGATGGATTAACATTTTACATTTTATGGAGGCTCATGTAGTAATAAAAATTTTCTTTTAGTTTTCTACTTTTGGCGACCACGTTTGTGTTCAAATGTTGTTAAATAATTGGGCAATAAAACTGAACTTGATTGCATTGTGTTTCAAAAAACCGCTAAATCCGATTCTCGCCCTTATCAGTAACTGCCCAAGCTTATGTCGAATGAACTTATCATATTATCTTAGTACCGGGTGAGCCAAAAGTTCGTAAAAACTTTAAAAATTCATAAAAAAGGAGATATTCTTTTAAAGAAGTGCGGTTTGCAAGAAAGGGCTCACAAGGAAGTCGGATTTTTTTTAGCAGCAAAATAAAAATTAGTTAAAAAAGTCACCGGTAGAAGGCTCTGACGACCCGAAACACAATCAGCAGGACAACATTACGTTGTCCTGCTGACCATTACGTACAACATACGTACATTACGTATGTTGCATTACGTACGTACATTACGTATGTACATTACGTATGCTGCAACATTACGTACAACATAACTTTTCAAAGGGTTCAGACTGTATTGATTTTTCGGTTCATTGAATGCTTCAGAGACGTTAGGACACGAGGTGACCTAGTGGTAACGTGCTGGCTTCCGGTGCTGAGGATGCTTGGATTGAATCCTGGTGCGCGCCATAAAATACCTCCGTGTCTAGGCCGGATATGGGCATGTTACATCCGTAGACCGGAAAGTCCCTCTATTAAGGTCCCTCTATGAAGGAGAGGGTACGATCTCCCCCAAATGTCGCCCTTGGGGTTTGCACAGTGAAAATTGAGATGGCAACTAGCTAAGATGGACTCCGACCCTTGTGGTGCTATTTAAAACCGGAGCCGCACTCTTCAGCCCGAAGCCTATATAGACCTGGCTTGGAACTTCCAGCCAGGGGACATTAGAAACAACAACAACAGATACGTTATCAAGTAACCTTACCATAACTGTCGTGAAAGGTATGTTGTCAATGAGGCTTGAAGACAATGCAGATGTCCAGATCACGATGACGATTGCAACCATTAGGCGGTGCTCATCGCCCACGGTGCTGATCAGGTCCTGCGTCATTTTCACTATGTACCACACGAGGTCGAGTCTCGACAAGGCCTTGAAAAAAAAGTAAATGCATGCGAATATTGAATTTTAAAAAAAAAAAAAGAAGATAACTGACTTTCGGTACCAGAGTCTGTGGGTTCGAGTCCCACTGTTGGCATGGATATTTGTAGCCGTTCGGAATCGGCTTTAAGCAGTAGGTACCGGTCTAATTAGCCCCCGTGTAGCAAAAAATGACCGTAGCGCTCTAAACCAAACCAAACCAAAAAGGAGATAAATATTTCATATCAAACAACTGTTTAAAACATCCTTCATAAATTTATATAAATAGTATACATATAAAAAAATAGTATATTTCTCGTGGCTATCTATTATAAGAGCTCGGATTTAAAAGTTTACGACCTATTTTGGTCAATATTATCGCTTTATGTGCCTGAGTGATGAACTATATAGCAGTTACATAAGCTTAGAGTAACTTGCGTAAATTAGATCGAAATGCTTCTACTCAGTGAGCTTTTAATACGGATTACCTTTTATTTATATATATGAAACGAATTTCAAACCTTTCCCTTCATTAACTTTGTCTTATCGCAACAGAACATTATCCCTCATTTAAATTTGACCTAGGGATAACCAAATTAATCCATTAGATCTTCTCCGAAGTCCACGTGTGGACGGAAAGCTTATATAAGAAGATTATTCTAGAAGCTATGACGTGATCCTCGTGACCTCGTCCGATGCGACGTGGTGAGGTCAGGTGTCCTGTTTTAACCAATAAAAATTTCAGCGCGCCTATACTCAAGGACATGGAACTAGAGTTTCGCGGGTCTTCTGTGTCTGATCTCCATCCTTGCAACATGTAGTTTTTGCGCTGCGGGGTTTTTGGCCCTTTGTCCGTAATGCTCGGGACAAATTTAGTGATGTAGGTTCGTCCGACGTATAAACTGTCAAGTAGGAAGTATGTAGAAATAAATATTTGAAAATATGACCGAACTTTCGCCTCTTCCTTCCTGGAGTTGGATTTCAAAGTTTTTCTTCTTTGTGTCAGCCACTCGTTTACTGATGCCGACCATGACTACTTCCCGGCCTGTATTGCATCGCCCGCGACAGTTTACTATTCTCTCCATTCGCCTGCCCTGGTTCGGTATCTCTACTTTGGATTTATTACTTATTTACTCACAAGCACGCACGCACGCACGCACGCACGCTCACACACAGACACACACACACACAAGGTGCGCCCATAAAGTAACCGGACCATTTTTTATAAATAAGAAAAATATTACCTTCAAATAAATTTATCTCCTTCAAAATAATCGCCAAAGGAGTGTATAAAATTTTTTTCAACGTTTCTTCAACTCATCGAAACAGTGTTTATAGGCGTTGGAACTAACCGTTCGCAAAATACGCGTAACATTTGATTTAATATCTGAGACGTTTTCAAATCTCTGTCCTTTCATGGCCACCTTAAGCTTCGGAAAAAGGAAAAAATCAGCTGGCGATAAATCGGGAGAATAAGGTGGGTGATTTATCACTGCAATTGAATGTTTAGCAAGATATTGTTGTACAGAAATTACTGTATGGGGCCTAGCATTATCGTGTAAAAGAAACCATTGCCCACGATCAAAAAGTTCCTTCCTAACTCGCCTTATTCTGTTTCTTAATCGAAAAAGCACCTCCTTGTAAAAATACTGAATAATTGTTTAATTTTCAGGAGCAAATTCGTGGTGAATAAGTCCTTTGTAATAAAAAAATGCAAAATCCATGAAAGGACAGCGATTTGAAAACGTCTCGGATATTGAATAAAATGTTACGCGTATTTTGCGAAAGGTTAGTTCCAACGCCTATAAACAGTGTTTTGATATCTTGAAGAAACGTTCGAAAAATTGTATACACTCATTTGGAGAATATTTTGAAGGAGATAAATTTATTTGAAGGTGAGTAATATTTTTCTTATTTATAAAAATTGTCCGGTTACTTTATGGGCGCACCTTGTATTATAAAAATCACTTGCATAAAATGAATTTGACAAAATGGGAATACACATAGGGAGCAGTCTCTGTTTGATATGTAGTCGTGAGTAATTGCTGTGAGACACATGTGTGATGCGAACCATTGAAAAGACACACGAACCACACAGTTGGTATCCATCATTGAACTGATTTTATTATTCAGGAAACACTATAAAGACATTATTTCAACACCTCACTATAAGGTAGGTTTGCTGAAGAAACACAAATGACAATAACAGCCACCGGACCTGACAGGGCAGTGAAAAGGCAGTAAACTTATTACATGTTATCGAGCAGCAGCGGCATGTATGCTGAGGATTCGGAGAGTAGAACGCCCGAAGAGACAAGACGAGGGGACAAGCCGGAAGAGAGCGGAAAATCCTGTGCTTAACATATTTTTTATACTAAGGGGTTCCCGATCTTGACGCTAGTTTTTAAAATTCTACAATTGGCATCTGACCCAACCAAGTGGCCAGGACTAATACTACCGTGGTTCTCGAACATGCAATGCATAAGCGCGTGGTTCTGAATCCCGCGCCATCACGCGCTCTGAGTCATGCACGCTCTATTGTGTTATTTTAGTGTGTAATAACTTTAATGATCAGCACGTGCTAAAGGATAGTATAGGTGGTCAATTAGTTTATTTCTAGGTCACAATTTGGAATAGGGGCTGTGCTTTATTGAAAGGATAATTTAGAATACGCATTAGATTTCTAAGGCAATTAATAAGAGTGGGCGTTATTGTTACTTACTTACACGCACACACGTATCGACTAATCATAGTTTGAGAAAACTGAAACATGATTTCATGTACAATCAGACGCATTATATTTACATAAGTGTACTGCTTCAAGAACATGTTTTTGTCACCGCGGTCATCCGTATGATGGTTAGCGTCACGAATTTCTATGGAGTGGGATGGGGTTCGAAACCCGATTATGGCATCGACGTTCTTGTGCTGTTCCCTCATAGGGAGTGATGTTGATTCACCTGTTTGGTTCTTGCATAATAACGAAGCTGACAAATTCCGCGGTGGAGAATGCGCGAATTTTGTAAAGACAAGTGCCTGCCGCGTAAAACAAAGTTTTTCCTTAATTTATCAAAAACTCTGATGATGAAAGCACAGAAAAAATTGTCATATGCAACATTCTATCCTTAAGTATCAGATAATTGAATATTTTACTGTCGTACAATTTAGAGAGAAATTTTGTTACTGTATGCTCGTGGAACTGAAGAATTTAAAAGATAGTGCTACCTTGTTTAATCTGTTTACTCTTACCTCCATGACTACGAAGAGAGCAGCAAAGAAAAGAAGAGTTGACCACTCAACTCTGCCCAGTATGCTCTCCAGATCTTCAAAGTCTGCCAAAACAAGTAAACAAATGGCTCCCAGTATAGCAATCCATCCTTTATGTAGAAAACGAAGCAAGTTACAAAATGCATATATAAGTTACAAAATCTTTATTGAAAATGTATATTATGGAATGTTCATCGCAAGATATTATTTAAATAAAAATTAGAAAAATAGAGAAAATTTTTCTAGATTTAAGGAAATCTAAATTATGCCAAAATTATACTTAGCAAAAAATTATTGCTTAACATATAACATCTGTCTGTACATTTCAATGGTTAGTTCAGTATTGCGTTGATAAGAAACAGAATAAAAATGTCAAATTTAACGAAAAATTCCCGACGAATTTAATTAAAACTTGATACCTTACTATAAATTTAACAGCGCATGAACCCAAAAACTACCTACGGGTAATTTTCTTCTAAAATGTTATTTTATAGACAATTTCTATTTTGTATATTTCTACAATTTCGAGACGTTGCTTAGCGGACATATATTTCCCATCTAGAATTTCTGTTGCAAAGTGTAAGATCGGGGCAAGTACAAAACAATGGTCTATCTTCAGCTTGAATTCGGCAACCTCTGTTGTTTTGGAACCCAAAGTCAACATTTAACCTAAAATGCTCATTTTGGACTTAAAAGAACTGATATGTGCGTCGTCATTACTAACGGTTTTAACAGCTTCATAAGAACTCATGTCTATGAAATGTGTCAGAAATCCAAAATTGCGATAAGTATTAAAAAATACAAACAAAAAAACAAACTCTGTTCAGGATTTTAAACACGCACAGGTGCGCTATTCATTCAATTTATTATTTTTTATTCCTCTGTTAAACCTCGCCAAATCATTGCTGTATTACTTGTTTTATCTGAAATTTCGGCAACCTTGTAAAGAAAAGAAAAATTCGGTGAACTTCTAAAAAGCAGAAACGTAAATCTGTCAAAGTGATAACACACCTTTGTGCTAATTATAACTAGCCCTAAAATAGCTCATTTATTGCAAACTTTTCTTAGCCTGCTCGAGGAATAAATTCGAGAATATTTAAATGATATATGATTTTAATCTCTCAAGTTAAAGGAATGTACATCTTTCTGCATCGTTTATATAGCTTCCTATTGAAACCTTCCTATGAATAGCTTCCTAAAAAAATTTTTTAATCGATTGAAAAGATTACAATGGGACATCTTATTTCCTTCCCCTTTCAAGGAGAAAAAAAATTTAGTAATCTCTTTAAATTTCAAAATTTATTTCTTCGGGTTATTTTCCCAGTTTAGTCAATAATGCGGTCATGCTTCAGAAGTATTTTTGGCAAAACTGAAACTGAACTGAGTTTAGAAAATGTGCCTATCTTTAGATAACTAGTTCATGATAATCCATTTAACACCTCGGCTCCCTCCACTTTCGTGTATCGATTCACCGGAGACTTGCGCTGCGTAGCAATTCCTGTATACACAGTCGAAGGTTAATTTCCCATGTTCGGGGATGTTTCATATAGGCCTGGGCGCCGGGAGGACAGTACCTCATATTGCAGTTAGAGGAGCCTGGAAGTTTACTTAACCGTTTTATTAACGCATAAGGCCAGAATAAAGATTACTATTTAATTAAGTTATTTAAATTCAAACAATGCTCAATATAAGGACCTTGTGATCGAAATCTTTTTATTCCTCTCAAGTTCAAGCGCATGTGTAGTAGAGAAAATAAATTAATAAAAACCTCAGATGAATAAGGTATGTGTTATTTTGAAACATGCTGGATGATAATTTTGGATACTTTACCAATGCTGAGCTTGAGTTCTGGAATGCTCTCCAGGAAGAAAAGGAGGATGACGACTCCGATGACGATTCCAGATTTCAACAATAGCGCAGTATTTTTCACCTTGAACTGAAACAGAGATCAAAGCAAGTCAGTTTCAGAAAATCGCAAAGATTAGTGCAATAGGACATTTTCGAGAGCAGAGAAATAAATATATAGTAGCATCCGAAAATTTCTGGTACAGATTGCAATAGTTACTACTGTTTCAGTACACCTCTCAAGACGAAAAAATTCTTGTTCAGTTCGCATTGACAGCCACTTAAATTTTGTAAAATTTTATCTCCAAATGTAAGGCATTTTTCAAGAAAAAAAATATTTTAATTGAATTAAATGAAAATAATTTCGTCACGAAAGACACCACTAGTTTTAAACTGTATTAATTTGTATTTAAATAAAAATTAGAAAAATAGAGAATTTTTTTTTCCGATTTATGGAAATCAAAATTGTAGTCAAAATTTAAATTATGTCAAAGCAAAAATTTTTTTAACATGTAACATCTGTCGGATAACTTCAATGGTTAGTTCAGTATAAAAAATTAGCTATTAAACAATTTTAAATTTATTAAAAAGTTTATCAAAAAACAGTATTCAAAAATAAGCATTTAATAATCTGTAATGAGAAAAAACTGGGACCGTCAATACTTTTGTATATTTTACTACGTGTAATACTACCACCTACAGGGGACATATAACATATAACGATATTCTTAAAGAAATGGGAAAAGTATGTTACGCCATAAAATTTCTTTTTTAGACAAGATAAACTGAACTTTTTTTAATTATTACGTAACTGTAGGTTTCTAACCCGAGCCTTAAATACACGAGCTCTGGAACCAGATTAAAAGAATTGCATTGTCATGCGACTAAAATTTTAAATTTTAATAAAACATCAGTGACACGTTCAGTGAAACTGGTTATATTTTCTCATACCTATAGTTAAAGCAGTAACTGATTACATCAATACAAGTTCTTTAAAACCCCTTAATAGTTAAACACAAAAATATTGGAATATAGATTGTTCGCAATTATTAAGAAATTATCAAAGCTTTAAAATATTTTTCTAGGAAAGCTCAATAATGAAAGAGCTCAGCATACTTCCACAAAGTTATAACAGATTAATTGCCTTGAATTTCATTTTCCCCTGTCATACCAAGACTTCAAAGCATTGTTACAAAGAATAGTTTAAAATCTCATTTTCGGAGAAAATTAATATCGAAAATTAAATTTCGGAGAAAATGAATCTCCTCAAATCATCATTAATATATTTTCCACTACATTCGTAGAAAGCTTAGTAAATTCCAGAAAATTGTCAAATTTTTGTGTACGCAGCATTGAGAGAATGCAATGGCGTAGCTGCATATTCAGCGCCTTGGAGCAAGTAATATCGGTACGCCCACTTGTTTCTCGGAAGAGTCATGGCGGAATTTTTTTTCTATCTATCTTATTTCGATTTAAAACCTTACTTAATAACAATTTATTTGAAATTCAAGACATTTCAATAATAAGAAATTTAATTTAATAAATATAAATATAATAATAAAACAAATTATAATTCTTTAAGTATGGAGTGCCCACTAATCTTAACTATATATTTTATAAACTGTATTGACAAAATGTACTTAAGCATGTTCAGTTTCCATATAAAAAAAAATCAAAATTGTTGTTTTCTCGCTTTCTCATTTGCATTTCGGTCAATCACTTTCTCCAGATCAAGTTGACAAGCTATTGTTCTTTCAGTTGATTTAGGGGCCGAAGAGTTCATTGTTGTGACATGCTGCTTCTTAAATATGTTTTGATTATATTTTAGCTTTGAAAAACTTCATTCTAATGCCTCTGTCGTCACCGGTAAAGTTAAAAATATCATGCATGCTGTAATGTCAGAAAAGCTACACGAGGCTGCTGTGTGAATTAAAAGCAGTTCAGCAACTTCGCGTATAGAAGTAATTTGTTTTTATTCAATACAAAAGCACATTTTAAATCGAAGCAGTTGAGGTCCCAAACTAGGTGAAATATCGGGAAGATATGCCGATTGTAACAATTCTGATCCTTCCAAAATACTTTTATCAGGTGACGTGATGAGATATACAGGTGATAAACATTTAAAAAGTGTACATAATTGTCGAACGGATTTAAATCTAATAGTTATTGATTAATTATTAAATGAGTTACTTTATAAAACACCTCGACTCTGAAACATTGTTCACTGTTTTCAATGCGTTCATCTATACTCATGTCCATAAATTAAGGATAATGGCAAATAAATGTTCAGAAACAAAACAAACATGACTTATTCATAAAGCCCATTTATTAAACAAAAGATAAAGAACAAAAAAGATGGTGTATGTATGATACCATTCATAAAAACTACGATTTTTGCTCCCTGGAGCAATTGTAAAAATATCTCCTTTACAAAAACTTAATATTACATGGTTGTTATGAAGGTTAATGCATTGCATGTCTCCCATGCGACAAAAATACAGTCCGCACAACGCCGAGGCATGCTGAGTATCATATTACAGAGCTGATCCTGGGGAAGATTACTCCACTCAGCAAGCAATGCTCTCCCAAGTTCCGGTACACATGTAGGAGGTGGTTGACGGGCTGCAACTTGTCGGCCAAGCATGTCCCACACATACTCTATTGGATTCAAGTCAGGTGAGAATGCTGGCCATTTCATACGGGTGATATCCTCAGATTGAAGGCATTCGTTTACGATGTTTGCTCGGTGAGGACGGGCGTTGTCATACATAAGCACAAATTCTGCGCCCATGTCACCCCTAAACAAATGTACATGTTGTTCCAGAATGATGACCCGATAAATGTGGCCGTTCATGATTCCGATTTGAACATGCAGATCTGTTCTGGAGCCCAGTATAATTCAACCCCAAACGAGCAATCCTGCACCACCTTAACGGTGTCGTTCAATGATGTCTTGGTGATAACGGGTACCTGGCGTTCCCCATATGAAAGTCCGACGTGAATCAGACTGAAAGCTAAACCTGGACTCGTCAGAAAACATCACACAAACCCTCTGTGACGATGACCATATTGCATGTTCTCTACTCCAGCTTGATCGCTGCCGACAGTGAGTTCAAATGAGCGGAACACATCTGACAGGCCTGTGATCAAATAGACCAATATTTCCCAAACGTCTGTACATGGTTTGCCTTCAAACTGTGGTACTCGTGGCTGCAGATAGCTGACGAGACAGGTCGGATGCTGTGGTCCGTCTGCTTCTTTTGGCAGTTGCTGCCAAATACCGGTCTTCATTCGGCGTTGTAACTCGGGAGCAACCTGTACTGTAAAGTCTACTGACATTTCCATCAGCTTGGAATCGTTGCCAAAGCCTAGAGATGACACTTTGGGCAATTCCAAGTTCCTCGGATACTTCCATCTGAGAACGCCCACATTCCAGGCGGCCGATAATTCTACCACGTAAAAAATCATCCGCATGCGTCCTCTTTGTCATAACTATTCGGTTATGGCACTGAGCGGCTTACAGAACGCTTGTGAACAATTTTACTTCTTTGCCACCATTCCTTATATACCCCTCTCTTACTCTCTCGTCATTGTGACGTACTATCGACGTCATCTGGTGGCTTCCTGTAATTTGCATATTATTCTTGAAGATGTGTGTGATAATTCTAATGGTGAAATTTTTGAGTTCGATTTCCGTCTGATTCTGAATTACCCTTAATTTATGGACACGAGTGTACATGTAATTCATCAAAGAATTTTTTCACACGACGCAATATTTTTTGGGGAAAACAAGGTTCCATAATCCTCTGAGCTGATAACACAAGGGCATCGTTTTTAACAAACTCGCAATTATTCCTTAATTTCTGGAATTGGGTTAGGAATGATGAAAGTATCTCAACGGATTTCTCTATATCTCCATGAGTCCCTTGCAGCATTTTCGAGACTATATTAATAGGTTCAAGTATTTTACTTTGTACAATTATCGAAATAATTGTTGAAAATTGTTCAAAATAATTTATCAAATTTTTAGCTTCACGTTGCTTGTCATAATTTTTTTCCATTCACATGATAAACATGTCAATATTTTAATAACATCAAAATAACAAGAACGTAGTGCATCAAGGGCCTGTACACGGGAAGACCATCGTGATGGACAAACTCGTTTTAATGTTTTTGCTAAGTTGGTTTGATTCGTTTCCATTAATATTGCCCAACGTCTAACACAACTAACAAAAATGTAAATTTTTTCTAGTTGTTCATAAAATTGCCTGACTTCCCGTACGTTGGTGACACTGTCGTTGATCACTAAATTCAAATTATGAGAACAGCAGCGCACAAATCTGGCAGCGGGGTTTCGTTGTCTAATTCTTGCTTGTAACCGTGAAGCTAAAGAAGGAGCGTAAGCTTCAATGGGGAATTCCTCGAAAAATGGACCGATTATGGTCGCTCACCGGCAGATGGCCTGACATGTTCTATTGGAGCGGATTTTTCATTGAGTTATATGGACACGTGTTTAAAAAAATTGTTTTACAAATTTTTAAATTTATTCTGTGCGCAGATATGCCAACATGTTTTGCACCTGGTTGTTCCAGTGGATATCGATCAGCCATAAAAAGGAACAAAGAAACTGGACAGAAAAAACCTAGTTTGTTTTCTGCTTCTAAGGTAAGAGCATTATTAAGGGGAGTGGTCACTTTTACGTACCTTTAAAAGTATCATTTTTAGACCATGTTCGATTGCATGTACTACTCATGATTTTTGCTTGATTTACTTGAAATTTTTTGAGTAACTGCCTAGAATACTATTTATTATATATGCAATATTTCAAGGTAATTAAAAAATAAAATTATTTTTTTTGCATAAAAAGTGAATAATTTTTTAAAATAGAACATTTTGCAGTCAACTACTGTGCGCATTCTGTCAAAATAAATTATTAAGGTACAGTAATGATTGTTTACTATATGTGACTACAATATTTCAGGCAACAATATCCATCAACAATATTATAAAATATATTAAAAAAAATAGTACATGCTATTTTTAATTAGAAATTTCTAAAATGACTGAGTAAAAGCTTGTAAAAAAATTCTTTCAAAAAATTAAAATATGTTAAGGTTAAAAAATGTTGGTGTATTTTGTTATGTGAAGTATTGTAATCACATATAGTTAACAATTATTACTGTACGTTTATAATTTATTTTGACAGAATGCGCACAGTAGTTGACTGCAAAATGTTCGATTTAAAAAGAATATTCACTTTTTATGCATAAAAAATAATTTTATTTTTTTAATTACCTTGAAATATTACATATATAATAAATAGTATTATAGACAGTTATTCAAAAATTTCGTGTAAATCAAGCAAAAAACATGAGTAGTACATACAATCGAACATAGGTCTAAAAAGGATACTTTTAAAGGTACGCAAAAGTGACCACTGCCCTTAATGTTTTTTTTTAATATAAGCTGTATAATAGTGAGAGAAAAATACAGCTGCTGTGTTTTAAGCGAACACAAAGTTAAGACAGCTTAAATTCTGCCGGAAATAAGCATGTTTTATTTTTTCAATCATCCCTATATTTTAGAAAAAAAGATTCCTTAATTATTCAATTATTGCAAAATTCTGAACTAATTTATTCTGGAACTAATACAAAATTATTCTGAAAATGTTTATGTAATGAAGTATGACTCTTCATGTGTGAGATGTTTGTCAACTCATGTTTGGACATTGCATACTCTGTAGCTGCAGCTAGTGTGTGCTTTTATATGTAACTGGCTCGCTCTTGAAAATAATGGAACATTATTTACTCATTTCCTTTAAGGAGGGAGATCACCCTAAACCCTTCAAAAAACTCAATTTTTTATTATGATTTAATTTTGAAGAATGGAATATAAGGAATCTTATGAAAAAAATTTAAGGCGATACTACAATTAGAACCGATTTTATGGCCAAATGTATAAAGCTAATAGTAAAGTAATTTATAGAAAATTTAAACTTTAAATGGCTTTTTCTAAAAACTGTTATTTTGAAACTTGTGCGCACTATTTCTTCAAAACTAATCATCACAAATTGCTAAAATTTTTTGTATACATGTATATCTTGCATGTTTCTACAATTTCTACCTAAATTAAGGCATTTTTTCGCAGAAATATTTTTAAAAAAATTTATATTTTTTTGTACATTACAATACATTTGCCTGAAAAAAATATTTTTATGTGAAATATGATAACTATTTTAGGTGTAGATTAAATTATAACCTATGGATAAAATATATACAAATAATTTAATATATATCTCTTATAGGTTTAAAAAAAATCTGCACATTGCATTGATCTAAGATTCACTATTCATAAAACATTTTTTTCTTAAAATAATTTCTAATAATCTCCCAACAATTCTGTTTTTTTTTCTAATAGATAAAACTTTGTACAATTCACCTTTAAAATTGGTTTAAATTAATTACAAATTAACTGTTTGACAACACATTAAGCTTGGTAGTAAAATCAGTGTATTTTTGTGCATGCAAAGCTGATCTCCCCCTTAAGAATTATAATGAAGTTTAGCAAAAAAAAGCAGTTCAAATAGACATTTTGAATGAAGATAAACAATTGTTAAGTTGAATAAATAAATTCATATTTAAAACACACTTAAAAAAATTATTTCTTTTGAAAAATACGAAAAATCCATATTAAAGCGTATGGTTTCCGTGTTATAACGGCATCAGTACAGGCGCGCGCGCCACCTAGTGGTGGCGATCAAATGGGAGACACTTTTTCAATACGGAGCTGCTCCTCCTTCTGGAGCTTCATGCTTGTGACCCCGAGTAGGCACCACTCATATTCTCAGCCCATCATAACCTTTCCCCCTCAATTTGGATTCAATTTTTAAGAGGCATTCTTAATGAGAACCTAGGGTCTAAGAGGTACCACACTGCAAAATTTCAACTTCCTAGAACTTATGGTTCCAGTGATGCAGTGATGAGTCAGTGAGTGGTATTTGGCTTTTATATGTATAAATTTAGCCAACAGGGTTAACAATTTAGATGAGCAACATTTGCTCTACATTTGGTGTTGGGTTTCTCTTCCAATTTATATACATTTTGAATTTTAATTAGCGTACTGTCTAGCCGCAGAGATATTACTTGTAATATCTCATCAGAAACAACCGTCCGAAATATAAACTAGCAAAATTTTAGCCGGAGATTCTAGGATCAGTCAGGCAGTATTTTATTTTGGGTATTAAGTCTCTTTGACCTTAAAGATTTAATTTTTTTAAAAATTTCTTAGGGAGCATATAGGACCAAAAAACAACACCTATACAAAATTTTAACTTTCTCAAAAACCTGTACCAGAGGTAGGTGTTTTTTTTGGGCGGGGGAGGTTTAAGCTCCTTTTAATCCCTTAAATTTTGTATTTAAAAAAAAAGATTTCTTTGTGCGCACCTAGGGCCTAAGAAAAACCACCATACAAAACTTCAGATTCCTAGATCTCATGGTTCTAGAGATACAGTGTGTGTTTGGGGAGGGGGAAGATTAGACCCCTATTAGCCCCATTAAAATTATAATTTATTAAAAAGATTTCTTAACGAGCATCTAGGTTATAAGAGCAACCACCATGCAAAATTTAAGCATCCTGAGACTTATGGTTCTAATGATTTGAGTTTCTTTTAACACTCATTTTGAATATTTTTTGTGTATTTCTGTTTTGGCATTAGCACGCAATTTTTAATTAGATCTAAAATTATTTATAATCGAAATTTCGTTCTTCATCTGCCGATTTTATAAAAATTTATCCCGTGCGGTTTCCACATACATATTTATATATTTATAACATGTTGGTGCTGGAAATGTTTGCCGCCCACTTTCAGCTATTACACGTAACTACAGAGGGTGTTCACACATTTTTTAGACGATGTATATTGTATTCACAAAACTAAATTACATAAAATTCTTGTGTTTTAAATGTTCTATTTGACATCCCTTATTCTGAAGTATCTTTCGACACCGCAATTTCCAGGATAATAATGCCTTTTGAAGTGTCAGAAGAGGTATTCTATCCCATTCCTCCAGAACAGCTTTCCAGAGTCCTGTAAGGGTTTTGGGACGACGTTTGGATAATGCAGATTTTAAAAGTCTAAAAGCGCAAAAATCCATAGGTGATACATCGGGAGATTTAGTAGGGATATCAGTGAAGGCTATGGCCTTGATACCAGTTTTTTGTTCCATTTCTTTTAGGAAATTTGCAGTGGATTTTGATGTGTGACTGCTAGCTTTGTCCTGATGGAGTCTCACAGATTGATGGCACTGTGGGTAAAGCGATGGTATTTCATTCAGAAAAATTGGCGATAAAATATGTTCCTGATAGTATTTAGAGTTAATCTTGACATTTTTTCCACTCTCTTTATTTTTAACTTGCCATTATAAGAAAAACCAGCAACAATCATGAATCCCTTAGAAAAACTTTCTTTCGATTCTTTGAACCATGTACTTAAATTTTTTCTCCCCTTTTATGATAATAAATGGCTCTTTTTTTGTTGCAATCATTTAAATATACCCATGATTCATCTATTGTGACAGTTGTTTTCCATTTTTATTTGGATAAGTGTTTCTCATATAGAATTCTGCAGCGTGTCCTGCGTTCAGCGATATGATTTGGAAGAAGACGATGCACATTGCGTTTTTTCGCTTTCTTATGATTTAAATCAACGTTTATCATTTTGTTTACAGTGGACACCGAGCATTTTAAGGATTTTGCAACTGTCCTTTGACTAGGGGGATTTTCTTTTAACATTAAACAACGTACCTTTGCAATAGTCGAAGATGTCCGTTTTTTCCTTGGATACTTGTTTGGAATTTTTGTCCCACTTTAGGTTCCAATTTGACGTTTTTTTTCCTTTCTTGTTGACGATATTACCTATCGACGCTTTAGATATCACAAAACGATGACTCTCACATAGTTTTTGGATAACGGAGTATGTATATTTCTATTCGGAAAGAGCATAAATGTAGCCTTCGAACCACTGCTTTGTTAAAAACGCCATTTTGAATAAAAACAAAACTTTCAAGCCGTAGACGATAATTTTGACTTTTAAAAACATAGTACAATTGCAATTATTTCTTTTGCAGCAACCGATTTTTTATTACTGCTTACCAAAATCGTCTAAAAAATGTGCGAACAGCCTCTGTATTAGGTAGTACCTATTATTCTTTATGTTGCAACATCAATTAATATAATAATTTATAAACAAATCACTTATTTTTAAAATTATACGTCGGTGAATCCAACAACACGCTGTAGATAAGTTATTTGGTAAAGTAATAGTCATGAATTATACGAAGTCACTTAAACAGAACAATAAATTACCATCCACAGTCTCAATAAGTTTTAAAAATTGTATAACACATTCATTCAAGAATTATCTTGAAATTCTTATACTGCACAAAGTAAACAGAGAATATGAAGCGCTAAATACTAAGCTTGCTTTAAAAAAAAATCCCCGAATATTGCCTCTATTCTGCGCCGATGTTAAGGCTGCTATAATGTATGATTGTCTCTATGAAGTCAACTTCTGTCGTCATAAAGTCAACTTCTGTTTAATTTCGAATGTTTTGACTTAACGTACATCTGTTTTGAGCTTTTACAATTAACTTAATATTGAACTCAAATTTTACTAATAATAAAATTATTTAATTGCCTCCATTTTTGCCCGAATGCAACTTTTTTTTCAATCGTTTTCCTAACTAAAACTTATTTTATCGACTAAACTAGAAAAGTTTAAGGTAAAACTAAAAACTGTTATTAAAATTTAGTTTAATTTCTATTTATTATGATTACATCTTCGAATTTAGGTGCACGTTGCTCCCAAATAAACACGTTATTGATTTCGGTGGTGTTTATGGAATTCAAATTCAATGAATTATGATAGTTATGCTAATAACAACACAAATACACAATTGCATCTGTTCATTTGCAATATTAGTGCATCTGATTTGCGCTAATATTGCAAGTATAACATTTGCGATTGAAAGTCAATCACAAATGTTATATTTGCTCATATGTTTTTGTACTTTGCGGCTTTTTCAATCTTTTTCGGTTAATTCAGGTAAAGTTCAACTAATTATTCATATTATTGAGCACTGCTTTGTCTACAAATATTATTTATAACATTACTCTTCCGTTTAAACGCAGAATAGTGAAATCGGAAGTACTTTAATCTGTCTTAAACAAACTGCTCCGAAGTACGGGGAGTTTTTGCAACAAAAATGTTGAATGCACGTGTTCTCCAGGTATTTTGACAAATGAAATAGCAGTGCTGAAATGCGTTTTCCAACGAAATATTTCTTCTCTTCCTCACTTTTATTAACGAGAAATTAGTTCTACAAGGACTAATCTCAGAAAACCTGGAATCTTAGATGATTCCAGTAAATTTTTGGGCCATGTTGCAAATATTTTGAATTCTAATTTCGATTTCAGTCGGATGAGTTATTTGCCCAGGCAAACGCAGAATCACCCGAACATAATGGACAGAGTGATCTTATGTTATCCCTCACACTAGTAGAACCGGATATAAAAAGTCTATATTTAGCGCTCGTGAGATTCACCGGATACATGAAATTCTTTGCAGTAAACACAACTTACAATCAGGGGCTTAGCTACCGTGGAGCAGCTGGAGCGAACTGCTCCAGGCGCACGACTCATGGGGGCGCAAAATTTTAAAGAGTGAAATAAGAATTTGTGAAAACTTTTGTATAAAAAAATTTCGATATTTCAGGTTTTCTACAAAATATACAAATAATTAATGAAATATTTTTAAATAAAACTATAAGCACCTAAATATATTAGAATGTACTTGACTTATCATAATTTTGATTTCAGAAAATTTTCATTATAAATTTAACACTTTATTTACCTCTAATAAACCTATAAATATGTATGATGATTGCAAAGAATGTTTAAAAGCAGTACTATAGACACTTACTATACGTATTAAACGTTGTGTTTTACTGCAAAGAAGTTACATGTATCCTGTGAATCCCACGAGCGCCAAATATAAACTTTTTTACATCCGGTTCTACTAGTGTGAAGGATAACATAAGATCACTCTGTCCATTATGTTAGGGCGATTCTGCGTTTGCCTGGGCAAATAACTCATCCGACTGAAATCGAAATTAGAATTCAAAATATTTGCAATATGGCCCCAAAATATACTGGAATCATCTGAAATTCGAGGTTTTCGGAGATTAGTCCTTTTAAAACTAATTTCTGGTTAATAAAAGTGAGGAGGAGAAGAAATATTTCGTTGGAAAACGCATTTCAGCACTCCTATTTCATTTGTCAATATACCTGGAGTATACATGCATTCAGAATTTTTGTTGGAAAAACTCCCCGTACACCACCGAAATCAATAACGCGTGTACTCTGGTGTAACGTGCACCCCAATTCGAAAATGTAATCATAATAAATAGAAATTAAACTAAATTGTAATAACAGTTTTTAGTTTTACCTTAAACTTTTCTAGTTTTGTCGATAAAATAAGTTTTAGATAGGAAAACGATTGAAAAAAAAATAGTTGCATTCAGGCAAAAATGGAAGAAATTGAATAATTTTATTAGTAGTAAAATTAGAGTTCAATATTAAGTTAATTGTAAAAGCTCAGAACAGGTGTACGTTTAGTCAAAACATTCGAAATTAAACAGAAGTGAAGACTTTATGACGGACTAAGTCTAAATGGAAATTTTATGTCAGTTTATAAATATTTTTTAAAAATTCTCACATAAATAGTATCATTAATCATTTCTAAAACTTTCTTTCAAGTTCATCTTAAATTATAAGAAAAGTTAAGAACGGATCAATGGAGATTTTAAATGTATTGAGCAATTTCACAAATGCATTTGAAAACTGTTCATAGACACAATCATACATTATACACTGTGCCTCGATGCCTGAACTCAATTAGTTTGAATCTAGTTGCCATTACGTTTTATTGTGAATTTTAAGAAGCAGTGTGTTGTGGAAAACATGCAAGTAATTAGGTATGTCGAAACAAAATTGGTTTAATTGAAAACTGTTAAATAAGTATATGTAGTTTACCGTGCAAACCAGTCAGAAAACACACATTAAAACAGATAATGTCGAGTGAAAATGTCTCATTCCTATCTGATCCAAATATCTTACCCAAGAAATATTTTAAAACTTTTCTGTAACATAAAACTGAGAAATAGAAAAATGATGGGTTTTATTTTTAAATTTCATTTTTTGATTAGCATTTTATAGTGTAATGTTCATTTAGTGTAAATGTTCATTTAAATGACTCTTGAGAGTTTTGTATTCCCGTTGGAACAAAAAAAACCCCTTTACAGTTAAAATATATATATCAATCAAAGTTCATATATATATGTATATTTTTAATTTATCAATAATCTTGTGAAAGTCTGTCTAAATTTTACTTTTATACTTCGAGCCGGACCGATCGTAGGCTGCGACTAGAGTCTGGTAAAAACTTCTGATCAGCCTCTGGCCAGTTCGCGCTTTGAATTTTTGTCCGGTGTTGGACACTACTAGATTTTCTCAAACGTTACCAGTTGGGTGTCGTATTAGGAAAATGGAAATAGTCGAAGCATCTTCACCCCCTATGGCGAGAGTCATTACAATCCTTCAAATGTCATTCTAAACGGGCGGGGGTAGAATTTTACTGTCCATTTACTGACACACTACAAGAGTGAAAAACATGCAGGGGTCCGAACAGAGATTTTTTTATTTTCTTAGTACATAGCAGCCTTAACATCGGCGCTGAATAGAGGCAATATTCGGGGATTTTTTTTTAAAGCAAGCTTAGTATTTAGCGCTTTATATTCTCTTTGTTTACTTTGTGCAGTGTAAGAATTTCAAGATAATTCTTGAATGAATGTGTTATACAATTTTTAAAACTTATTGAGACTGTGGATGGTAATTTATTGTTCTGTTTAAGTGACTTCGTATAATTCATGACTATTACTTTACTAAATTACTTATCTATAGCAAGTTGTTAGATTCACCGACGTATAATTTTAAAAGTAAGTGATTTGTTTATAAATTATTATGTTAATTGATGTTGCAACATAAAGAATAATAGGTACTACCTAATAGTTACGTATTATAGCTGAAAGTTGGCGGCAAACATTTTCAGCAGCAACATGTTATAAATATATAAATATGTATCTGGAAACAGCATGAGATAATTTTTTAAAAAAATCGGCAGATAAAGAACGAAATTTCGATTATAAATAATTTTAGATCTAATTAAAAATGAGGAATTTGCACGTTTTTTTATTTTACATTTATGATATAGAAAATAGAAAAATATGATCGAAAGCATCTTTTTTTTTTAGTTTTAGAACTCTAAAAGTTAACATAATTTGTCTTTAAACGCGCACTATTTACTTCGTCTCAAAAACGCTACTTTTCCTACGCGGATACATGTGACGTCACAATGCACTATGGCGAATTTGTTTACTTCGGTGTTTGGATTGTGTTGCGTAGTTTGAGTTTCATATCTAGTGTTTTTTCTTTATTTTTAAGATGTCAAAGTGTTACAGAAAATTTTAAATATTGTATAGTACCTTGCTGCACAAGCACAACGGTAAATACACCAGGAAAGCTTTTTTTTAGTGTTCCAACAGATAATGTCAAAAGGAAATCATGGACAGTTGCAATAAAACGCGACGAAAAAAAAAATCCTCATTCAATAATTTTTTAATTTAGCTATAATTGTGAGTTTTAATGTGATACAGATGATTTGCCAAATCATTGCAGCAAATATGAATTTAAAATACAAGTTTTGACATTTTCCACTTAAATAAATATTTAAATATATTTGTAAACACGAGTTTTGTTATGAGTTATATTCTCCAGATGGTGAATTCCACCTAACATGAAACCATTACGAAAGAAAATCATTTTAAACAAATTATTAAGTGTTATATATCATTGGAAAGCTTATGACCTCTAGAACTAGAACGTACTATTGCTTTTTCCTTACATTAAGTTTGTTTTGTAGGGGATGTAATGGGAAAATATCTATTTGTAAGTTTTTTTAGCAAATAAAATTATCATTTTTATACCTTATTACTTACGTAAATTATGCCACTGAATTTAATTGGAGTAAATTTAATATTAATGTAAAAACTATAAAAGTAAAATAATTGCATGTTTGTGACTGTTTTGAATATAAATAGCCTAGTTAAGGGTACAGTTGCAGCATCATGTATTATATGTAACATCTGTTACAAATAGTTTTTATATTTTTTATTACAGAAAAAAAATGACTGATTTTTTATGTCAAGGTTCTGATAAATTACAGGCATGTCTTGTGATGTTATTTTTTAAATTTTTGAACAAATTGACATAATAGATTCACAGATTTTTTTATCTTATGATGCTATAGTATAAATGATGTTCCATTTTATGTAGCATCCGTTACATTAAAGATTTTTTTTTCAGCTTAAATACACCAGAAATAAATTTTGAAACCTGTCAAGTTTATCTTTAGTTTTTATCAGGAATTGGTTTTATCAGGAAAAAATAATACTCTCCTATTTTGAAGCATTAATATGCATCTCATAATCTTTTTATTATTTATTTGTGTGAATGTTTCGTCCGTTACAATGGAATTCACCAGATGCTGGGTTGGGGGTAGGTGATGAAATTTTAAAATAAATACAATTTGTGTGCAAAATGTGACAAAAGCATAAAATATATTAATTATTTTGTAAGTTTATTTTTAATTAATCTTTTTACACTAGTTTTGGGTGCTAGTTTTTTACATAAAATGTATAAAGTATTGTATTAAAAAGATTTTTTTATAACTGCTGAAGTATTTCTAATTATTTATAAATTACTTAAAGCGGGGAAAGCTAACCATGGATGGTCTATTGTATCTACCCCAAACACACTATCATTAAAACTTTTAGATAAAATTAAATATAATACATAAAGGAACTCATCCAAAGATGCTGCACAATCATTGCATTGGACGGAAAGGACATTTTCTTCCTTTTCATTCAACTTGAGTTCCACACTGTAAGTCTTTTTTGTGACATTATGTTCTGGTGTCACCCTTGCATTGACTGTACAGATGTCTCCATCCCTTTTTACCTGAACATATCCTACAGCATTATCTCCATAGCCTTATCGTCCAAATCTAAGTAAAAGTAACTTTCTAAGTACTAAAGCATTAATTTAAAAATGTGTTTTTAAAACACAAAATTATGGAGTTAGAGGATTGTTTAAAATTATTATGAGTAGTAAACATTTGTTTCTTTGCACCACTTAGTATGTGATTAGTCAAAAGTTTAATTATCATGCATAGTTCAGATTTATTATAATTCCTTTACCATTTAAAATACACATATTTCTATGATATGAATGCAGAACACTGAACGCATTCGTAAATTTGGTAGTGTTTTTAATTTCTGTCAACTTTCTAATACACAATTAAAAATACTAAATATCCTATAACAGACACTACTTGTAATGTTGCAGAGCTAATTAATTCTACAAAATTAAACATGTACTATGAATGAATAATAATAGAAGCTGTTTATTAAACTTTTAGAGTACGATATTAATTTAATAATATGCATAAACAATGTGTAACTTTAACGTTTGTGTAAAGTACAACGCACGTCAGCGTTCTACAATCTACATTACATAATTAGAATAATAAATGCAAACAAATATATACATCCCTCTGAACTTTAAATCCTCGTATTTCTGCTCCCATAAATCTTGGATTATTTCCCAAAAAGGAAAACACTGCAAATGAATCCATTTTAGGCAGGTTGTCAGATTGCCCTTTTGCAAAACCGGGTAATAACGCCATGGTAAACAAAACAGAAATAAAACTAAGAATAAAGACGACGATAGAATATAATTTAAAAAAAAGGGGGAATAAACAATAGCCACAAACTAAAATTAGAAAAATTAAACCAAATTAGAAAAAAAATATGATTTTAAAATGTTAGTTTAAGAGGAGGAAACGTAGAATCTCGCGCTAGACAAATGTAAACATTGAAGCATGGTGCATAGTGACGTCAGAACCAATCACGTAGCGTTTTGAGGTCACATGATTTTTCAACACTTTTCGCTTATTTTAAATTTTAAATTCTTATTATTTAGATCTATATATACGTTTTAATTGATGTTTTCGAACAATTTGATAACCAATCTGTTAATAAAAAATAGAAATGAGCATTTTCCCCACATGTGCAAATTCCTCATTGCGTGCTAATGTCAAAACAGAAATGTACAAAAAATATTCAAAATGAGTGTTAAAAGAAACTCATATCATTAGAACCATAAGTCTTAGGATGCTTAAATTTTGCATGGTGGTTGCTCTTATGCCCTAGATGCTCGTTAAGAAATATTTTTAATGAATTTTTATTTTAAGAGGGCTAATAGGGGCCTAATCTTCCCCCTCCCCAAACACACACACACACTGTATCTCTAGAACCATGAGACCTAGGAAGCTGAAGTTTTGTATGGTAGTTTTTCTTAGGCCCTATGTGCACACAAAGAAATCTTTTTTTAAAATACAAAATTTAAGGGGTTAAAAGGAACTTAAATCTCCCCCCCCCAAAAAAAATAAAAAACACCTACCTCTGGTACATGTTTTTGAGAAAGTTAAAATTTTGTATGGTGTTGTTCGTAGGCCCTTTATGCTCCCTAAGAAATTAAAAAAAAAAAAAATTAAATCTTTAAGGGCGGTCAAAGAGACTTAATCCCCAAAATAAAATACTGCCTGACTGATCACTGTATCTCCGGCTAAAAATTTGCAAGTTTATATTTGGGAGGGTTGTTTCTGATGAGATGTTACAAGTAATATCTCTGCGGCTAGACAGTACGCTAATTAAAATTAAAAATGTATATAAATTGGAAGAGAAACCCAACACCAAATTTAGAGCAAATGTTGCTCATCTAATTGTTAATGCTCATCTAACCTCTTAGACCCTAGGTGCTCCTTAAGAACGCCTCTTAAAAATTGAATCCAAATTGCGGGTTAAAGGTTACGATGGGGCTGTGAATATGAGTGGTGCCAACTCAGGATTACAAGCAAGAATTAAGACAACGAAACCCAGCTGCCAGATTTGTGCACTGCTGTTCTCATTATTTGAATTTGGTGATCAACGACAGTGTCACCAATGTACAGGAAGTAAGGCAATTTTATGAACAACCAGGAAAAAAATTTACATTTTTTTTAGTTGTGTTAGATGTTGGACAATATTAACAGAAACGAATCAAACCAACTTAGCAAAAATATTAAAACGAGTTTTTCCATCGCGATGGTCTTCCCGTGTTCAGGCCCTTGATGCACTACGTTCGTGTTATTTTGATGTAATTAAAATATTCACATATTTATCAGTGAATGGAAAAAA
Source organism: Dolomedes plantarius (assembly GCA_907164885.2). Taxonomy (NCBI): domain Eukaryota; kingdom Metazoa; phylum Arthropoda; class Arachnida; order Araneae; family Dolomedidae; genus Dolomedes; species Dolomedes plantarius. The sequence continues at coordinate 99,531,536 of OU015492.1, read as the reverse complement.
ATTATGACGAGCAACGTGAAGCTAAAAATTTGATTAATTATTTTGAACAATTTTCAACAATTATTTTGATAATTGTACAAAGTAAAATACTTGAACCTATTAATGCAGTCTCGAAAATGCTGCAAGTTACTCATGGAGATATAGAGAAATCCGTTGAGATACTTTCATCACTCCTAACCCAATTCCAGAACTTAAGGAATAGTTCGGAGTTTGTTAAAAACGATGCCCTTGAGATATCAGCTCAATGGAATATGGAACATTGTTTTACCCCCCCCCCCCACCAAAAAAAATTAAAAAAAATAAATAAATAAATAAATAAAATTGCGTCGTGTGAAAAAATTCCTTGATGAATTACAAGTAGATGAACTCATTCAAAACAGTGAACAATGTTTCAGCAGTTGAGGTGTCAGAGTTGAGGTGTTTTATAAAGTAACTCATTTAATAATTAATCAATAACTATTAGATTTAAATCCGTTCGACAATTATGTACACTTTTTAAATGTTTATCACCTGTATATCTCGTCACGTCACCTGATAAAAGTATCCTGGAAGGATCAGAATTGTTACAATCGGCATATTTTTCCGGTATTTCACCTAGTTTGAGACCTCAACTGCTTCGATTTAAAATGTGCTTTTATATTCAATTAAAACAAATTATTTCTATACGTGAAGTTGCTGAACTACTTTTAATTCACACCGCAGCCTCAAGTAGCTTCTCTGACATTACAGCATGCATGGTATTTTTAACTTTACAGGTGACGACAGCGACATCAGAACGAAGTTTTTTAAAGCTAAAATTAATCAAAATATTTAAGAAGCAGCATGTCACAACAACGAACTCTTGGGCCCCTAAATCAATTGAAAGAACAATAGCTCGTCAACTTGATCTAGAGAAAGTGATTGACCGATTTGCAAACGAGAAAGCGAGAAAACAACAATTTTTTTATATGGAAACTGAACATTCATAAGTACATTTTGTCAATACAGTTTATAAAATATGTAGTTAATATTAGTGGGCACTCCATACTTAAAGAATTATAATTTGTTTTATTATTATATTCATATTTATTCAATTGAATTTCTTATTATTGAAATGTCTTACATTTCAAATAAATTGTTATTAAGTAAGGTTTTAAATCGAAATAAGATTAGATACAAAACTAATTCCGCCAGGATTCTTCCGAGAAACAAGTGGGTGCACTGATTTTACTTGCTCCAGGGCGCTGAATATGTAGCTACGCCACTGCTTACAATACGTATAGTAAGTGCTTTTAAACATTCTTAGCAATCATCATACATTTTTATAGGTTTATTAGAGGTAAATGAAGTATTAAATTTATAATGAAAATTTTCTGAAATCAAAATTATGGTAAGTCAAGTACATTCTAATATATTTAGGTGCTTATAGTTCGATTTACTAAAAAATATTTCATTTATTTTTTGTATATTTTATAGAAAATCTGAAAAATCGAAATTTTTTTATACAAATGTTTTCACAAATTTGTGTTTCACTCTTTCAAATTTTGCCCCAACCCCCCATGAGTCGTGCGCCTGGAGCAATTCGCTCCAACTGCTCCACGGTAGCTACGCCCCTGAGAGAATGGTTTGTAACAAAATACACCGGAAGGGGAAAATTTCTAAAGACACAGAAGACGCCGGAGGGAACGGGAATCTGATTATATCTTACTCTTGCGAAAGAAACGGCTTTATACGTCATTTCCTAAATACGCAGTTTTCTGAACTCAGTGTGTGACCAGCGAGAATTGCATTTGCAAACAGAAAGTTTGGATAAGGGTAAAAGGTTTTCTTTGAAAAGGTACAAGACTTACTTATCGCTGGACGGAATTGGTTGTCCCCCCCCCCCCCTAGCAAAAGAACTGAACTCGAAATCTCATATATGCATTAAAAATAAAATAGTTTTTTTTTTAAACTTTTGTGAAGTCGCTCTTCGCATCTGTTTGCTTACATTCATCACTTTTCCTTTTTGAGCCGTAAAAGTAAATTAATACCCCGTTGTTAAGAAGGAAACGGAAATAGTTCTCTCTCACTCACAATATATGTATATTTAGATTTTGTGTAGTTCAATTAGTGACGATCTGACATAATACCGAGATTTTTTATCTCATAAAACAAATAAATCTAATCAGGTGATGGCCGAATTGCTAAGGCGCTGATCTCAGCAACTAGAATCTGCGAAGAATAATACGCTGGAGATGTATATATTTTCATCAAAGACTTCTTCCACGAGGACATGTTCCGTGCACTTTTCCACCTTCATGCCATATGTAAACTTTGAACTGCAATCGATAGAAGACAGTTTTTTTTCCGTTTTTGGATGGGTAACAGGATTTTGTCAGTCAGTAATATAAATTTAAAGAAATTCTTCGGAATCGACTTGAAGCTCCAGGATTTTCGTGTTGCAAAAAATGGCCGTAGCCATCAAAGCCAATTGTAATAAAGCGTAAATTCATGATCAATTGAAACGTGTCCTCCTTTATAGTAGATAGGTACTTGATTAGTACATGTGACTAACTGCGATATTTTATAGGAAAATAACTCCTCATTAACAATATAACATACATGTCTAACATCTTCAAATTATAAACTGTAGTCATCAAGTTGCCCCCTCTATACATATCCTTGAAATGCGATATCTTTGCTCCGAATAGATTAAATTATCCTCATCTTCGGTAAGACTAACCCTCAAACCGGCCCACCGGTCATTATGACCGGCAGCGGTGGAACTAAGGGGTGGGGCAGGAATGGGGAGAGGCGTGAACGCTTGGCTGGCCTTGACATCCTCAGTCAGTTCCTGGACATCATGGAGAGCACAACAGGGTTTCACACATGCTCGTCATTTGCCAGTAAGTGGCAATATTGTAAAAGTATGGCGGTCAAAATGACCGGTAGACCTGTTATTGCCACTGAGCAATAACAGGCCTACCCGTCCTGATAGGGATTTCAGTGTTCTGTGCGATTTTTAAAGTATCCTGTGAAGCCTTGACATCACTCTTCTCTACCTCAATCACTGGTAGGCTAATATTTCGAGCAATTATGTCTGAGAAACATTGTGCAATTCTTTTAAGAGCCCTACTACAGAGGCTGTTCGCACATTTTTTAGACGATTTTGGTAAGCGGTAATAAAAAATCGTTTACTGCAAAAGAAATAATTGCAATTGTACTATGTTTTTAAAAGTCAAAATTATCGTCTACGGCTTGAAAGTTTTGTTTTTATTCAAAATGGCGTTTTTAACAAAGCAGTGGTTAGAAGGCTACATTTATGCTCTTTCCGAAGAGAAATATGCATACTCCGTTATTCAAAAACAATGTGAGAGTCATGGTTTTGTGATATTTAAAGCGTCGATAGGTAATATCGTCAACAAGAAAGGAAAAGAACGTCAAATTGGAGCCTTAAGTGGAACAAAAATTCCAAACAAGTATCCAATGAAAAAACGGACATCTTCGACTATTGCAAAGGTACGTTGTTTAATGTTAAAAGAAAATCCCCATAATCAAAGGACAGTTGCAAAATCATTAAAATGCTCGGTGTCCACTGTAAACAAAATGATAAACGTTGATTTAAATCTTAAGAAAGCGAAAAAACGCAATGTGCATCGTCTTCTTCCAAATCATATCTCTGAACGCAGGACACGCTGCAGAATTCTATATGAGAAACACTTATCCAAAGAAAAATGGAAAACAATTGTTACAATAGATGAATCATGGGTGTATTTAAATTATTGCAACAAAAAAAGAGCCATTTATTATCATAAAAGGGGAGAAAAAAATTTAAGTACATGGTTCAAAGAATCGAAAGAAAGTTTTTCTAAGGGATTCATAATTGTTGCTGGTTTTTCTTATAATGGCAAGTTAAAAATAAAGAGAGTGGAAAAAAAAGTCAAGACTAACTCCAAATACTATCAGGAACATATTTTATCGCCAATTTTTCTGAATGAAATACCATCGCTTTACCCACAGTGCCATCAATCTGTGAGACTCCACCAGGACAAAGCTAGCAGTCACACATCAAAATTCACTGTAAATTTCCTAAAAGAAATGGAACAAAAAAAACTGGTATCAAGGCCATACCCTTCACTGATATCCCTACTAAATCTCCCGATGTATCACCTATGGATTTTTGTGCTTTTGGACTTTTCAAATCTGCATTATCCAAACGTCGTCCCAAAACACTTACAGGACTCTGGAAAGCTGTTCAGGAGGAATGGGATAGAATACCTCTTCTGACACTTCAAAAGGCATTATTATCCTGGAAATTGCGGTGTCGAAATATAGTTCCGAATAAGGGATGTCAAATAGAACATTTAAAACACAAGAATTTTATGTAATTTAGTTTTGTGAATACAATATACATCGTCTAAAAAATGTGTGAACAGCCTCTGTATTCGATGATGTAGATACCAGATCAAAATAAATAAAATAAATTGAATAAATAAGTGTAGATGATTTTCTCCGTTAATAATATAAAATTCATCACTAATATAAATCAAACAACCCTATGCACAATATCAACATGCAGTTCCATCGTAATAACGCAAAAATAACAGCTTTTTAGGCTTGGGGATCAATTTGACCGATAGTCCTGATAGTGGCAACAAATTCATGGGTCGGTTTGAGGGCTAAGCATAGATAAAGAACTGTATTTTATATCCCAGTTCCACGTGGAGGTGATTTATCCTCCCGACTGTCGGCGTAAAAAGGAGGGGAATATACTCCCCCAACATTAAAAATAGTTAATCAGCAAGAAGTTTTTCATTATCTCAAGTGAACGAAAAATATATATCGCGCTGAAAAGCCTCACTTGAGAGAAAAACCTAGGTTTGTTTGACTGCTAGAGGTGCAAGTCACATTGCTTCTAGGGACTTAATCTAAACCAGTGGTTCTTAACCGGAAGTGCGAGAGAGCATTTCTAAGGGTGCGAGAGAAGGATCTAATTTTTTAATGAAAACTAACAATTGAGTGAATCATTTGAGGGATACTTTTCCACGGAAAATATAAGCACAATTAATAGATGGATGCTCAATCTATTTTTGTTTGACATAAATTCAATGGACGACAACGTTTTATTAAAAGATGATCTTATCTCAATACGAGATAATGCACGTATTGAAATAGAATTTCAAAAACTGGCATGGACGGTTCTGGTGTACACAGTTAGAACTTTATCCAGAATTGGAAAAAGCAGCATTAGAGTCACTTTTACCATTTGCCACCACTCAACTTTGTGAAATGAGTTTTTCATCCCTTTTGCACAACAAAAGACCTTTTGCACAATCAAAACAAAAGCCAGAAATCGCTTAAATGCATCTGATGACTTACGGGTGGCTCTTTCAAAAAAAGCCTCGTTTTAAAAGGATAATTATGAACAAACAACAACGACGTAGCCATTAAAATGTAGATATTGTTTTATATGCAATAATATAGTATGTATTAATGTTTTTATGGGATAAATAAATGATCTTGCAATAAATGTCTTTTCCTAGATAAAAAATAGAAACACATTTTTCAAGGGGGTGCAAGAGATTATTTTCAGATTCAAGGGGGTGTTTACTATTAAAAAGGTTAAGAACAACTGATCTAAACGAATGTTACGTCTCCGTTTTTCTCGGAATTCCCATACGCACGCGATGGTATATAAATAAGTTATAAAAAATATTCATATTTTTATAAAAGCGTAACGTATCTAATAGATATAGTTAAAGATAAACAAAGTAAGGTTTGGAAGTGACTTAATTCAGATTTTCTGTATGAAAATGGCATCTTATTAGAGAAGAAAATTACAAAATCGAGCCAGCTTTTCTCATAGTAATTTATATTAAAAGCTGTTATATATACATATTTTAATGTAGACTAGGAATGAAAATAAGAGAAACACGTATATGACCGAGATAAAAAAATTCTGTGTTCTTTCTTCCATAATAGAAAATTGAGCTAAATTAATCCAGATTGTATTTTTATCAAGGCATGTTCAGGAATTATTCCAGTTTGTCGTATTCGTCACATTTCAACGTCCCATTCAGCAGTATAAAATTGGATGCATTCGACCAGCTGACCGATCGAATAGAAGGAAATCAGACTTCAACTTCGAAAATGAGCCCAAATCGGCAGTGGTCAGTTTAAAAATGCTGAGAGGCGCATGGATCTTCCAGCAAAAATTTATTTGTTCAAAAGAGTCATAAAAGTTCTTGTTTAGTGAATCCTTCAAAAGTATTAGGAGTGCGAGTTAACTTTCGACTTGAATGATATTTCAGTACAGAAGAAAGCTTATTATCGTGCTTATGTTCGAAAGTTTTAAGTTGTAAGCAGAATGAAGCTTTAAGTTATAGAATTCGTTTGACTATTTCGATAAAGGTGAAAAGAAAAATTTTAAAAGGGTGAACAAATCACAAAGAGGGCATTTAAAAGGCGTAGAAATGAATATACTATAAAGTTATGTATTTTTAGTCGATTCAAAGCCATAAACACCAACTATTTTTTGTGTTTATTTATATATATACTTCAGGTTAAATATACATGCCTATACATTTCTGTATTTTAATTATGTTCAATATACAGTTTTTGTATATACGTTTTGTCTTGAAATGCATCCAATAAAAAAAACGGAAATTACATTTATAAATGACTTAAATATTAAATATTCGAATTTTACTCTTTATATACACTCTTGAACAAAAAACAAACACAAAAAACGACGCACCAAGAAAAGGTAATGCAAATTGGACACAAATTGCTAGGAATACAGATTTTGACGGAAAATGCAAAATTTCAAAGTTTGGCGGCCAATGAATGAACATGTGACGCTGCAGCGCATCTTAACTGCGCAACTGGCAGGATATTAAACAAGAGAAATTTTGATTCCAGGTCATAAATTCTTTGCGAATATCATTCCGTGTACTCAGGTAGACAGTAACTATGCCTCGCATACAGGTGCGCGAACAATATGCGAAGATGTCAACATTTGAGAGAGGACGTGTAGTTGGGCTCAGAGAAGCCGGTTGGTCTAATCGGCGAATCGCTTGACATTTGGATAGGAGCGATGCCGCTATTAGACGATTATGGCAGGAATGAGGGAACCAAGGCCGAACACAGCGTCAAGAAGGAAGCGGTCGGCCTAGAGAAACGACAGAACGTGAGGACCGAGCAATCGTCAGAGCGGCACTCACAGCTCCAGATTCATCATTATCAGCGATTGTACGTGCAACTGGTGCTTCAGTGACTGAAAGGACCATTCATAGGCGGCTCAGAGAAAGGGCGCTGAGTTGAAGGCGCCCCTTGCGTGGACTACCATTGTCCTCTGTACACCGACAAACCCACTTGCAGTGGTGTCGGGCACATTCGATCTGGAATGTCACTGACTGGAGTAGAATTGTCTTCAGTGATGGGTCCCGCTTCGAAGTGAGCCCCGATGACCAGCGAATTCGTATCTGGAGACGCCCCGGACAGAGTTTGGATACCAACCTGACTGACTTCCGCCATACGGGCCGATAACCAGGAGTGATGGTCTGGGGTGCCGTTTCATTTCATAGCAGGACCCCTTTGGTTGTCATGAGCGGCAACCTTACAGCACTGATGTATGTTGACGTTATTCTACGCTCTGTTGTGTTTCCCTTCATATCACGCCATCCTGAGCTTACATTTCAGCTAGATAATGCCTGCCCGCACACGGCGAGAGTTTCTACTGCTTGTCTTTGTGCTTGCCCAACGCTATCTTGGCCAGCAAGGTCACCGGATCTCTCCCCCATTGAACACGTTTGGAGCATTATGGGCAGGGCCCTCCAGCCAGCTCGGGATTTTGAAGATCTAACCTACCAATTGGGCAGAATTTGGCACGATATCTCACAGGAGGACATCCGCCACCTCTATCAATCAATACCATGCCGAATCACTGCTTGCATAAGGGCCAGAGGTGGATCAACGCGTTATTGATTTTTTCACTTTGTGAAGCTCTTTTTCTTAAATAAATCATCCAATTTTTCTCAAATTGTAATCATTTGCTTTTCAGTACATGACATCTACCGATTTTCGTTCCATTCGAATAACTCCTTCTTGGTGCGTCGTTTTTTTTTTGTCTAAGAGTATATATATATATATACTCATATATGTGTATATATATACACTCATATGTGCAACTTATATTTTTCCCTTCTCTGCGTATGTACGTAAATATACACATATGTTCCTTTGTATACATATAATATATATTTAATATTTAAACAAACCAACTTCTTCTAAAACATCTAGAAATGACATTGATTTTGTTACGACAGAATTGTTTTCGAAACTTGTAACGACGAGTTTAACTGAGTATAAGAGAACAGCTGTTCACTGAGTTATGCCGAGGTTTGTGTAATAGGCGTATAATTTTGCAATACTTTTCTGAAAGGATAACGCTCCCGCTGAAAATATGTCATCCTAAAAAAGCAACATATGATCAAGGTAAGACCTCTTATACTTTTTATCTAAAGTAAGGGTAAGAAAATCATATCTTATTTTTATTTCTTGTATATTAGTTTTTCTTTATTAATGTGCAAAATATTTCTTAGGAAAATATAAAGTTCTTTTGCAAAGCTAATGTAAAATGTAAAGCATGATGTTAGATTATTTGTATACTATTGATCTTTCTAAAGATATATTTTTTAACAGCGAGTGAGAAATTTAGCATAAAGAGGGCATATTTTTGGGAATGCACGAAATGTTTCTCTGTAGACGTAAATGACCTTTTAATGTCGTATTGAGAGGGTAAGTAACAGAATAAAATAATTGCGAAATATCATTTATTTTGCACTCTTAACATATGGTTGGCTGAACATATGGAATCAGGATTTTAACGAATCAAAATAATTAAAATCGCTGCTTTGTAAGATTATAGATCTACTATAAGGCAGACACGTTAGTATGAAAATGCTCACTTTTCGTTTATCGACTTTTAAAACTACTATTATAAAATATGTAAATTATCACATGAATGGATAACTTCTCTTATACTTACGGTATTACTGAGCTCTTTTAAACTTGCTTTGTAATCATCTTCTGATACCCTGAAAAATTTTAATCATTATGACACTGGAATAAAAAATATGAATTTGATCTAAAGTTTGGAATAATATATCAAAAAACATTATGATCGACTTAAAGATTCTATGACTGTAGCTTAAAATTTTCAGGCAGTGATTCTTTTAAATTGTAAATTACTTTTACTGGTATAGAATTTCATTACTACAAATTAAGATTACAAAATTTTGTTCATTTTAAGCACTAACTTCTGAATGCAATTTTTAATTTTCGTTTCTATGCTTTTTATACTTTCTTCGTGTATTTTTTGTAAGAAGTAATTTTTCTGTTTCGTTACATATTGTAAAACTAAGGAATAGTGACAATTTTTAGAATGTGGTATGACTTCTCTACGGTGCAGATACAACAGATATAATACTCATTTTGTGTTTTCCTAAATTAAGAACAGACTCTGTATCCTTCATTAACTATTTGTGTGACAAGATAAATATGATTCATGCGTGCCAAGCAAACTCTTATAATCTCAGTGCCAGCTTCAAGTAGAAATACTTTGCGATGTGTTGAATCAAAACCGGATGATATTTTGTCGTAGGAGTCGTTAGATATTTGGTCTCATAAAAATTGACGGCATTAACGTGGTAAAGGTTGTTCGTCTTGTGTTCTGTTCAAAAAAGTGAACTAAAGTTGTTAATTATAATAAACATAAGAATATAACTTGCATTTAAAAAAACTCTTAAAGTTGTTCTTTCATGCAATTCAGGTAATATTATGATAATTCTAATAGTTCTTGTTCACCTATAACCGTATTACATAGGACATGAGTTAATAATTGCCAGTATATTATGTTGTTTGATAATTAATGCTTGTTTTGTAGTTCCGAAATTTATCTCTTTCTCCTAACAATTTGAAGTGATGCCTTAAATTTTATATATTAAAAATACCGCATTATTTCTGAATAAAGTCTTGATAAATTTGATTACTTGGATCGGGATGTTCACTGAAGTCGTTAAGGTATTTTTTTTGCTAGAATGCTATCAGTATCCTTCTCATTCGAGATCTCGTTGTCACCATAACGCTTTACACAGTATCTCTTTTTTTCAAAGTATGATAAACTGGATCTCCATCAATCTCTAGGCACATCTTTCAATGCAAATATCTCATTAACTTTTCGACATATGCTTTGAAATCCTTTTATCCATTTCGAGAGTTTTAGTCTCAAAATTGTATTAAAATTTCACCTAAGTATTGAAGGTCAATTAATGAGATGGGATACTAATTATCCTGAAATTCTTGTCACAGAGAAATGGATTTTGTGCATTATGAAAGCCTATTTCACCCCCTGGTCCAAACACGCTCAATAATAAAGGAAAAACAGATCTGGGATCATTCAACGATTTCATAAGCTATGAAAATTACAGTACACCATCTCAAACTGCTGAGGTAAAAGTTCTATGAAGGAAGAACAAAACTTCTTTGCAAAATTGTTCATGAGAAATGGAAATACGGAAAACCCCTTACTTGCCATCGTAAAGTTTTTTTCGAAGCAAAGTTTCTAATACGGTGATTTTCCTCTTTAAGATCGTCCTCACAGTGTCTTCATCACGGGAGTACCCTGATAGCGAATTGCAGGCTTTTTTCCAAACTTCTATTTCTCGTTTCACTTCTGCCAAGTTAAAAACAAATAAAAAAATTAAAAAGAAAACATGGTCTTTAGAAATGGAGTAGAAGTATTATTTAGTTGCTGGCAATGCAGTATTAATCGTGGCTTTGTTCGTATTTTAGGGTGATAGGTTTTAAATTTTTTTTTCTCAGCATGACAACCTTGACATTCTTCTTTTACCTCTTGCCGCCATGTTATCGCTATAAAGAGAACAAGTACTTGAAGGTGAATGTTTTTTAAGGAAGCAATCATTTTTTTAGACAGTAGAATGGGAATTTATGAATCAAGATTATGTGTTTGGCTCGGGCTGGGGTATAATTAAGTCTGATGAAATTTATAATCGGTTAAGTAAACCATTAATGATGAAGATAATATTTTGCCGACATCAGAAATTTCCACAAAATTTTTAAATATCGATCTTGTTAGAGAAATTTCTCCTAGTGAAAAATATTTTTCATTTGATCTAAATTTCACAAATGGTCCTGTAACAAATAGCTATTTATTTCATGAGAACCCTTTTATTTACCCTTTTATTTTTTAATGGGAAATTAATTTTTCTTGAGAAAGCGAATCATAGTACCAGTTCTCTTCTTTATTGTTTTCTACAACTGGGCATTTATGCATAGTTAAATTTTCAACCGATTCTAATAAGCATCGACTTTACTTGTAGAACTATAATGTCTTAGAGTAACAAAGGAGAATTACGAAAGAAAAAAAAACTCTGGTTTAGGAGTTTAAGTTTGACAAATAGACAAATAGGGACAAAATGATAAATAGGGAACAAAGAATTTCCATTGCACTTACACTTACTTACTCTCTTTCTCTCTCTCTCTCTCTCTCTCTCACACACACACACACAAATTAAACGAACATTCAATCAAACATTCAATCTAACAGCTGCGACTTAAATCATTGCATTTAAATACTCGACAACAAGTAAGTAACAATAGAATTAAAATTTTGGTTTGATTATTTGTATACACACTCGGAAGCACTGAAATCCCATTGTTTGTAAATCAACGCATTTGTATAGAATCCTATTAAACGATTTTTATATTTTATAATTTAATACCCTAAGTAACCAAATACATTTTAAATTCTTTTACAGGAGTGGGTTCTTAGATTAATTTTTGAAGAACATATCATTAACCTACGGCATAATTTGTAAATGACTCTTCATGGACACCAGGAGTTGATCTCACGAGACACATCTCAAGTTTCAGATATGTCCCGAGATGCAATCACTAATGTCGCAGATTTGAATATGAGTTTTACGTATTTTCTTGAATTTATTACCAATAATTAAGCTAATTTTATGAATTTTGGGGTATGTAAGAAATTTTTATCTCATTTGTGCTGCCTAGGAACACCCTGGGAGACGCTAATGATACTGTTAATAAGTTTCTAGGATGTCTGCTTTTTCTGAAAAGAGTTTCTTTCAGTTGCAAGTTTTGTGAGGGCTTTCCAAAGAATTGTAATCAATTCTTTGGGTATGAACAATTTATTTTTAATATAATAGATGCATAAAAAAAATCCTAAAGTATACATAATAAAATCATTTCAATTAATCAAATTACACAGTAAAGGAGATGTAATTAATCAAATAGCAGCTTAGTTTCGTAAAAGTTTAAACAGACTGTGTTCCTGCTACTATCTGAAGGTTCTCCATGGAAAAATCATAGAAGATATAAGAAATTAAGTTGGTACTTTCGACCATGCGGTTTACCTAGTTGTTTTTAGTTCCACTGATGACATTTTAAAAATTAACTTTCCTCCATGAAAACGTTTAGACATTTTCTGTGTTTTTAAGTTTGATAAAATATAGAAGTTTTGTACATAATAGGCTCTAATTTTTCAACCGTGGCATGTACACGATTCTTGAATTTTCCGAGCTAATTGTTGTCTGTTTAACATCCCGGAATTTAATTTCCGTCTGCCAAGAGAGAGAGAGAGAGAAAGAAAGAAGAAAACAACACACATTTCATTAATTTGAAGAGCAATTCCGAATCGCGGGTCTATATTGAAGCATTGTTTTGCTGCTGACTTCGCGGTATTAATCATGGCTTTGTTCCCATGCTCTTTCAGAGAGATCTTTTTTTCTCCCTTTAACATGAAGATCTTGGCATCCGTTCTCTACCACTTGCGCCTATTTTTCTTCTCTGCGTTAATATTCAGAGAAAGCAAGCAATCTCTTGACCACACTCAGATTGAAAAATGGAGATTTTTTTATGTCATTTGCTGATGGTATGAAAAGGAGATTTCTCAAAAGAGATGTTAATTATGTTAAATCCTTTCATAAATCGTTCAGCGCTTGGGAACGTCGGCAGCATTAATTTAAGGAATTGAATTTTTCGGTCAGTAACGGAACTGTTCAATTAGTATGCGTTCGAAAGACAGCTTTCAGAAGAGGAAACAAAGGATTTTGCTGACATAAAACTGGCGGGTAACAGTTTGCCCATTCAGTTTCGCCCCACGAACATTTATCATTAAATCTTTTATGAGGAAAAGAAAATGGATGCGAATTTATCTGCTTCTAAAAAGTTTCAGTCTATCTGTCTCTATGGAGAAGTTTAGAACACATACAAGATTAGAAATTTTTCAGTTTGATGATTCAATTATCTAAAATAAGATTAATGATTAAGATCGTGTCATGGCACAAAACGTTAAATTTTTATTCTATTATTCGTATAAATGACACGTTTAAACTTTTTTTGTGTGGAATTTTTGGTGTTTAACTAGATAAAAATAGTATCATAAGCTAATGTGATTAACACTCTCTCTCGTATTTACAAGTCATAGACGAATTTCTCCAATGTTAATGGCTATAGTGCGTAAAAATGAAAAACAGCATTTCATAACAGGAGATTGTTTTCAATTTTACTGATAACAAAATTTATTCTTGTGATATACCAGCTGACTGGGCAGAGTAATTGCAACTGTTACAAGATGTGGTAGAAGATGAACTGCCAGAGCTAGTGTAAAACGCATATGTCCCCTCATGGAGACCTGTGTAATGCAATAGGTGCAGATGTCTTGTATATTCAGGTAACATTCGTAGATTTTGGTTTCGCGTTCAGTATGTGCCTTTCAGAGAGCCATTGTCGTTACTCATGAAAGAAAAACGATTTCGTGTGAGGAATTACTATCCTTTTTCTAGTAGAAAAAAATTATATTAGTCGAATTCAGACCCCCCCCCCCATATTTAAGAATAAGTCTTTCGCACGTGTTCTGCAGATTTCCATATTATTTGTTGTAAATAAGAATTTTCTTCAGTTTTCCATTTCTGTCTCCGATAAACGAAGCTTATGAAGATTCTTGTACGTTTCTCTGTAACAGTTAAAAAAATGTCTTAAAGAGGGATACAGTTATTTATCTTGCCCAGATAATTTACTTATGCATATTTTTAAATACATATGTAGTAAGAGATCCCATGCATTTAAAATTTTGAATTCAATTATGGCTATGGTCCTATAAAGTAAGGGAATCAGATCCTGTCAAATTATGAAACCGATCGTATAGCAAGTTTCACGTGACTCAGTTGTGTTAGGTCGGCTGCTTGAGGTCCAAGCATGTTACAGTTTAAAATTCTATACTTAAAAGCTAAAAATTAAGATATTGTTATAAAAACTATTCAGGCTGGTTTATCAGTTGTCCCAAAGCGTTTGTTTGAAAGTACTTATAGTTTATTCTTTCACCCCTAGATGTCAGTCCAATGTAAGCGTAATTTTGATAGTTTTGTATTCATAGAATGGCAACTCCTAGTAATGTTTTGTCTTTCTGTAGAATTAGTTTTGATTCGAAATAAGGTGGGTGTGTTCTGTTTAGCTTCGTGCTAAGATCAGCATTGCGATGCTGTTCTGATTTCTGACTATTTGTGTGAAAATAAAGTACCTTGTCTTTGTGTCGTCACGCCAGATGATTATTTACAGCCGTTGTTTTTATTTTTCCTGAACATTAATCCGAGGATTAGAACACTGGCTCCCGCCATGTCAGCGTTATTGTTTGGGTATTTGGAGAGAACAGGTCATGTGACCATTACCGAAAATTTAACACAAGAATCAACGGAGTTACGATGTGCCGATTTCTATCAATGATAAAACCAACCATGCCGTCCTCACGGTATATTGGTTAGCGTCATGCCCTTCCACGCTGTAGGTTTGGGTTCAAATCCTGAATAAGGCTTGGTTGTTGTCCCCTCATAAGGAGAAATGCCGGCTCAACTAAATAACGCTCCTGTAATAAAGTAGCCAGCAGCACTGCGGTGAATAACAAAAGGCGAATGTCTCTCGACAAAGTGCCGCTGCATTAGGAAAAAAAATAAAACCAGACATTTTGAGTGGCTTGGTAGTACTTGGGCTTACATTTCAAGGTTACTCAGAAAATGACAACATCTTAATGGTTCCCTGTACTTTCAACACTGAGCACGAGGGATTGTAGGGTAAATATTTGAAACCCTGATCTTGTGAGTTTGTTTGAGAAACTTATGCTAGTTTTCCGGGAAAATAACGCAAACATGGAAGGAGGAATTTCACAGTAATACAATGTTCGGGAAGTATTTCCATACCGCAGGGTAAATTTTCTCGTACAAAGCTTTCTCGTCCTAGACCTATTTCCCTTGAACTTAAGTCTGTATATCTGGTTCCAGCTACTCTCTTGTCCCACAACGTACATGGATGTTACAACTTCATGTTCGCAAGAAATGACATTCCCCTCCTCTTTCTTTTCTTCTTTCTTTCCACTTCGATTTATCCCACGATGAACATTACGGTGCGCAACCTTCATGCGGAGGCAATTTTCTGGCTCCTTTACAGGGAACGGATTACTTAACTGAGGTGAAACAGAATGTTCCTGGGGTTTTTTCGCGTAACGGATCTTCAGTGGGGGGAAAGATGCATTCCTACAACTTGGTTCGTGCTAAATGTTACATAAAATAGTTCAAAAACATGTTTTGGTGTTTTCATTCGCGTTAAGCGTTAAAACGTATTAAACACTGTTTGTGTTTCACTATCTATCCATGAACTATCACTGTCGCGAGACTAATTCAATTCTTTTCGATTTTGTGGGTTCATTTAAATAACTAAAAAAAAGTACAAATGCAACTAAATCCTTAACTGACGACTTTGGCCGGTGATTTAAGACAAGAGATTAATTTTAGAATTTATTTTTCGAAAATTTAGTCAGTTTGATAATAGTCAGACTTGCCCAAGCGATAGAGTCTTTCAAGAACCAGAATCTTCTCTAAAAGTTGTATACCCGCTCTGAGTAACCATTTAGTTGCGAAAGACTATTTACGAAAGACATATATATATATATCTATATATATATATATTTATTTATTTTAATTAATTAATAAATAAATAAATTTGTACAATATCGTGTTATTTCAAGTTATATTATTTAATTAAACCCCAAAATCCCGCTTTTTTAAAGCTTCTGAAGATAATATTTTTATTTTATAAAAAACTCTTTACCTTGCGCCCGCGATTACTAATTAGCGCTGATAACTGAGAGTTAGTTCATTGCATATGAACATTTTATCTTGGATATTAAGCTTAATGCCTTACAATTAATGTTTTGTAGATACCAGAGTCTCATTACACCTTCATGTGCTTAAAACTATGTTAATTTTGTTCTGATTATAGTAATTCTTAATGATATATGTTTCTTTCTCTTTATTTTTTTCTTATACTTTAATATAATTAGCATTTTTTTATTCTTCCGTTTTATACGTTACCTCTAATATTTATATATAACATTACTATGTATAACACATAATATATAACATTATATGTTATATATAATATGTTGTATAACATATAATATATAACATTACAGTAAAAGTAGGAATTCACTCATTAATTTAATCTAAACGTAAACGTTTGTTACCTACAACTTCTGGTGGTTCTGCAAATCTAAGCTTGGATACATTCCTGTACCGTAGTCTTAAGAGACCGTAGGTCCCCAGCAAAGAAATCAGTACAGCGGGTAGCATGTGAATGGTGAACGTGGTGAACCCTATACCCTGGAAGGAAACGGTCACAAAATGTAAAGAGTATTTCATAATTTTAAACTCAGATTATGTTTTTAACGTTCTCCGAATACTTACGGCTTTGATGATCTTTTTCTGTGAGATAATGATGACATTTGGAGGATCTCCTATGGGGGTTGCCGCACCCCCAATGTTTGAAAATACCACCATGGCTATTAGCATATGTTTTGGATCGATATTCATTGCTTCACAAAGTCTGTAGGGGGACAAAAAAAAGGACCCATTGTCATGCAATAAACTGTAAAAAGACTAAAAAACGTTCAAGAAATCCGTGGCTTGAAAGAACCTTATAACAGGGAACTCATGATTGAAGATATTTCATGCGGGAACAAAGCTATTTTTTAATGTTATTTAGAAAAAAAAACATCATTTTATACTGGTATTACGAGTAAATGGTGACGACAAAAAGAATTTTATAAATGTAAGAACATAATAACCGAGAGAGAGCGTACTGTAAGGACTTTGCCTTAAATAAATGACTGCCAGCCTTTTTGTATTTAATGCTTTAATTGCATTTCTCGACTAAATACAGGCTATTTACAGTATATATAAAAGATTAAATTTGTGGGTTCACGGCATCGACGAGGAAGGTCAGATTTGAGTTGTCGCTGCGCTCATTCAAGTCTATCTAGGCCCGACAGTATCTCCTTGTCTCCGGATCCAGCGTCACTCTGAATAACTTAATCTCTGAATCACTGACGTCCCTAAACTCGCTTTCGGAGACTTTATGTACCTTAGCTGAACGTTATCGAAAGGTTTGGAAATCGCCGCCTTTCTTTATTCAGTTACGTGTCCAGACGACTAGGCGCCTCTGGTCAGCAACTTCCCTTTTGTAGCTGACGAACTGTTGCGTAAGCTGTCGGTAGCACTTTCGGGCATTATGTCGCCAAGCGACTGTCTGCCTGCAACCCTCCAAATCAATTATGTGCACAAACAAACCTCGCGTTGGTTGTTGTTCCCGGAATTTCCACGCGCAAAAAATTCGCTATTGTACGGGAGTCGTTACAGTGCGTGTGTGTGTTTGTTCATTCCCATATTTCGCACGCTTTTTCTACGAGACACCCATAGTTTCCAACCGTTTTTTTAAAATTTCCCTCTGTAGTCCCACAAATTTTGAAGAAAAAAAAAATCTGACTTTAAATTGACTTCCTGGATATCCCTTTTGGGATGACATTTTATTTACCCATGGAATTTATCTACTACCTTGCATAGTGATTGTATATCTTGAGGCAGTAGTGCGGAAACTGTGGGTCACGAAAACAATTAGAGGGGTCACGGATTGTTTTAGGTCAATTTATACCGTACTGAATTATTTACTCTTGAAAACAAATACCCAAGCTCAGGGCCCGATTTAGAATATTCTTGATTATAGGCACAACTCGGGATGAGGACCCCTTAAAACTAATGTGATCGTAAAATTTCCAAAATTGACACCCCCCAAAAAAATAATCATGAATCATTGTAAAAGTACCATTTTACCAAGAATTGGCTATTTGAAGCGTAGAAGCCTAGAAAATTATCAAATAACAAAAAGCAATACAATATATTAACTTCATCATTAAAACATCAATACAATGCAACCAGAAAAACTTATTAATCCCTTATATACACTATATAAGGGAACATATGTATAGTTATATGTATAGTTCATAATAACATACATATGATGAACTATACATATAACTATACATATGATGAACCATTCAATCAATCAAATTTGAAAGGATATATAAAAAAATTGCTATTAAAAAGGTAAAATTAAAAAAATTGAATTGGGAATTTTTTCTTTTTTTCCTTTCAAAATTAAAATTTTTTGGGGCCCCCAACATTCGGGGGCCCCTCGGCCCGGGCCTACCGGGCCTAATGCAAAATCAGGGCCTGCCCAGGCTGAGTGTTATTGGTCATAAATAGTTTCCACTTACCTTATTGCGACAGCGGACATCAGCAGGATGGTTGTAACGTTGTCCAGAAATGCAGACAAGAAAGCTGTCACTAAACACAAGGCAGAAATGAGAGCCCATATTTGGCCTTTCGCAACTCTATATGCCTACAGAAGAAAGAAACCTTTAATTGGAAGAAAATTGATACTTTTCTAATACATCATTAGGAGGGGTGCATTTTTTAAATTCTATTTTTCTTTTCATATGAAGGAGACGTTCATGAAAACATACTTTTCAAAACTTTATATTTTTACGTAGTTAATTTTCCTAAGAGAATTAAATTTGTCTAATGCTACAAAATTATTATTTTAATTTTGGAGGAAAAATTAAGAACGGAATGTAAAGTAAGACTAAACAAAATAACACTATTCGGGATTTAAAAAAACACACCAAAGTGCCATTGATTAAATTAATAATTTTTAAAATTCTCTGCTACATGTCGCCAAGGCATTGGTATAATCTTGGTTTTTTTTCTTCCTCTATTTAACGCCGCCGAAGCATTTAGACGGCAATGAATTCCTTGGCGAATGACGAGACTTCCGCCAATGTCTCCTTGGCGAACTTGAAAAAAGCGGAAAAACAAATCGGTCAGTGTTAACAATAGCCACTTAGGGTGAATTGAAAATATTTTTGGAAAGCAAGCGCTTCTACATTTAGACATCTATTTTTAAACGCAGAAAACCGAATCTAAAAATATGCATTTTGTTATTAGAAAAATACTGAATGTTTAATTCCCCATAACTTAGCATGGATATTGAAGAAATGCGAGGTCAGTTGATTTACCAATGTGAGGAGCATGAATCAACAGAACACTTATACCCACGTTCTCCTTTACAGATTACGATACAGCTAAAGAACACTTTTTCCGGTTACAACCTGTAATATTTCCCGTCCCAATTTCAGAGATATTTTTAAACTTAACGTGTAAGTATCGTTAAACTAGATTTATTGTTAAACAAAATTTAAAACTTTTACTGGAGATTTGAAAATGGATTTGAAAAACCAGCCCACGTTTGGGTGTCGACGACTGAGCTAAGTGTCGTCGTGTCGTCTGCGATGCAAAACAATAGAACTTCTTCAATGTGTAGCTAAAATGTGTCTGCAGCAGAAAATTTTATTATTTATTTTAGAGCACGTTTTTGTCTGTAGAATGGGCCAACAATGCAAAAAAAAGTCTAGACGTCGAGTTTCGTAATTTTGACCTGTCTTGAATTCTTGATGAGTATAAGTTTATCTTGTAAGTAACTCAGAATACATTAATCTGTGCCATCTTACTTTAAAAAGGGGAAAAGTGTATGGACACAAGTGTATGTATCCTTATTTGATTTAATGAATCCTTAGAAAAAAAATCAAAATATTTTACGCGGATAATTTAATCGGACGCCCGGTGGCGTAGTGGTTAAAAGCGTCAAGCTGGCACATCGCAGGTCCAGTGTTCGATCCTTCGACTGGGCAAGGTTGACTCAGCCTTTCATTCCTTGAGTGGGCCCATAAAATGAGGACCAAGTATGCTTGGGAACTAACTCTGGGGGTCCCGCGTCATGTTGACCACCTGACCGAGACATATGCTGTACGGCACCCCAAGACATATGCTGTATGGTCAAGAAAGCGGAGATGGGCACTACCAGGCTTGGACCACACGGACTGTTGCGCCATTGGTTAGTTTTGGTTAATATTATTCGAAATGGTACTTCAGTGTTTCTTTTAGTAAATTTTAAAGGAAATATTTATAGAAATGACATGAGTTGTAGAAGCTGAACGTCAAGTAAATGGAATGAACGGCGCTGTTGAGAAGTGGTGTGCAAAATAAGATCGTCACATATTAAATAAACAGCAAGGCACTCGAAAATCATCTCACGATGCCATCTGAATATATAAAAAATCATTTGAATATCAACAGAGAGATGTTTTAATAAACCTCACCTGAACCGCTACATAGTCGAAGAATCCAGTTTCGCAGAGAATGGAAACAAGTACCATCATGCCGAAGAGTAGACTGAGTGTCTCTACGTCCACCCAACTCAAAACCTCCTCAAGAGACGGCCGCTGTGAAAAAGAAATATAATTTTATTCTGTTTTCGGTAAATAGAAAAGCATATTTGATAGGACTATTGCAATAGAAATTTTTGATCTGCTATGCAAAAGAAACGTCATGCTTATCGATATTATTTGACTGAATGTATTAGTGATTGACATCCAGATGATGATATGGAGTTATTGCATGCCTCTTTTGCTGTACTGAATTTCAGACATACACATTTAGAGTTGTTGTAGAGGACAAGTTATTGAAATCCAGATTGTATTTCTAGATAATAGATTTTTAAGGATAAAATCTTTTCAAACTGGAAAAGATTTGCTTTACTTCATAATTTATGTACCATAATTTTATGAATACGAAATTCATAAATGACATAAGATATGAATTCCCAAGATACACTTAGGGGTAAAATTATTTTTGGAACTTTAACGGGCGCCTCAAAACCAGTTATTATTAATCCAAATAGAGGACAAAAATAAATAATTTTTTCTTTCGTTTATAAATACATAACTTTAATAATATGATAAATCAGATTATAAAGATTATTTATTCGTAATTCTTATCAAGGGCATAAAGTTCCTAAACCAGAATTAAAGATGTTCTTCACGTACCTCTCCAACTAAAGCAAGACAGGAAATTGCTGTGGTTGCTCCGATCATAGCGGCAAGAGTCCGATGGACCAGCTGTAAGGAAAAGAAATATTTTAATTTTAGAATGCATATAAGTTCATATGCTAAAAAATTCCGTGAAATATGTCATGACAAAACCTAAAGTTAATCATAACCGAATTAAATATGATTTTGCTCGTATTAAGATAATTTTCTTAATCATAATGGTCTTTCACGAGATATATATTTAACAACTGTTCTTTGAGTGTTTTGCTTAATACGAGCAAATCATATTAATCAAAAGGGTATTATGCCATGGTACCTGCAAAAACAATGAGTCTTTCCTTGAAATAGCGGTATCACACGAACAAACTATTTGATGGGACTTGTTCTACCTACTTAGGAAGAGTCAGCATTGTAGGGTTATTCTACATTTCCTTAAATTACGTATTTCTCGGGGTCGAATCTTGGCTTACACATTATTGGGCGAAAACAGCCGTATAGAATTTTGCTCAGGATATTTTTCACACTGTTCGGAAAGATAGTATTTACGTAAAACTATCAATTCCACCCGAGAATTTTACTGATTGCTGCGAGCGCATCTCTCTAATGATCGTGCCCCTGGATAAAGTCCGCGAGTTCATACCGCCATTATGATTGATTCGTAATTCATCAAACGCTTTACGCGTAAACACAAAGATTTCGCTAAGATTTCGCTCAAAGAACAGCCGTTAAATATATAACTCGTGAATGAGCATTATTATTATGAGAATTACCTTATATGAGCAAAATCATATTTAAAAACTACTGATTAAAAAATTATCAAAATGCGATTCATACATCGGCAGTAACATCAAGTGTACTTCTAGACTCTTAAGAAAAATCAATTACTCAGGAAACGATCGCGAATAAAATATTTACAAAGTGTCACCAACAAAAAAAAAACGCACATTGTAAATATTTACTTAAAGTTAACTTTAATAATCGATTGTTGTCTCGTAAAATAGCGATCGCTTCAAATTCTATGCGAACTGTGCGCTGACAGAAATCTCTGCAATAGAGGGCTTGACCCAGGCATAATAATAAGGTTACCTGTCCTAAACATTAACATGAACATTATAAACAATAAAAATTAATACCGGAATTACTTTTTAAATTAGCAATACAATTTTCAATATAATACAATACAGTTTTTTAAGTAATGGAGATTGACAGAATTTTATTGCCATTGCCAGTTATCCGGGGCAGTGAAAATATTGTTTAGAGACATAGGCACATCATGCTTTCGTTCAAATAATCATAATAGAATGTTAACTGACATTTAATTTTTTTTGCTGATAATAAATATTTTATCTACAGGTGATTATCAAAATAATGGAAACACTAAGAAACATCATGAAAACCTTTATTATTACGGCACAGGATTACATTTGTTATGTAATACCACCTAATTCACCTTGGAATTGGATTATACAAGTCTTCAATAGTGGTTAAGAATATATTATACCATTTTTCAGGGAAAAATCACGAAAGTTCCTGTGAAGATGCTGTGGTGGATATCGATACCTGGCTCTATCCGCTTATACAGCAGATCACAGTGGTTGGATGATATATAGTCGGGGGGGGGGATTAAACAGGGCAAGATATTTGACTTCCTTTTCATGCTCTTCAAACCAATACTTGATAGATTTAGCGGTATGTATAGGGGGTTTATTATCCTGGAGAACGCCATCTCTTGCAAGAAACGATGTTTGCACCATAGGATGGACTAGTGAGCTAAAATTTCGACCTTCCCATTAAATCTCTCTTTTAGGGTTACAATAGGGCCTGAAGAAAACTATGAAATGTCCTCCCAAACCCTGATAGATCTACCTCCATGATTGACAGTTGAGAAGAGACAGCCAGAATCTTACGCTTGTGTAGATGTTCTCCAGACATAGCACCCCCTGTTGCGAGTAACAATGTGAACAATGATTCGTCGGACCAAATGCTGTTTTTAGACATATTACTCGACCAGGATTTGCGCTCGTGGCACCATTGTTGACGATAATTTGTATTGGCATCTATTAGAAGTGGCTTGGGACTAGCTACTCTTTCGTAAATGCTTTGTTTCTGAAGTTCCATTCTACCTCTAATGGTTGATACCGGAACATGCAGATGCAGATTGAACTCTTCGGTCATTTTAGTTGCAGTTGTTTTTTTTCTTCATGTCACAATCCGCTTCAATACCTCGTCTGTCTCTCTCACTCAGCTCTCCCTTTCGTCAACTATTCTGTTTGGCAAAGGTTATTTTTCCGTGCACTCTGTATGCTATCATGACTTTCGATACCATAGCTCAAAAAACACCCCATTAGCCTGGGGGTTTCAGCAACAGATAATCCAATTTAAACGCGCTCCAACAATTTGTCCTTTTCGCAAGTTCTGCAAGGTTTGACATTTTACGCTGTTTCCTCCAAAAGCACGATTCCCTTAGCTTCATTACTGCTACCTGACAGTAGAATAATACACACACTATATTATATAAAAAATACCTTTGGCCAGACTTGCTTTTTAAGGAATACGAAGCACATTCATAAACACCACTAATATTGAAAGGTGTTTCCATTATTTTGATAACCACCTGTATATACACATTAATAAGCTTTATTTGAAAAATGGTTTTCAAAACGTCATATTTGATACATTATAGATACTTAATTTGTCTATTTATATAAAAATCTCGTAAAATCTCGTAACAAGGAATTTTAGGGAGGACAGACAAATCTGTTCTTAGTACAGAGATTTTGTACAACGAAACTTTAAAAAAGTGGTTTTGGTATAATCGGATAGATTGTCAAAATTTTTATCAAATTAGAATAAATTTAAACAGAATTCCCCCTTTTTTTCTCGTCCAAATAGGGCAACCATGTTAAAAAATTTTAAAACAGCGTTTTCATATTTTCTTTAAGCTCTGTAAGAAATTTGATAGAGAGAAATTTGAATGATAATTGAAATTTGAAATAGAGTTTTGAAGTCATTTAGTGGGTGATAAAATTAAATTGCTGAATTTATAGTGTTATAAATTAAATCTCGGGATGTTTTTTCTTTTATTTATTCTTTTCAGAGCAGAAAATAAATGTCTACTTTAAGTTTCAAATTGGCAAACTTAAATAAACTCTGATGCCGATATTAACAATGGAAAAAGTGTTTCTTAAGTTTACTCGAATGTGTGAAATTATTGACTTATTTCTCCAGACCAGGAAAAATGAGATTTTCGCTTCTCACTGGTTATTAAGTGGACAAGGTTTAATGCACAATTCGAACTCTTTGTTTTGTGTGAAACAGGAGTTTTGTTACCGGACCTTTAAAAAAATGACTTAAGGTTAAAGATGGGTAGAGATAAAAGTATAAATATTTCACATAACAGTAAATAACTTCTAAGGCCTAAAGGGCAAGATTAGCAGCCTTGGATTTGTCTTTGATTGCACATTAGAAAGATGCCGCTGAAACCGATTAATTCATTTTTATACTCTTAGATGGCGCTACTTATCAGTACTTTTCTCCAGGCTTCGAATTCAATGAATTGGACTAGTGTTGGAGAATCGTTGGCAAATGGTAACCAAGAAAAATATTGATAGGAAAAAATTGACGTGATTGAGTAAAAATTATTCCCTATACACACACGAAAAACCGTTTCTATAGCAAAACTGAATTGTAAAATTTTCTTATAAACAAGTCTTTTGTTCTTGTAGTGAAAAAGGTTTATAACCCCCTATATATATACACAAACGAGTCATTGGGTTTAGAGCAGTGTCACCCCACCTTTATCACAGTCGAGGTCCCTTTTCTAATAACCAAGACATAATCTCGGAAAGTTGGAGTCCAACCACTACATGAATCTGATAATTATTATCTAATAATTAATGTTATTATCACATTTTATTCAACACCATTAACGAAATCATTAGATTAACCTCTGATGATTATTTTGTATAACTTTAATTAGCAGTTTATGCCGCCCACATCGTATAGTGGTTAGCGTCTCTGGCTTCCACAAAGTGGACTCGGTTTCGAATCGCGATAACTCATTGATATTCCCGTGCTGTTCCCTGATAGGCAGCATTGCAGGTTCACCTATATGGAACTCCTGTAATAAACAAATTCACAGGTTGGATGGGCCAATATCCTCAGGGCAACGTACCAAAAAAGATGTATACTAAAATCAAACTTAGGGGTCGGGTTTTCAGGACGTCATTTGACGAAAAATTATTTTCGGTAGGCTTCTTGTAACGGTCGCATATCGGAACTCGGCAAGAAAATTGACACAACGCAAAAATACAGCATTTGAGAAAAATAAACTTATGGGGGTCCAGGACATAAAACTCTTCAAATTTCCGAAAAAATATTTATTGCATCAAAATGTTTTCTGTTCTTTTTCGCTTAAAATGACGTTTAAATCATATTTCTATCTTAGTTAGAACATGAGATATTAATTTTTTTGTTTTGAAACATCCTAATAGCAGCCAATCTGTATTTAAACCTTCGGGCTTGTGGCGGCCCAGTGGTACAGCGCGCTGGCTTTCGGTGCTGATAATGCTCGGATCGAATCCTGGCGTCGCGCCACGAAAAATTCCTCCGTTCGTGTCGTTCCTTCATAGGGGGTAATGCTGTCCGCCTATATGGTGCCCCCGTAATAAAATGGGCAGTAAAATTGCGGCGTAGTATAGGCGAATGGTTGACGATAAGTGCCTCCGCATTGGAAAAAAAAATTTAAACCTTTAAATGCGTCTTTCTGCATGATGGGTTTTTTCACCATATCTCGTCTTTAAATTGCTATGAGTCGAGAACCGTTAAAGATAAAGGGTTCAAACTTGAAGCATGTCTTTTTCAATTATTTTACTTTAATTTTGATTCAGAAAATTTGAAAAAAAATATTTACTTTTGAAAATATGACTTTTTAAAAATAAGTTACATTTCTTTTTTGAAATTTTTACTCTAAATATTAACTTTTTTAAAAATTAATATTTAAAAAAATGCTGAATTAAAATTAAAACATATTTCTGTTTAATTAAATGAAAAACAATTTGAAATTCGACAAATAATATTTCGAGTTATAACGATTTTAAATTACCCCACTTTTAAAAAAAATTTAAATTTAAAATTTTTTAAAAAACTTCATGAGAAGTTTTATGATGTGATATTGTTTACAAATTATACGGTTAACCCTCATAAAAAAATTCAAAATTTTAACTCATTTAATAAAAAAATATTTTAAATGTGTCCTGGACCCCTTTAAAGAATACTATACAACTTGAACTAGAATTACAGTAAAACTGACACAACTGCCCTCAGGTGGACAAATTGCGAGATAGAGATGTGTCGCTTTTCGTGTACGATGGGGTACTTCATACTTATTTTTTCTATGGCATAACCTCAAAATTGCCATTTTTGGCTTGTGTCACTTTTATTGCTGGGCTGCGATATGTTTCATATTATCCATATCTATTTCTTACCCTCTTCAAAAAATCCATCAATAATTATAGTCATTTCAATGTAATCTGTGCTGCCTTAACGTGAAAATTCAGCGAAGACACGAAATTAAATTTTTTTTCATAGCTTCTGCATCTACTATTTTAATAGCAGGAAATATTTACTTCTTCCTTAACAACGTATTACAGTGATTTCCGCTTATAAGAATCACGTTTGTTATTACTGTTTTTGATTCTTATAAGCGGTTGATTCTTATAGCCGAAATTTAGGTTTTTGGACAGGTACACACACACCTATATATACATATATTAGATAATTTACCATAAAATACTCTTTAATTTACGTTAATTATCTTTTATTAAAATGATTTTTTTATAATTTTAAAAATACAACTTAATTTCTAGACCTATCAGTAGATACGCATGATTATAGTAAGAGAAGAAAAAAATCCAATATTTGTTACCACATACCTGCTTAACAGTTTTAACATTTCGACTACAGGAATGGAGCAAGAAAAAGTTTAATATGGTAGTTTGACGTAATGAAGTTTTCAGGAGGCTGTTTATACCTCTTTCAATACTAATAGTCTCAGACGAAGATTCACCTTCTAGCTTACGTTTCACGGTTTGATAACGTGCTGAATACTATTAATGTTACGTTTGCCTAAGTAATAGTGGACACTTCGCCGAAGATTTATGTGTTTCAGGGTTCAGGAAGCCGCAACCAGGATGTGGGAGGTGCGAAAAAAAGAGTCCCTATTTTTGTTTGTCAGTGGAGAAAAGTGAAATCGGACCGGGACGGGTAAAGATGTCCCTGGGTCTAGCTAATAGGACAGTGTTGTGCTAAAGCGTTTAAGGGGAAACTATTATGTTATGTCTAATAAAGAAAGGGATGAATTTTACGACTATATTCCATCCCATCTTATCAATCTTCTTTAAAAAAAAGAAAAAAAAGAAAGAACTTCGTGCCTTTTGAGGGTTTAAGTGGATTTTTTGGAAAAATGAAAGGAAAGTGAAGAGTGTAAACTGATTCTTAAAACCGGTGGATTGATTCTTTAAAGCGAAAATTTTAACATGGAAATAAAACATTTGTTTTTGTTTTCGTGATATTGATTCTTATAAACGGTTGATTCTTATAACCACTGATCACTATAAGCGGTGGTTACTGTATATGCCGATATCAGACAAAGCGTCTCGAAAACCACTATAACAGTAACAAGCATCATTTAGCGATAGAAAAAGTTAAGTAACACGTTATTTCAAGGAAGTTGAGAAATTTCTTTTACTTTTAACATGCATTACTTTCTCTTCTATTTTACGGCGAACATTAGAAAAATAAATTTACATCCTTCATTATTTATTGATCGGATATCTGAAAACCTTTTAACAGCGAAGTTATATCTCAAAGCGTTTCAGCGAAAGATACTGAAAACCGAACAATTACGAAATATGATTTTTTAAATCAGCATATTTTCTGAAAAATGAAAATATGTCGATTCCAGAAATGTATCGATTTATGTTTTTTATTTTAATATGGCCGTGACGTTAAGGCATGAGTTAAGTTTACTACTTTTTTTTTGAGCGTTACAATATTTTATTTTTTTATTTTTGCTAATGCGGAGGCACTTGTCGTGGAGACATTAGCCTATAATTCATCGCAGTTTTACTGAGCATTTTATTATGGGGAACCATATAGGCGGACCAGCATTACCCCCCCCCCCCCCATGAAGGGACGACACGAACGGAGGCTTTTAGTGGCGTATCGCCGGGATTCGATCCGAGCACCCTCAGCCCCAAAAGGCAGCTCGCTGTACCACAAGGCCGCCACGGCGCGCTTTATAAAAGTAGAACATAAAATAATACATGTATGTAACTTAACAAAAAGACCAATTGTTTCTTTATTAACTGTAATTTTCTGAAAATTTAATTCATTTCGTCAAAAACCTCTAGACTATTTTTGCTTTTACGAAAACGTACAACAAATTCATTTTTTTTGCTCATCGAAAGAAATCTGAAGTCGATTTTCTTCTTTACGAAAGGACCGACAAAAGTTTCGTTTGAAAAAAATTCTTCCTGACTACGTAGAACCTGAAAAATTCAGTAACGATGGGATGTTAACAGGGCCCTATATAGAAAATTCTTGACTATAGGCACAACTCGGGATCGCCCCCCCCCCATAACACCGATGTAGGCATAAAATTTTTAAAATTGACACACACAAAAAAAATAATCATAAATCATTGTGAAAGTACGATTTTACAAAGAATTGGCTATTTGAAGCGTAGAAGCCTAGACAAATCAAATAACAAAATCATTATCAAATAATAAAAAGTAATACAACATATTAACTTCATCATTAAAACACCAAAACAATGCAACCAGAAAAACTTATTAATCCCTTATATACACTATAACATACATATGATGATCTATATATATAACTATACATATGACGAACCTATCAATCAAATTTGTAAGGATATATAAAAAAATTGCTGTTATAAAAGGTAAGTCGATCCTTCCGCCTCCCACACCTTTCGGTTATAAGGCCTCTGATAACTGCCTTTACGGCGGCAATCCTGCTGGACCACAACAGAACACGCAAGGGCAACCCGTCTAGTTCAATGCAACGATAAAACAGATCAATTCATGCCATCTGGTGGCAAACGACTAGTTTAATTAAAGTTAGCTAGTTAACAGCCGAAAAAGTCCATTCCTGGTTCCCTTTGAACTTAGTCCTACATTTATTTTTATTATTTATATATTCAAATATATA
The DNA here is from genome assembly GCA_907164885.2 of Dolomedes plantarius. NCBI lineage: Eukaryota > Metazoa > Arthropoda > Arachnida > Araneae > Dolomedidae > Dolomedes > Dolomedes plantarius. The sequence goes on along the minus strand of OU015492.1, from coordinate 99,501,967 downwards.
TATAAATATACACACACACACACATACACACACACACACACACACACACACACACACACACACACACACACACACACACACATATATATATATATATATATATATATATATATATACAGTATGCCCACTAAAGTCCCTTCCCACCCTCTTAAGTTCGGAACGGCTGCTGCTATATTCATAAAAGTGGTGTCTAGGTATAGTAAAGTAGCCATGCGCTACTGAATAAAACCACCTACCGCGCCACCTGGTGGAAAACAGCGGAGTTAGCATTCCTATCTCGAAAACGGAATGAGATAGAGGAAAAAAGTGATTCACAAAGTTGTAGAGCATTATCAATTTAGTAAGAAAAGACTCCTTGTGGACATTAATGCGAAGAATAGAATGGTTAAAAAGCGCATTTGTTTTTTCGTGATTTCCTACACTGTGACGTCACGAAACTTGAACGGAAGGAGAAATGATTATCTTTCGGGCAAAACACGACACCGCAATGACGGTGAGAAGTTTGAACATCTCAAATAAAGGTATATTGTTAAAAGTAGTTGTTTTTTTCTTTCTCAGATCGTTTTGTCACGTCACAATGTAGGACATCACGAAAAAACAAATGCGCGTTTTAACCGTTCTATTTTTTGCATTAATGTCCCCAAGGTATCTATTTGTACTAAATCGATGATTTTCTACAACTTTGTAAATCACTTTTTCCCCCTATCTCATTCCGTTTTCGAGATAGGATTGCTAACTCCGCAGTTTTCCACCAGGTGGCGGGGTAGATGGTTTCATTCAGTAGCGCATGGCTACTTTACTATACCTAGACACCACTTTTATGAATATAGCAGCAGCCGTTCCGAAGTTAAAAGGGTGGGAAGGTACTTTAGTGGGCATACTGTATATATATATATATATATATATATATATATATATATATATATATATATACACACACACATATATATATACACATATACATACATATACATACTATACATACACACAAACACATATACGGACATATACATATATTTTTTACTATAAGCCAGATTTACTCAAGTTTCTTTCTAATATACCTTAGACAATTACTGGGTATTAGCAGTGTCATAAATAATGCAAATAAACAATACAATAATATTCAACAAATAATAATAAACTGCTAGCCATAGTAAGAATACAATATTCAATATAATTATACTCCAATATTACAAGGATTAACATTGTTCAAATTACAACAAACTTTTCAAATAGCATACTTAAGTACAATTAGCTCTTAAATAAATTTAACTTACAAAGAGCTATCAATTAATTTTTTTTCCTACTAAAAACAAACTCTAATTTATTTTAGTTATTTATTTCTATTTTCTTAAATGCATTTACTTAATTAAATATAAAAACTTGATTAAATATTTTTTCTAATAATATTAGTATTTTAAATTTAAATAAAAGTAAAAGTTAATGAACTAAGTTTTAAGCAGTATCCAGTACAACAAAAAGGTAAAATAAAAAAGGTAAAATAAAAAAAATTTAACTGGGAATTTTTTCTTTTAAAATAAAAATTTTTTGGGACCCCTCAACATTCGTGGGCCCTTAGGCCCAGGCCTACTGGGCCTAATGGAAAATCAGGGCCTGGATGTTAATAGAAAATTCTGTTTCCTTCTTCGTTCTTTTGTTCTCCATTCTCCTGCAACACCACCCATCCCTGCCTCTAACGCCTCTGAATAATAGGTTACTATTACGACTACCTCTTATGTTGCTGTCTTCTTTAATCTACACATGCATTATTTTTCTGGACTCATGCATTATTTCTTTATCTAGGAGTGTACCTAAAAGTTACCTGCTATTACAATATTTATCTGCTGCCACTACACTATAGTGTCATTTAAGGTTTTTGTGTAATTTGGTATGCTGTATTGTGGGACTTGAGTGAAAAATATTTCTTTAGAAATTAATTAATTTATTAATGAAATTAATTAATTTCATTAGCTTACGTTATTTCGGCTTATAAAAGATTTCACAAAAAATGCTCAACTTCTAGATAGCGTTAGAGATCTCTATAGACGTATCATATTCCTTTTATGTAAACTAAGTTAAAAAAAGGTTTTACATGCGATTTTTTTTTTCGTTATTCAATTGAAACAAAAACAGCTCTTTCTTGTGTTTCAATCACTAGTCTGATTTGCTCGTTATTCAAAATCAAGACAACGAAATTGAATTACAGTCAGTGAATTGGCTTTCGAGAAAGACTGTCTATCCCAGCTATTATTCCTGGAAATAGTGATTAATTTTTTCCCCAATATTTTAGTGGTACCAAGAACACTCATTGCCGCCTATAGTAAATATATTTATACTCACGTCGAAAATGATCAGGATGTACAATCCTATAAGCACGCAGACTGCCATGATGATCTGACCAGCCGGCAACTCTGGGCTGATTGACAAGTACAAGGATAGAGTAACGAAGTCCGACTTTTTGTTGGTGCTGATGGCGACCTGGTACATCTTGCTGTGGAGAGAAACGATGATAGAAAAGGTTTACTTGAAGTAACAATTGTAGCAATCGGGAATTTTTGTTAGCCCTATACTCTGATTAAGAGGGTAAAACTCATTGGTTTTTAGAGATTAAAAAAAGTTGGAGATAAAATTTTATTAATTATCAATAATTTATAAAGATAGCTGCGAGGCACCTTTAAGAAGAAAAAAAATATTTCAGGTAGTCTCTTCTAACGAAACTACCGCGAGTTATTAACGTAGGATTACTTATCGTATTATTAATATTAGTATAATATTAGTATTTAATAAAAACTGTCTACATAGACTTAAATGTGAGGTATGTTATAAAAGAGTTTTTTAAGTACAGAAGGTTTGCACAGGTTACTCGTCTAATATGACATTCCAACAAAAGTACTTGTTGAATACACCATTCGGATTTATTTGTTAGAAGATTTAGAGACAAGCAAGGAATGAATTGAATAAATTTGTCTAAACTGATGCAGTTAATATGCGAAGGGAAATGCTCTATTGTGAAATACGTGCACTAAAAATATACATTTTATTCTGTTTATTACACAATCTATATTAAGATCTCATAACTTAAATATCATTAGGTACTTTTTTCCCCAGAGAAGAGGCGTTTTCTAATGTATTTGTGATTCCTATAATTTTTCCACTCATACCATTCATTCATTCCTTTTTCCCATTGATTTCCCATATTCGTTTGCTAACAAGTACAAGATTTGTTAATCACCGTAATCTTTGGAGAAGCATTTTAAACTGCCTATTCAGAACACACAATATATACCTGTCTGATTTTTCTTCCGGTGCCAAGGCAAAGTCGTGTTGCAATATTACAGTATTCTCTTCATTATCCGAGATATCGTTCTCAACGAGAACTTGCCAGGTTCTGGAGACTTTCTGGAAAACAGAAAGCACAATTGAAGTTCGCATTAAGAATTATTTATTTAGTGTTTAATAGAGATTGGGTTGGAGTATGGAAAAGGAATTTCGAACAGATAGATTTATTAAGAAAATTACAGAGTCTGAAGCATATCAGGTTTACATGATTTTTCATAACCTCTTTATTAAACAGAAATAAGTATAGACTAATAGTTATTTTAATCAAAATATAAATCATCATTTATTTTTTTAAAGGTAATCGTACGTCGTAATGCTTCGACTTTTAGATTGTTTTCCAAGCCCTCATTGATTTTACAATTTTTTTTTTCAATAATGTAAATTAAAATTTTTTAATGAAAGACTAAAGAACAAAAATAACTAAATTTATAGTGTGGGTGCGTAACATATTTTGAAAAATTTCTCATTTGTATTTTATCTCCAAATTTAGGGCATATTGTTAAATTGCAATACAATCTAAAATATAGAAAACATTTATTAGCATTTTACAAACGCATAATAAGAACTGGATGTTGAATTTTTGGCGCTAAACATAATAAACAAGAGATTTTATTTCAATATAGTTTTAAAGGACTTTGAAACAAAAATATGAAAATAAAATACTTTCTGGAAACTTTAAATTTATACCTAGCATCTGTCATAATTTCACCAATTTTCGGAAAAAAATCGAGAACTTTTCTGAAATTTCTTGATTTTATCAACTGAAGTTAATCACATTTGATTTATGGTTCGGCTTATTTTTGATGTAGGTTTGAAAATTCACATAAAGTAAACAAATTTATTTAAATGCCAAACACATTAAGACCGTTTTAACAAGATAAATTGCAAATTTTTCCAGGTAAGAATTCCCTTTTACTTCTGAGTTCAAAATTTAAAATCAGAATTTATAAGACTGCTGAAATTGTTAAACATCATTTTGCAGTTCCTAATTTTCTTGATTAAAAAACCAGAAACTATCTAAAGTTTTTTTCAATTCGGTGAGTGTTTTTGTATGGTGTAAGATAAATTATCCCTTAAACCACTGATCACCTAATACACGAAGAAAATTTTTTAAAAAAAATTTTGGAGCATAAAAAAATAAAATATTCTGCAAAATATGAAACGTTCAGATCAACAATGAAAAATCGTAATATTAGCATTAAAACTTTTTTTAGTTGCTACTGGTTTGTTCTTTTCTTTAAGGTTTTTTGAGATCGCGGAAGGCATAGAATATCAGTACAAGGAAGATTTTATTTTAAAATTATAATGACACCAATATATCATTTTGATCAAAAACTTCAATTAAACGAAACAGAGAGAGTAATGTTGTATATAATAGGTATAGTATTCTGTAAGCCAAAAAATTCCCATGGCCGTGAGTCATGCCGAAGGAGAAATTAAATACGAGACATGAAAAAATGCAGTACTCGCGATTGCACGTGATCTTTAAGGTATGTTTCGCTTGGTTCGACACTAGCGATGATCGGAGAGCGATAAAAGCGCAGCAATCATTGCGGAGTACTGCTTAATATTGTTTTGTATCGTTTCGTTTTGCTTCGAGCGATCATTGCTAGAGTCGATATTTTAACGCTATTATCGCTCTGCGATCATCGCTAGAGTCTCTCCAAGCAAAACTTACCTTCACTCCCCTAAGTTAAAATCTCCTCATTGAACAGATTTCGTTTACCTCGTATGTTCCATTGGAAGTTATCCTGTAGATCTTGAACCGGACGAAGTCTTGGGTCATTCCAAAATACTTCTCTGGTAAGAAAGGTCCTTTCACGTTCAAACTGATCACTTGACGGCTAAAGTTGATGTCTTCTGTGATGTTGATGTCTATCATAGTAAGTTAAGAAACTTTGTATGCCTCATGAGGCATGGTAATGGCATATTGGCATATCCAATTATAAAATAGAATATGATATGCTTCTTTCACACGAAGGTGCATATTCATTACACCAAGATAAATTATTAATTGATATGATGTAGATGCGATGAAGATTAAAAAAATATTTATAGTTTGCTAGAAAAATAATTAACTGTTTAAATTATAAAACAAAATCTACCGGAATGGCACGCAGAGACGTGATATTGTGCAATTTGTGACATCTCTCTTCAGTTTTGCAACAATTTAGGTTGGAGATTCGGTTCTCCATCATAGCCTAAAATCCATTGTGTCTAAAAATACCGTTTCAGTAAATTACTCAGTACTTTTGTTCAATGAATTATTCTATGGTTTGTGTATTCAGTATCCCTACCGTATTGAAAAACTCGTTAAGTTGCACGGTTCTACAGCAGAAATGCTTTGTCTCAATCTTACGGGGATAATTTTTAATGCGTAATGCAGTCAACTATTGGATAGGATTTTGCTAAAATTTAACGAACACTTTTCTAGTGATACTTGTGGCAGTGAAAAAGATTTTTATTGATTGGTAATTAGTTGGTGTTATTAGATATTTAAATATTTACTACTGATGATTATGATGATTTTGATTTAGGAATTCATTGCTTAAGATTGTGGTTAGTACATTGATTAATTGTTGATTCCCAAATGATGGAAACAACTCTGGTTTACACTGACAAATTAATTTATTGATTATTAAAACACATAAATAATACGCTACAAGTTACTAAATATTTCCTCCTGCATTTACACATTACTCACAACTTCTTTACTACTAAATTAATTCTCTACGACACATATATTTAATTCATTCAATTATTATGACAATATTTTGTACTTCATCTACACATAATACTCTCAACTTCATTACTACTAAATTAATTCACCACAACACTTATATTTAATTCATTCAATTATTATGACAATCTTTCGTACTTCATTTGCACAAAATCTCTCAACTTCTTACTACTAAATTAATTCATATATATAAGCATAACATCATATTAATTAAATTGTTTTTTACGAATTATCGGTCATCTCCTTAACATCTTATACTCATTAACATCCTCACAGCGCTCTATATTAGTTATTAAGGCTACACACTGAGAAGCAATGACAGTAATATAAAAAGGAAACTCAAAAAGTCGGTATCTCAAAAGATGACTGTTGGATCACTATGATGGGCAGCTGGCACTCGTAATGACAAACTTCGTTGTCTTATCATCGCACGGAACTAGAGCACTTTCTTCGTCTGGTATAAGGCTCCATCAATCATGGCAGACACTCTACACGGGACACTGGGGCACGCTCATCATCGGTTTTTTGACTCCTTCACTCCTTGCAGACCCTCGGCACGGGACACTGGGCGCTCGACACTACTTCTATCTCCAAACTTTTAACTAACTCTCATCATAGGTATATGTGCCTTGACACCACTTCTATCTCCAAAAACTTCTAACTAACTCTCATCATAGGTTATCTGTGCCTTCCTTTCTTATTTCATATTATTTTCTCTTATTAATGTTGACTCCGCCTCTTACAATTTCCATTGGTCATATTATTACCATGCCATCACCATTCGTCCGTGGCATGCCTCTTCTCAATCCCCTTTTCACCAATGCGCATCGAGGGCGGGATTTATAAAATTCTCCCCCTAATTTAACTTTTTCCCAAGCTTCGGCTTCAGGGTGGTCTGTTTTATAGTCATCATAAATTTAGTGTTCCCTTTCTTCTTTTCTTCTATTCGTGCAGCTCACTCTCTTGAACTTTTATATTATACTTCTTGCTACAAGCACAATCTATAAATTTCGTTATATTGCTGGCTCTCTCCCCTTCTCTTTTTATTGCCCGTCATTTGCCATGTCTCTTTCTTACATTTAGCAATTATTTTACTTCGTCCTGTAATTTTCAATTCTCCTGCCCCTGGCCGTGACACTAATGTCATGTCCCTATGACAATACTGTTGTAAAATTCTAAACGCTCGTTAGAATTTAGGGCATCAAATATGTTTGTATGACGTTAGTTGACAAAAATCAAGGAACATAGTTTAGAAGCAATGCTATTGTATTAAAAGAAATTACATTGGAGGATGCGTTAGTTTCGATAAAATACGGTGTTTATTTTCGGGTTTGTTGCTAAACCGGAAGTATACAAATTACAGGTGTCTCTCGATTTTAATTTGTGATTAGTTTACCTATAATATTTTTAACACTGACACGGAATGTGAATAAATTATTGCGATTGTACACAGATAAGTCTTCAATACAGGCAGAGAAATTTGAAATCTAGCTCTTAAAACAGTATTTAGGGAAACAACTTCTACTTCTCAATATGTTATTGTTATGAGTATCATATTTAAGTCTTCTATCAACACCAATGTGCCATTCTTTTGAAAAATGCAGTTAAATCGTCAATCGTCGTGTCATTTTATTTTTGCGCCAAAGGCTTGAAGCAATCAAATTTTAATTCTGGGTATGTTAGAAAGGGGATTTTAAGCACTGATAATGTTAATTTTTACAAGTAAAAATGAAAACATATAGAAATAACGGAATTAATAATATGAATTAAAGAAAAATATGATGAAATATAAGCATGCCTTCTTAAAAAAGTGGCGAAAAATCCGCCGTTACGGCTTTTAAAACCTGCCGGAACAGGTCGGTAACATCCAACCTCGTCTGTGAACGGGCAGGAGTCTAACAGACCGTTCATAGCTACCACCAACCTTTTTATGGTAGAATTAATTAAAATATGAGCATGCAACCATTTTATAAGCTAGGGGAAAAATTGCAGAGAAGTTATAACAGCATATTAATGTGTAGTTAAAATGTAGCCAACAAATTTTTATAGTTTTATTTTTAAAATTTTATTTTCCTTTTCTCTTTTGCATGGTCACTTCATTTAAGTTAAATTTCAGTATTTGGCTTCAAGAGGGACGATCATGTAACTTTAGTGATATAATTATATGAAATATGTACATTCTAGTATAACAGGTCATTTAGGCAAGGCAAGGTATCCCGCTTGCTATTGATTTAGGCTTCGTCCTTAAGGACATTTTAGTATGACCATGATTAAGATGACTTTACTCTGAAGGTGAGCAAATAACCTAATTTCTTTATATTAAAATTCTTTATATTAATGTTAATTACATTTCTTTATATTAATGAGGAAAAACCAAATTTCTTTATATTAAAATTATTACTAAAACACCAGTTTGCCGAGAAGTGAGTCTGATATAATTCCTAAAATGTCTAAAATGAGTGCAAAACTTTCGTCTATACCTGCTGTGTATGATACCTAGAATTAATCTAGTCAGAATATACAGAAAAAAGTTTTATACTGTGTGTAATTATGTAACGGAAAATTTTTGTACCTTTTTTGTACGTTTAGTGTCTCAAATAGCTTAGTTTTATGAAATAAGTTTATTCAATCAACAAAGACATAGCAAATATTTGTATTTAATATCAATAAAATATTTCCTATTTTCATTAGTTTTATAACATATGTTATTTCAGGTATCAGATATATTTTTGAAATGAATGACGCAAAGGAATTTTTTATATATGAACTTAGAGGTTTTTTCACTAAATGAAAATGTTTGCTGATCATCCAAGCTTGTGTTTACTTAGTCTGAACTTTCCCATATGCATACTTATTTTAAATTAAGAGAAACCTTCAATATATTTGCTTCAGTAATTTTTTTTCCAGGAATTTCCAAAGTAATTATGTCTGGAATTCAAAATATTTACGCTCCTTTAGTCTTGATTTTTTAAAAAGAATATTCATATGGTGTAGCTTTGAATTATTTATACTGACGTTTATATTCCACACACAAAAAAAAACAAAGAGAACGAATGATCTGTTAAGTTTTTTGTTTTTTGTTTTTTAAAATGTTCGCTAAATTGCATTCATCGACAGTTTTACCGTTAGTTAACTTCTGTGCATGTAAACAAAACTATATTTTCTCATATTACATGTATTTTAGGTTAAGGCCAGATATATTATATATTTTCTGTTAACTAGTAATAAAAAAATGTTGGAATGGTTAGGAAAATTGAGATTCCACCATGTTTAGATTTTTAAGAATGGAACATTTAACAGTTGTAGATAATATCTCAAGGCCAAGAGCTTTTAGAAAGAGGTATATGTCCACATGAGTAAGATTAATAAAATAATGGATTATTTATAATCACAAAATATTTTTGTTCTTTCAACAGCAATAGAAGTTTGAGATTTCACTGTAGATTTTAGGTTTGAATCATCAATGGTATGAATTTATTTATTCCCAGGTAAATGCGATAAAAACTGTATAATAATCGTAGATTTTGTACATCACCTAATTTTTCGTCTGAAATATTTTAAATAAATTTGACAACATTATTTACTTAAAAATTCCAGTCCCTCTATGAAGTCAGAGAGAGTGGCATAAGGCACGATCCTGGAATGATCGTACCCTAGCCTCGTCTGTCACCCGTGGGGGTGATCAGTCAAAATTGAGGTGGCACATAGCTAAGACGGACTCTGTTGGTATTAAAATTATTCTCGAATAGGCGGCGCTGGTATCTGTCGTCGTTTCTAGTTGTGTCTCAATTATGTGTTAGTATTGAAACTGTGCTGGATATGGTGCACGCAAATTGTAGAGCTGGCGAAATAAATTTTATTTTACGTCTGAACCGCTAGTTCCACCATTGAAAATGTATGTGTGGGGCTCAATTATCTTAAGAAAGGCAAGGTTACATGATTCAAGTTAAAGGTGGTAAAGGTGGGCTCAAGTACCTGGTGTGGAACACTTCCGGCCAGGGGACATTAGCATCAACAAGAAGAACTAAAAAGTTTCGTTTTATATGAAAAACATATCACCATCTAATAATCAAATTCTTCGGCATCGACCTGCGATGTTTTACTAAAAGTTGGAATTTAAAAATTTTTTTTTTGTATTTTGATGGATATTTTTTAAGTAGTTTTGAACATGTCCATATGAAGTTAAATCGAACCATGTGCTGATATCACTGCCTTAGCTAGATCCACAACCTTTTCATTGTAAAATTCTCCCAGAAATGGGAATTCCCCTTTGTCTTGCAAGGTCGCTAATATCGCAGGACATTTGAAGATATGTTCTGGAGTAAGCTCTTTTGTCGGACAATTTTTACAAAATTTATAAGTCCTGGTTCCATCAGCATTTATTTTCAAACCTCCCAGATGTCGAGTTCTCAGTCTGGCCATAAGTCAGGGTGATATGTATTCCTGCTACGTCCTTGAGGATAGTCTCATCTGATGATCCATCAGTGTATATCGATTACTAACTCACGCCTCGAATAAGTCTTAATAGTTCTGATTCCTTTAGTTTTGACAATGGTCTCGGTTTCCTTTTTGGAATAGTGATCCACGAGATCTAAATTTATTGTAGTGTTTTAGGGGATGCAAGATGGTAAAATAGGCTCTTGAAATATGCCAAATTTTGTGTGTTCGAGATCAAGACTTTCTCTGATTTACTTCTCGTATTTCATAGTAGACGACCTTTTGAGTCTTGACCTACAATTCCAGTTCACAGAGGTCGTACGGGAGATATGATCAGTATCTGGAATGTTGGTTTTGTTTGTGAATTTAATAGTATGATATGTTCTTCTTTGATCGAGTGTCTGAAGGCCACATTCCTGCTCTGCTTTTGTGTTGTTTGTAGACGAGACAACCTCAATAATTATCTCGGCTGCCCTTGCCTGGATTTTATCCAGTTTTCCGAGTGCAGACTTAGAGGCATGCGCCCATTATGGCGCTGCATATTCCAAATTGGGTCTAATAAGTGAAGTGTAAATTGTTTCAAGTGTCTTCGAGTTTGCACCCCAGTTAGTACCACATAAGCTTTTCAAGATGCTTAATTTTTTAAGTGCTTTGTAAAGAGCTATTTTCAATATGTTTGATAAACAGTAGTTCTGTATCTAGAGTTACGCTCAAATGTTTTGGGTTATCTATTTTAGTAATGGGCACGCCATCCATAGCAATGGCTGGGTTAAGTGCTTTTTACGGTTTCTCTCCGTGGTAAAAACTGTGTAGTTAGTTTTATGAGGGTTAATCTGTAGTTTCAATTATCTTGACCAATCCACAATTCCTTTTAGCGATCTGTTCATGGTGATCTGACTTTTCAATGGCTCTCCTAGTGTGCCATATTGCTATGTCGTCCGCATCGTATGCAATCTTGGTGTCTCCGTCTATGTGTTGATGGATGTTGTTCACATATAGTAGGAAAAGCAAGGAACTGAAGTCCGAGCCCTGTGGAACTCTCGCCCTCCCCAAGTTCTTTTATCTCTGGAGTAGGCCTGATTATATCTAACTCTAATCTTTCTATCTCTCAAAAAGTCTGCAATCCATATCAGGACATTACCATTTATACCGTGTTTATATGCAATTTCAAATAATTTTTGCCTCCATACTGTGTCAAAAGCGGATGTCATGTCCAAGAAGACGACAATGGTCTTTTTTGAAGGGCTTTCTTGCAAGCCGTCAGTGACTGATTGACACATATAAAAAAGCTGATCCTCTGTGGCATGTTGTTTCCTCTATGCTGTTTGGTAGAAATTTCGTATTTTCATTTTTAGGCTTAACAAGTCAAAAGTAAAGTTAAAAAAGATAATTTGCTATCTAAACCCAAATAATTTATTAGAAACGATGCAATATAGACACAAAGCAACTTTATTTCGATTTTTAGACGGCTGTAATAAACGGTTATGACAATTTCAAAACAGCTCGCCAACGTTTAAAACTGTTCTCAGCATAAAATATCCTTTCATTGTGACGCATTTTCGTTGTGGTATTCATATTCATTAGAAAATTATCTCTTTTCCGCCACCTTTCGAGTTATCATAGTGTTTAATTTAAATTAATAAGAAGTATTCATTTTATATACTCAGAACATGAAAATGTAAACACGAGTGAGTCATTCATTCACCGTGATTCATTCATCGTCGTTAATTTAAGAAACATTGAATCGGAGAATCTTTTTCACAGTAAAACAGCTTTTCATTATAATATTTTTAATATATATATTTATATTTTAACCATATAATATATATTTTAACCAGATATTACAATAATGTCAAATTTAGTATTTTCGGAAAGTTGCAAACTCGACGCATGCGAAGTTATATGTTCAAAACTGTCTGCTTTCAAAGCGTGCTTTTCAAAGCAAATACCTAACATAACCACAACATTTTCTTAAATTTTTAAAAGTGTTTAATTGAATATTTCTAAATTGCCAACTCACGTGACTTTCATGTGCTCACATGTGGCTTTCATGTGATTTTACGTAAAGCATTCTATTACGATGATAATCTTTTTAATTTCTCTTTATTATTGCAATTTTAATATTACTTTTAATAGTACATTATAACGATTTCTGTTCGATTTCTTGTTTTTAATATTATTTTTAATATATATATATATATATATATATATAATATACTAGCTGAAAACCCGCACTTCGCTACGGAGTACATTCAAATTAAATACAACGGTCCACGTATGCAATTAATGCCGTATATATATATATATATATATATATATATATATATATATATATATATAATAAATACAACGATCAATGTATTCAATTAATGTAAAAAAAAACGAAAAAATATATTTATAAAAGAATCGTAACGGATATTTTTATAGACAAAATAATCTAGAAGAAAGTATTCAAATTAAATCTAATAGAACATTATAAAGAATATAGTACAGTTAATATAGTAGTGTGAGGAACATTTCTTTTACTGTATTTTAATATTTTTTGGAGGATGTCCAATCGTCTACCGCATTAGGAAGAAAGAAATATTTTTTTTTGCCTATTTCGTTGTTACGCACGTACCGCAAAAATATTTTAAAGTATCACAAAAAGAAAAGAAACCACGTGATCAACATTTAATAAATTAAATTCTGAAAATTAATCCTTAAAAATTCACCAAAAATCAGAAAATGGAGGTTAAAGATTCGAAAAAGATTTCATATTAAAGGAATTTTTATGATCTCTATTGTGGCATAAATTTTATAACCCTCGGATTATTATTTTAATGCAAGCTTTAAAGAATGTTACAAAAACAGCTTAAAACTTTAACTTAAAATCTAAGAAGAATTTTTCAAAAATCTCTCTTAATGCACCCCTACACTATAAGAAGAATCGCCATGTAAAATTTCAGCCCTTTCGGTCCAGCGGTTTGGTCTGTGCGTTATATGTCAGTCAGTCAGTTACGGAACTGTTTTATATTCTTATATAGATTATATTTTCCTCTCGAACAAAATACGTATATAAAAATATTTTTCAGCTTGAAACATCTTTAAATGAAAAATACCGAACACCTCAGTGGTTTATATTTGGCGCGTGTTTATTTATGAATTAAAATTATGAAACAACTCAGTTAAATTTTTTCTATTAATTATTTAGCGTTACTGGAAAATTTACTTAGAGAGCAATGTAATACATTTAAAATGAATGTTGACGAAAGTCTCATTGCTAAAAAGCGAGGCCAATGAACGGAAATGTAGATGGCTTTCAAGACAAAGTCAAGAACCGCTATACCGGATACGTGCAGCAGACTGTTAACAGACAGAATTTAATATTTCATAATTAATACATGTAATAGAATTGAGTAAAGTGATGCTATTATGTGGAGTTCAGATTTTATTTAAATTTGAAAAAATTTCATCTTAAATGGATCATAATAGTGCTGATATTGCATAATTTTAAATAATTAAAAATGTGTATAATTTAAATAAAAGAAAGTAGACAAGCTATTAAGTATACAAATAATATTCTTTGCAGATGTAAATTGATTAAAATTAAAATTAGCACGTCATTTTTGACGGGCTAACCACTAGTTATATATAAATGCGTCTCGCGTTTTGAACATTCAAAGCAATAAATCAAATCTAAAATATTTCGGGCTCATTAAACTATTTTAAGTTTTATTTTGTTTTTGCTTGGAATTATTTTTCTTGTTTGCTTTCTACAAAATACATCCGGAAGTACTCGATGTCTAGACGTAGCTATGATTAATAAAGATATTATTGGGCTTTGAAAGGAACGTTGATCAAGAATTTGCAAAAAACTAAAGCAAAACAAAACTGGAGGACATCATTTCTAAGATTTCCTAGCTCTTAAATTTTTTTTAGCGTGACAGAACAACTCGAGAGCCAGTACAAAATTCCCGATACTACAGCTAACTGTTTCAAAAGAAATGCTTAAGTCTCCATAATTTTATATTAGAAAGTTGTGAAATTTCTCGAATGGAACTCCTTGAGTAAACGGAGCTTTTGAGATTTCAAAACAAAATAGTTTACTAAGCTTCTCAGAAATTTAACAACAAATAAATACTAAGACTTTTCATGCACCCTTTTCGGGCTACATGAAAAAGTACCGGAGGACCAATTTAATATGACCATCTACTCAATACATAGTTGGCCACTTTTTGCTCCCAGTTCTGCGATTATCCCCCTCTTTCGTAGCATTTTAAAGATATTTTTGGCAAATAAAGGGTGAATGCCTCAAAACCCAAGAGAAAAACGTCTATTTCACATGGCTAAGATTCTATTGGTTTAATAGACACTATCATCTCGGTATGAAATTTGTATGTAGCATTGATATAATTTGAAAACTGGCTTTACAAACTCCATCAGAACCGAACGCCGTCACTACTTTCATATTTTTCGAAAAAGCAATATCCAAGCTTGAAATACACCAATGAAGTTTCAAAAACGCATAATATGGTTAGAAATAGTGTGAATGAAACATTGACGAATGGCTCCTATAGACGAAAATGTTGTGAGTAAGAGAAAGTGTGGGAAATATGGGACATCACAAGAGACGATGAGGAGGAAGAAGGAATGGAGCGATATAGTAAAATTGATTCGCCCAACTACACCAGTTTACAAATTGCCGCTCACATGACATAGTGGTTAGCAGCGTGAGCTTCCACGCAGTGGGTTTATGTTCGAATCCCGACTAAGGCTTTGACTTTTCTTGGCTGTCCCCTCATAGGGAGCAATGTTAGCTCACCTAAAATGGTGCTCCCATAATGAAGTAGCCAACAAAATCGCGGTGTATGTAAGAGCATTTTCAAAGCGTTAGAAGCCTGAAAGTGCTTACCTTTAAGCTCAACAGGCGAGGCTTTAAGATTGCATAAAATAACAGAATTAAGATTAAATTTCGAAGAGGAAAAACGGATAAGGAAATGCCACACAAAAGGCAATAGAGAGATTTTTTAAAAAGTTAAACATATTTCATATATTAATGAAATTTTATTTTGCATTTGCAGTAATGTTGGCTGTCTATGTTACAGTAAATTTGTTTATTGATATTTAAATAATCCACAAATTTAAATATTCCAAAACAAAGTGATGAGGAATATTTGAAGTTTTTCATTAAGCCCATTCTTTCAAGGTCAAATTTTTATATGCCATCAGTGTCCGTAAATGATGGGTTTTGCTGTAAATTTGTGTTCGCTAAACTTCAATAAAGTATTCTCATCTTATTAATCTTTTAAAAACAAATTTAGAAATCTGAATTGGCAAGATGACTGTGAATGCGAGTATTTTATTTCCCATTTTGATTTTAATTTGGTGCTCTGACTGATTTATGAATGAATATTTACCACATGAACCACAAAAATTGTGGTTATCTTATGTATTTATCTTGATAGCGTGCATCACCGTTTTTCTGGTTTATTAGATTAATTTCTTACTTCGTTAGCTCAGATAGTCTTGTATGTAAAGTATTCTTCCTTCATATGTCTCTAAACTGTAGCGTTTTGCCCAACGAATACACTGCAATGTTTCATAGTTGTATATGGTTTCAAGTAGACTGGGCTGCAGATTAACTAGCTAACGAAGATACATATGTAAATATTTTTAAGCAGTGTTTTAGTCAAAGATAGTATCGACATTTAAAGCCCCAAAACGTGCCA
This sequence comes from Dolomedes plantarius, assembly GCA_907164885.2. Taxonomy (NCBI): domain Eukaryota; kingdom Metazoa; phylum Arthropoda; class Arachnida; order Araneae; family Dolomedidae; genus Dolomedes; species Dolomedes plantarius. Next base: position 99,485,740 of record OU015492.1, on the reverse strand, counting down.
GTGAGCTTGGAAACTGATTAAAATTTTTATGAATAAAAGCAATAATTCCTCCCTCCTGCCCAGTAATAGACCAGGAATAAAACGTTGGCCTAATTAACAAACCACGTAGCTCCAAATAAACACTATTTTGGGAAATTTATGCTATTACAATGGTTATAATAAAACCAATGCAATAGCATGAAATATGATTTTTGGATTTTCATGCTATTACATTGCTTTTATGAAAACCAATAAATTGAATTAAAACCCATGAAATATTGGTTTATTAAAACCAATGAAAACATGAAAATCCCCAAATCATATTTTTTGGAGTTACGTGATTTGATAATTAGGTTAACGATAATGCAATGTTGTGGAGACCTAATGATACTGTAAAATTTCAAGGATACGTGCTGGTTTTCCACTTATGAGGGCGACCTGGTCCCATCCTGCGTCATGGACCTTGATGAAACTCAAGGAAACCTAAAAAAGAAGAGAGCAAATACTACAATCTGCTATTAGAAACTCATTATTCATCTATCCTCTATTTATTTTATGTGTAAGGATTCTGCCGGACAGGAGCTATGTTCAATAGGATACATTTTTTGTTTAACCTATGTAAAATTAAGACTCACCACGCAGAATATCATGACTGCCATGATGAGCGTTAGCTTGATACTCTTGAAGAAACCACCACAAAATGCCTTTTTATCCTCTTGTTCATTGCTCGATCTTGCACTCGATACGGAATCAGCAATTCCCGCCTCTTCATCCTCCCTAAGTGAAAAAAAACTTTCATTTCTAGTTGATTATGATAGTTTCCAGAAAAATAACTTTAATTAAACAATTTTTATTAAAGATGGTTTGAACCGTTTTTTAATAGAATGATAATATTTAAACACAATTTAATAATCCGAGGAGAATTAACATGACCTGCAATGGCAAAAAAAATTCAAAATTTTCTTAAAAAGATATAAAGTATTTCTTTTATAAGACTAAAACTTCATTTTCTTGCCTAAGATCATAGCACTCTCAGATAATCACTCTTTTATGGAGACGATTCTCATAAATTCATTCTATTTACTACTTTCAAACACAGACCTATTGTGTAACAGACGTTATTTGTCGAGTGTCGGATTCAACCGAACTTTAGTCTATTAATTTTCTTTCCATACGATTCGATGCGTGATTTTCCCGGACTATCTGTGCCAGCTTTCTAAGATTTGTAGGTATTTCTCTATGGTAATTTTTCACTCTGTTGTTTCGGTTTACTGTTTATTGAACATTTGTTTCGAAATTTTCAGTTGGAACCCATAACAAACTTCGAAAGTAGGTGGGACGTCAACCCCTGACTTCACGAATTCAAACACCGAGACTTAAACTTTTGTAATTATTTTTCCATAATTAAATTAAACAGAATAATTTAAGTTTTATTTTAACGATGTTTGTTGTAATCGGAGTTAGAGGGTAAAGTCTTAGATTTCTGAAGATTTCCGATTAGCCAGTAGGAAAATGTGGAAACGTACTGCCTGTCATACAAGAATCAGGCTGCCTACGTATATTGCTATTCGATACAAGAGAATTCCTCTTGTATCGAATCTTTGGTAATTGGAGCAAGATACTACAAGACTTATTAACTTGCTCACGTTGCAGTCGTACGCATTTTTAAAGGTTTAGATCCTGTCGACTCTCTGAAATGACCCGAATTGGGCCATCTCTTAAAGAAACACAATCGAGGCCGAAATTAAATGCGATACCAATTCACAAAGAACAACTGAAGTTTATTCCATTAAAACAACAACATGTTACTCGAAGCCAACCCGCGTCTCTCGTTGCGTTCAAATATAGAATTAGGTCAAAGAGGGGTTGCCAGGAATTGGCGGAGAGAGTTAGTGTATGGAAAGGTGGAGCATCTCGCCAAGGTGTCAGAAGGTTACCACATTTAGAAAGAAAGTTCAGATAAGGGCGATTAAAGATTATTAATAATATCGCGCGCACACACACACACAGACATATATATGTATATATATATATATATATATCATGTACGGCAAAAATAATTATCCTAACATGACATTATAGACATACAAAAACTCTGCTGTTTTATCAGACGACATTAAGAAATTATGTTAACAATATTAGTGTAAATCATTATTGTTCTGTGATTAAAGAACTATGTTATTCAAACGGGTCAATATATTCCAAAATTCTTTCTCTTATTCCTTGTAGTTATTAATAGTTTAAATTATAAAAAGTACAGTGAAAACATAATATATGTTCATTTTCTATTATAGTTAAAAAAGTTAAGGCATACTATTATACTAATATAGGCATACTATTATACTATTATAGGCATACTATTAACTAAGGCATACTTTTATTTGTGCTGTGTTTAGATTTGTTTAGGTGGAACGTTATGATAATGACTGCATAGATACCACGTTTTTGTTGCTTTCAAAGCCGTTAGCTATTATAATGGATGCAGTTAATTATTCATTTCATCTTGGCATGTGCTTCAAAAGATGCAAAAATTTACAATTATTAAATGCGTGCCCATATAAAGCTTTTTAAGCGCTTCGAATGACGTCTGGAGGCTTAAAATATTTTCAAAAATTCTTCTCTCCGTATTTTTACCTTCTTTCCTAATTGGTAGTTTTATTAAATGAACCACACGTTTTAAGAAAGGGAAATGTTACTATAGAAATTGTAATATGATACTTTGAAATAACAAATATGTATGTGCATTTATTTAGTGGCAAAACGGAGTTCATTACTTATTAATGTTTACTTTCAGATAGATATGGCTAAGGAGTCACATGAATTATTCCCTATACAGTAAAAGTATAGGGTAGGCCTGGCATATAAAGGAATACATTATCTCAATTGTATTTAGGAAAAATATCATCCTTAATAGCGGTTAAGCACGGAAAAAAGAATTTTTACTGCCGAAGAATAGGAGAGTGTGGAATTTTAGCTCAGTGGTTGATTAAAGTGGCACTAAGTGCTGAGGATGATTGGATAGATTGCTGTTTTAGTCAAATATTGATTTACCAGAGGTGGCTACAGTTTAAAGGCTTTCTTTTCGTGAGGAGAACATCAGGTGCATTGTAATACGAGAAATATGCAGGTTTTTTTAAAAAAGGATTTTAATGTGTCCTCGCCCGAGGGAGTGTTTTTTGTATTTATGATCACTTGACAATAGTTTACATGCAATCAATGAAAACTCTAGAAATTACAAGTTATACACTAATGTTATACGTATCGGCTATCGAGAAAAACATGACGGTTTGTCTCGATCAGTTTGGACAAGTATGCTCTAATGTCATGAATTTTTGAAAAACTGTTAAACAGTGGTTTCAGATAATTTATGTGAAAAATATTCACAATCCTCCAAGTACAATAGCCTGTATATGAAATATGAATTACTTGCATGTGCCATATTTTGATTATAAGAAGTGCTTGACATTAATGTTTGCTTTCAAGGGAAAGAATTCCAGTGCTCAATGTTTGTTCTATAAATAGATATGAATATTGAGAGAAGATAACACTAGGCTATCTTCTGTCAATATGCACACTACCGCAGTTGGGGCTTATCAGTATCCAGATTTATTAATCCGGCACGACATGGGCAGATAAAATTCACAAAAGCGGGAAGTTTACATCAAATATTACAAAAATATTTAGGAAAGGGATGATATTTAATTTTTCCTCCTAGAATTGTTTCTCTGAGATTTGAACAAGTTCCAAAGAAAGGTAAATACTTTACACAGATACAGATTTTATCTACCTGTTTGTAAATACCGTATCAAAAATAGTAACTTCTACTCAGCACACATTGTGTAGTATATGCCTTGTGTAGTATATTGTTTGAATATGCCTGATTTAAATAACTTTGATTTCCTAATCTTATTCTATTTGGTCTGTGGTGAGTGTTTTTAACATAGTAAATCCAGAAGACTCAATACATAATCCTATCTACGCAGATTACAGGGTAATGAATTACGAGCCATTATACTAACAACCCATGGGGGAAAATGATGACTAATATAGTTGTTTAGTTATATGACACAGTAGTTTAGAGCAGGGGGTCTCCGAACTTTTTAGCCCAAGTGCTCCACTGACTCTTCCACTCAGTCCCAAGGGCCAAGACCTAGCTAGCTAGCTCATCATACCAACATACTGTAATTTTGAATTATGCGCAAATTTTCGTTACATAAATTTGTCCGTGGATTTTTTTACGCCCTCTCCACTACTTATCTGCGTGAAAAAACATTCTCCAAAATGAAATATACAAAAAAATTTACAGATCCAAATTAACTGATAAGCATTTGAAGTCGCTGCTGATAATTTCCCCTAGTAAACTTGATCCACAGCTGCAAACAACTGTCAGTGGAAAGTTACAGCTACATAAATCTCATTAATCATAATTATAATGTTTAATTTCATTATGTAAATTATGTATGTCACTTATTGAAAGTTTTTAGGATAAATCTCATACAATGAATTACAGTTGAAATGTTCAGTTTCATTACGTATGTCAGTTAATATGTTTCTTAATTGGTCGTTTATTAAAAAAATGTGATTATTATTTTGTATGATTTACTTATAATGTAAATTTTGCAATGTAATCAAAATAAATTATGTCGGGCCGGATTGGTGGTGCTCGCGGGCCGGTGTTGGCCCGCGGGCCATAGTTCCCCTGGTTTAGAGCAGTGGTGCACAAATTGTGAGTCGGGAAATAATGGGTGGGGATGGTTTGAAGTAAATTTATATCATATTAGATTCTTTAATTAAAAAATATGCTAACAGTATTCAAGTCATGTTCTTTTTTAATTTTAATTAATTTTTGCTCAAAGAAATAGAAATACGTATTATTATTTAAATGGGAAGTTTTACCCTCAATAGATTTGTCTAAAACAAGCGCAGAATGAAGCGAGACATTTTTTAATGTTAAGAGTATTATGCAAAGTAAATAAACACACAAAATCTACGATTCATCGATCTTTAAAATTCATCATCAAATTTTGCTTATTTTTTTACTACATTTTCCTAATTTAAAAAAAATTGCGACTACCCCAAAAAATTTCATGGGGATGGGTTGACTTTTTATTTGAAGAAAATGGGTTGCAGTTGAAAGAAGTTTGAGCACCACTGGTTTAGAGCACGGAATATCAGCCCTGATTACGGAAGATGTTGGATTCTGTTCCCACTCAGGCGTTATTTGTTTCGGCAAGTATTAGCAAAGTATGAATGAGGGTATTTTCTGAAAAGAAAATCATTGCGGTTTTATTTTAATTTTAATTTTAGAGGAATATAAAATTTTAATAATGTGGAAAATATCAAAAAAGCCTTTTTTTCGGAATTTTGTCACGCCTTAAAAACTTTCCCCATTAAAAATACCTAAATATTTTTAATTATAAAACATGGGAAATAAAGGATTTCTTCTTTTTTGTAAGAATATTTTCGGATCTAAATTTCTTTATCGGATGATTTTTAGATTCCTTGTCCCTTCGTTAATTTCACAATTGCGAATGGTGTATTACTAGGACACAATCCTTAAAAATGCAGTTGCTTGTAAAAATTGTTGTAAAATCGCATAATAAATTTTAAACTGGAACAGAAAATAATAATTAATTGAAACAATTAATTGGTTTCAAGAAAGGGATATCAAACGCATTTGAAATCAATTTTTTGACAACTTCAGAATTTTTCATTATTTCGAGTCTTTTAGAGAACTTGCTTTATATATATATATATATATATATATATATATATATATATATATATATATATATATAATAATAATATTATTAACAACGTATAATCGCCCATTCTGAACTTTCTCTCTGTTCTGGTAACCCCTTTTTCCACTCCTTGGCGAAAATGCCTCGCTTTTCCACACACTAACTTACTCCGCCAATTCTGGCAACCTCTCTGAGCTAATTCTATTTTGGCGCTTTTGCGGTAGACGCTGGACTGACTCGAAGTGAGATGGATGTGTTGCTTTATTGGTTAATAAATTCGATTGTTCCTGAAGCTGACTGTATTATTTTCCGACCACGACGAATGCTCCTATTTCTTGTGATGTCCATTCCTGGACTTCACACTAGTCCGACAGGATAGGGAACCAAGTTTGGCGTTTTGATTAAGAAATCTACCTTTATCACGCCTGAGAATAGCGACTGCAAGTGGGGATGCCATTGTTCGACACTTTTAGTTTCGATTCCTGCATGTGTTCCTGAATCCACCAGATTGAAATGATTAAAGCTCACGCAACACCATGGAACTGCTACAGAAGTCGACTACATAAAAGTAAGTGATGATACCCTTGTTCCAGTTCGTTCTAGTTTAGATTCCGAGTTTTGTTTCCCGCCTGACCTCACCATTTTTTCCCCGTCTCGGACTGCGCCATCTTAAAGAATGCTACTCTGCTGCGATTTGATTACTCAGTGAAGATTTTCGTCATACCTCAAGAAAGTATTCCAAGTTTCAAGATTGTGATTTTTTTTTCATTTTTCAAGAATTTCCATTTTTGCCTTGATTTCTGCATGTACGCCGAACGCTGTGCAGATAATCAAGATAAGCTTCAAGAATTTGTTCTACTAGTACTTCTATGTGTAACATTCTTATCATCGGATTTTTCGCCATAATATTTTTAATTCTTATAATATCTCAATCATTGAATTTCTTTTGTTTCCTGAAGTGATATATTTATATTAATTATTATATGTGAAATAATTTAAGTATTTTCGTTTTGATATCTTATATTTGTAAAACAAAATAGAGACTGCGAAACCAAATACTGATCTTGACGAGTCTTTACGAATCGCAAGAAGTGAAACAGAATTAAATATTGTGTCTTTTGATTCAGACGGCAATATGGATATAAACTCTTGGTTAAATTATTTTGATAAAAAATGTATTGAAAGGAATAGAGATGAACAGTGGAAATTACAAAATTTTTCACGTTTTGTAAAGGTTAACGCACTTAACGTGTATATACAGAATTGTTTTAAAGATAATAATTTTGCAGAATTTGTGACGGTATTAAAAGAAAATTTCTTTACCCCTACTTTAACCACCCTTAGTGAATTTACAGGGTTAAAATTTAATGATAATGGTGACAATATTACAAAATATCTTAGGAAAAATTAGAGATTGGGAAAAGCTTAAATGTTGTTATTCTACGAAATTAAAATATGTTAATCCAGCTTTGTTGTAATTTAGGGGGAGGGGACGCAAAGTAGTAATGTCTTAAATTATGAGTAGTTTTAAATATTTTGGAAATTTTGATTTCATTAATTGTTGCAAATTTAAGTGTGGTAAAGGCTCACGAGGATGTACTCACAACACGTCACATACTTCAAATTTATGTTTGTATTGTCTTGATTTTTTTATTCTTCACAATAATTGAATGTTAGTGTCAATTGTTGGAATTTGTATTTTTGTTCCAATTTTGCAACATCAGGTACCAGACATTTGGTATTGATGTTGAAAGTTAATTTTGACAGCATTTGGTAAATTTATTCTACTAATTGCTGAAAGAACTTTTAATATTTTTGTTTACAGAATAAAGAGCAAAAATTGGAACTGAAAACTGATGATAAAAATAAAATATAGAAAGTGTTTTGTTTAAAGAAAAAAGAAAAGTGAATAACCAATGAGAAACGTAACAATAAACAACCAAGAACATTATTTTTCTAAAAGTGACTACAACCCAGGAGATCTCCAAAAGAACTAAACCATACTCAAAGACTAAAATCTGTGAAAAAAATAATAATAATAACTTTTGTGTCTTTATAACTATGTGAACTGTACCCGTCCAGGACTGTACCAGTCCAAAACTTTTCAGACTGTGATACATATGTCAGGGACTGAGACCTGCACAATATTTTCCTTATATCTGTATTTGGAACGTCTTTACATCTGTTGTTATTAATGTTTTCATTTAAGTGTACCATTCCATTTTAGTTTTCTCCAGCTATTTGTTTTTTAGGATTATGCCATATTATTATGTTTTTCAATTGTATATTTTAACATAAGAATTTTTGATTTTCGTACCAGCTTCAACCTAATATTCTAACTATTAATTTTCATGTTCTCACTGTCTGCAGTGTCTTGGAGTCGACGGCCGCGGCTCCAATTCATTTTAGAAGGGGGGATATTCTGTAATAATATTATTAACAACCTATAATCGCCCATTCTGAACTTTCTCTCTGTTCTGGTAACCCCTTTTTCCACTCCTTGGCGAAAACGCCTCGCCTTTCCACACACTAACTTTCTCCGCCTATTCTGGCAACCTCTCTGAGCGAATTCTAATTTGGAGCTTTTGCGGTAGACGCTGGGCTGACTCGAAGTGAGATGGATGTGTTGCTTTACTGGTTAATAAATTCGATTGTACCTGAAGCTGAATGTATTATTTTCCGGACACGATGAATACTCCTATTTATTGTGATGTCCATTCCGGGACTTTACATATATATATATATCGGGTGCGTCATAAATTCGTGCAAAGTTGAAAAATTCGTAGTAAAAGAAGTAATGCTCCGAAAATTTTTCTGTTTGTGCCAATAGGAACAGAGGGACATTGGATTTTTTTTCATGTAAAAAAAGTTTCCAAAAGTAACCGAAAGAGGGCGCTTACACGTCATACTTAGACGTTTTATGCAAATCAGGCTATCAATAAAATATCTGGCTGGAAATGGATCCATCATTCGAATCCGGCAAGATGCTTTCTTTACCAGATCAAGCGTTGGTGGTTAAACTTTTCTACAAGAATGGTGAATCCACAACTGTTGCATTGCGAAAGTTTCACACGGAGAAAGGACTGGAGACGCAAATGCCCTATTTCATTGAATGGATACTGAATTTAATACAACATTTTGAGGAAACCGGGAGTTTGGAGGATAGTCCACGAAGTGGCAGACCACTCTTGAACTCGGACCGCGTCCATGTTGTACAAAGTGATATGGAAGATTTGGCAGCCGAGACATCAACGGGTAGTAGCAGTGCTCATAAAGCTGGGAGAAGAACGGGAATTCCAGAATCGTCGATTCGATGTATTCTTCACGGAATGTTGAATCTATATCCTTGCAAATTCCAGGCACTTCACCAGCCTGATTTGCATAAAACGTCTCAGTATGACGAGTGAGCGCCCTCTTCCGGTTACTTTTGAAAACATTTTTATATGGAAAAAAAAATCCAATCTCCTTTTGTTCCTATTGGCGCAAACAGAAAATGTTTTCGAGCATTACTTCTTTTATTGCGAATTTTTCAACTTTGCACGAAATTATGACGCACCTGGTATATATATACATTTTTTTTCTCTAATGGTTGGGAGAAATAAGCCTAGGCTCTTCTCCGGGGGAAGCCGATAGCGTGAGACCACTTCGCCGCATGCGTTGCCCCGGGTGCATCACAGGGGGTGGGTCCACACTGCACTCGTTTGATGGTCCGTCAATTTTGAACCGAGTCAAGTGGCGGGACCAGAACACCTGACCCAACATCCCAGATGTAATTTGAGAACCTGGAGGACATTGCAGCCATGCCCTATTTTACGTGCCCCGGCCACCATTAGTGAACACGGCGGTGGATTTTTTCAGCGACCGGCCTCGATCACGCAACCCTCAGATCATTGGGTCGACGTCTTTGCCAACCGGGCCACCGGTGGCCTTGCCGCCTCCACACGCGTATGCGCTGGTCATCAGCATTGAGACTGAATCGGGATTCATCGCTGAAGATCACACGCCTCCAGTCGATCACACTCCAGCTTGCCCGAGGTCGGCAAAAATCCAATCAACACTGCCTATGATGTGGGGTCAGTGGTAGGTGTCTTAATGGACGTCGGCCCTTTATACCTGCATAGGCCAGTCGTCGCCGAATGGTTTCCCTCGATACCACCGGATGTCTGGAAGGTGGTAAATGGCGTCGAACCAATTGTAGCGACGTTGTTGATGCGGAAGTGGCCGCTCTTATGATTGCGCGATCCTCGCGCGCATTTGTGTTCCTGGGACGTCCTAGCCCTCCGCGACGGTAGACTATCCCTTTCGTGATCCATTGTTACCAACACCGATCAAGTACCATATCGTTCCGACCGAGGTGGCGGCCGATACACCTGTTTGACCAACCTGCTTCTCTGAGGCCTACTATAATCCCCCTCTCAAAGTCCGACAATTGTACGTACTGTCACCGGTTACGTCTTAGAGGCATCTCTAGTCACAATGCTATCTATCGAAGTCGACAGATTTGTTTTAATAACCCTATGGCACGAGCAATCATACTTTTGAACTTTCTCAGATGCGCATGTCATATACGCATAGAGCGCTTATCCTTGTCTCATTGGCCTTTGTCTCATCGAAATTTTAATCATTTGCATATCTCTTACCAGACTTCATTCCTGCCAATATTCGTGATAGTAGCTCTATTTCTTCTGGGTGCATATATTTTTTTATGACAGTATATATATATATATATATATATATATATATATATATATATATATATATATATATATATATATATATAAATATAAATATATATATATATATATATATATATATATATATATATATATATATATATATATATATATATATATATTTATATATTTATTTATTTATTTATATATTTATATATATATTTATATATATATTTATATATTTATATATATATTTATATATTTATATATATATTTATATATATATTTATATATTTATATATATATTTATATATATATTTATATATTTATATATATATATATTTATATATTTATATATATATATATATATATATATATATATATATATATATATATATATATATATATATATATATATATATATATATATATATATATAGTGAATGCACTTTAGGATAAGTCTGAGTCCCAAGAGATCAGGAATGGGTGAGATGTTTCAAAAAAATGTTTTGGATAGATTTATGTTACTCACCTGAGTGTTATCAACGATATCCCGTACTATAAAGTTTAATTAATATATATTTGCAGAAGAAGGAGATCAATGTGTCTATCGCCGGCATCTCTGTATACCTGGCTGTTGCTTTGGAGTACCTGATAATGTATATTTGTCGGCAACAGATTATGCCAACGACAGATAAGACTTGCATCTCAGAAACGTGATCTCAGTATCGGATATGCAGTTTGATGTTAAGATAAGGGACAAATATCGAAGAATTTCGATATATATATATATATATATATATATATTTCGATATATATATATATATTCTGGAATAAAAATCTGCATTTGTAAAGTATATATTTAAAGGTAAATTTTTAAATACCATTCTGATTTACAGAAGGTAGCTGCATTAATCATCCCCAAAATATTTCCTTATTTAGCCATAGGAAAGTGGTTAAAAATTAAATGTATTGGTGAGGGTGAATCTGCGGACTCTTTCATATGAAATCAAATAAATTGCACAGAGAAATGTAGGTCAAAATTTCCTAGGAAAAGCACGTACACACATAATATATATATATATATATATATATATATATATATATATATATATATATATATATATATATATATATATATATATATATATATATATATATATATATATATATAATGAATGCACTTTAGGATAACTCTGGGTTCAAAAGATCAGGCTTCAGAAGTCATTTTTTACTTGAAAAAAATATATAAATCCTCATAAGCCATCGTCTATAATATAGGGTAATAATGTAAAATTATATTTGTATTACAAATATTGATATCCCTGAAAGAGAGGAAATATACTAAAAAACTTTTACACTGAAATATCCAACCATTTTGGTTGGATATTTCATTGTAAATGTTAAATTTCATTGTAATATAACATTTACAATGAAATATCCAACCATAGGTCAGGTGCCGAACGATGGTGGAATTGCTAGGGAGCTTTTGATGCAGAAGATTCGAAACTCTACGTCGATATAAGGTTAATAGCTACATCAGAACAGGCCGTAAGTAGTAGGTCTCGGTCAGTTAAGTACTCGTGTTGTTAAAAAATGATCACATTGCCCCAAACGAACCAACCAATGTGATTTTTCGGGTAACAAGTTCCATTCCAATCTATATATATATATAAAACGCGTAGGTGTGAGGCACAATAATCGACACTATTTCTACACTCCGAATGGCAACGGATGCAACTACTAGATGTAAACATCAGCGGCCGTCCGCAATTTGCAACTGCGTGTCAACATCGATTTACGCACTGAAATCAGAAATGCTCGAAAGCGAGCTGCACGATCAAGTAAAAATTGGGAACAGTCTCAATAAAGAAAGAGAAGAAGAAATAATTCTTTAAGAGAGAGACGTGAAACAGAGAACATAAATGATCGCGAGCTTAGGCTTAACCGTTGCTGGCCATGCCACCGACAGCCAGTAATAGTTAATTTTCTAAACTTTTTTCAGTACTTCCTGAATTTTTACTCCATTTTATAAGTGAAGAAATTTTCCCAACAATTTATTATTTGATATGATTAAGTGTAGATATCTGAATTGTGAACAATAGCACATACAGAGAGTGATGTAATCCACACTATAGTTTAATAATTTTTACACCAGTATTTAAGTGAAAAAAATTTTCCCCAACAATTTCTTATTTGATGTAATGATAAAGTGTATAAATCTTAATTTTCAAAAATAGTACATACAGAGAGGGATGTAATTTTTAAAATCATTGGTGTTGGGTTTCTCGGTCTTCTCTGTTCTGAAGTAATGGATATTCAAATTTTTTAATCACGATGTCTTAGAATCAGCCTTATGGAGAATACCCCTTAACAACGTATATTTAGGATGATAGGTAATGGTAACATTCCTTACATATGTTACTTTCAGTTGAGTTGTTTTGCAAAAGAAAATATTAAGCTAAAAGCGACCATGCTGATCGCGCAGCGGCTAGTTAAAGAGAATTTCATGTTTGATCAATGCCATGAGCCGATTCATTCCGTCTATCTCGCGTTTTTATTTGATCAGTTGAAGTAAATATGTCACGAAGTTCCTTGAATTATCATAGCCGAGTTATGTTAAGGGGATAAAATGGTCTCAGTAGTTTGAAAGATCCGTGGTTCTAGGTTTCATAGTTCGAGATCTGTACCTGGGATGTCGGGAGATGGCCGAAGGGGCTAGGGTCCTGCCATTCGGTACCACAGTCTGTGGGTTCGAGTCCCACTGTTGGCAGGGACGTTTGAAGCCGTTTGAAATCGGCTTTAAGCAGGTGGTCCCGGTCTAATTCTCCCTCGTGTAGCAAAAATTGACCGTAGTGGTCCAAACTAAACGAAACCAAGCCTATATTCCCTAGTTCGAGACCCGTACCTGGGACAGAGAGATTTAAAAAAATAGTTAGCAACTTGTATATGTATTTCTCAACTTACGACCGAAATTTTTAAATTAAAAATTTTTTTCCTCAAAAGTGCGGTTCCTTGAATGTACACTGCACACCAATATGTATTGCATAATTATTCAAAAATATGATGGAATATTCTGCAATAGTTTCGATATCCACACGACAAATCAAATAAATCTTCATTGGCTTCAGAAACGGCTTCAACTTTTCATTATATTAATAAAGGACTGCAACAATTAGCAGCAATGAATCAAAATGAAGAAAGATTCACAAGGGTAAATCGTCGTATTCGGGAAAATCTGGCTTGCTACCAGACAATAAATACAGAAGGAACAGAAGACGCAAACTGTTCAAACTCCATTGGATAACTTTGTTAAAAAAACTTGCAACGTATCTTCTGTCAAAAATTCTGAAACAATGGATTGTACTAACTACTAACATAATAAGTAGTGATGACAAAGAATAATTTATGTCTTGTAAATACAATGTATTTTTAATTAAGTATGTATGCATAAAAGTAAAAAATATATGTATGTACATATACAAAATAAAAATTGTTTGAGACTCGACTTACGACCAACTCAGGTTACGACCAATGTCTCGGTTCCTATCTCGGTCGTCAGTCGAGAAATATCGCTATTGGTCATTTGTGTATTTTTGTCAGTTGCATGATTTTAAAAAGCAATGCTTTTGCTTCTTATTCTAAATGCAATAAATTCCTGTTTCAAGGGAAAAATACGAGTGTTTTAATTTTTAACAGTATAATTTATTAAGAAGGTTCCGTTAAGGTTGTTATAAAGACTCATGGGGTATATCTGTTAATATTCAAGTCTTTATAACTGTCTTTCCCATGACATTTGGCGTCGTAACATTCGGCACCGTAACAAAGGTTTTCTAATGAAATTACTGACAATCTATTGAATTTCTATGAGAGCATCACCAGCTGAATTTAGAAATATCTACAGTCAATTTCATTCTTTCGGTTATATGTTTTTAGTTTCAAAGCGAGTGAAATCTTAGTAACCAGTAAATTTTTTAGGAATAGTAATCAACTTTTTTTTTAGTTTCAAATATTTGATTGAAGGGAGAACGATTTTGTGAATATCTGTCCTTTTTAATAGCTATTGAAGAAAAGGGTTCTTTCCCGAAATACGAAATTCGTGAAAAATAAATAAAATACTCCTCGAAGTTGTTATATCATACGGCTGATTATTTATTTATTTTTGACTATGTAAAAGAACAACAAAATAAATAATTCCTTTTTTTTCTTGCTTATTTTGGACTTTATATCGTAAAAACTTAAATTTTTTTTTTATTAGCGGAAATATTTAATGTAAAAGAAAGCTATGCAAAAATTAGGTTCTTCGCAAATATCGTAAAATGAAAAAAAATCTAGTGTAACACACATGGGACTCACTATTTTCATTTGTATGTTTGCTTTCTAACATGAATATATGCAAAAATTATTTCCCGTATGCGCTATATATATACGGGACTATATATATATATATACACTGAAGTGCCACTGAATTAGGGATAGCAAAGCCTATGCAAATTGTGTAGCGCTGCGCATCATGTATGCGCAAGTGAGGGCGCTGTGGTAACTGCATATATAGCGCGTACTGTGGTTGTTCTGAATTAGTTGTTGGAATTGCCAGTATGGGTAAACTGCCTGATTTAGACGCCTTCGATCGCGGACAAATCGTAGGTGCGCGACGCATGGGCCATTCAATTTCCGAAATCGTCAGACAGCTAGGATTTTCAAGGTCGACAGTGTCAAGAGTATACCAAGAATACATGGATGGTGGAAAAAAAAACTAGCGATCGGGCAAACTGCAAAGGACAATTAGCCTTGACAGTGCGTGGTGAGAGACGGCTCAGGCGTATTGTACGTACCCAGCGAAGCCAAACATTAGCTCAAATTACCAAATGACGGTGCCAGTCGTACAGTCAGTAAACGGACTGTGCAACGCTCGCTTCACCGTATGGGTTTCGGGAGCCTTTGACCTACGAGAGTACCATTGCTCTATACTCGCCATCGGGCTGCACGTTTTGCCTGGGCAAGAGAGCACAGAGACTGGAGTGTAGATGACTGGAAACGAGTAGCATGGAGTGATGAGTCTCGATTCCGACTACTTAACGCCGACGGGAGGCTGAGAATATGGCGTCAGGCTCATGAAGCCATGGATTCTGCATGCCTGGCTGGAACTGTACAAGGGCATGGTGGCTCAATCATGGTCTGGGGTGTTTTTTCGTGGCACAGTTTGGGATATTTGGTGCGTGTACCAACCTCCCTCAATGAAATTCGGTACGTAGAGTTGTTGGGTGATCACCTCCATCCGTTTATGCTGTTCTGTTATCCGCACGGTAATGGAGTTTTCCAGCAAGACAACTGTACCTCTCACAAGTCCCAGTTGGCTACTGGCTGGTTGGATGAGCATTCCTCTGACTTCTCTGTCATGAATTGGGCACCTAGAAGCCCAGACTTAAATCCTATTTAGCATCTTTGGGATGTTTTGGAACAAGGCGTGAAAGGCCCTCACACAGCACCAAAGAACCTTACTGAATTATGGACAGCTTTAGCCAATATTTGGCAAGCCATTCCCGTGGAACGTTTCCAGAAACTTGTTGAATCTATGCCTCGTCGTGTGGCAGCCGTTATCAAGGCCAGAGGAGGCCCAAATCGTTACTAGGTAGGTATCCCTAATTCAGTGGCACTTCAGTGTATATATATATATATATATATATATATATATATATATATATATATATATATATATATATATATATATATATATATTGCCGTAACTAGACGGGGGCCACAGCGGAAACCGCCCAGGGTCCACTTGGAAGGGGGGGCCCAAAATGCTGTATTTGCTTTATTATTTTCCCAAACCTAATTAATTTAGGGGCTCAAATGTAAATTCTTGCCCAGGGCGTAGGCATGACAATGTTACGGCACTATATATATATATATATATATATATATATATATATATATATATATATATATATATATATATATATATAAAATATTTTTTCTTCTGCAAAGGCACAGGCATTCGTGCTGACAGCATTCGCTCATCCGCACTGTGATTTTCAACACATCAAATGAAACTGAATACATATTTCTAGTACAAATAGAGAAGATAACATTTTCTGATAGTGCGTTTTATTTAACAAATTATCTCACTTTCTTCTGATTAAAAATGAGTAGATAATGCATTTACAGAAACCTTAATTTGAATTTGGTATAGATTATTTCGAGCAATAATATGGAGGATATAACTGTCGGGGGCCACCTATTGGAATAAGTTTGAGTTGTAAAACTTTCCTCTAAAATCGAAGACCATAATGCTGTATCTAAATGATATATTTCTTGAAGTCTCGTGCGAATTCCGAATTAGGTTATAAGTAAAACATTTATGAACTCGGAATGTGTTGATTTAAAGCAGCCGGTGAAATTCGACAGCGGTCGTTTATCATTGTCTATCTGGGTCTGGAAATGAAAGTAGATGGGTATTAATCAAAACGTATGACAGTTAACGTAGGGTTCTCACACAACATCAAGCAAAGTGGATTAAAGTTTGAGAAATCTAGGCGGAGAATGCAATAAAGACATGCCGAAGGAGAGGCGTGCGTGTAACCAAGATTTAAGAAAGGAATGATAAAGTGATGAATGTTTCTACTTATTCACGCCGAATGGACGTAATTCCAAAGCAAATATTATAGATGAAACGAGAATTTTATCTCTTGTAGTATGCAAAGAACTGCACCGAAGACGTAAGTAATATTAGTAACATTCTCTTACAGGTCGTTCGGACAAGTCTTGAGAACAGATAAAACCAAATGAGGATTTTAGGGATCCACTTTCAATTATTTACGCATGTCAGACTCTATTGAAACATGTTAAAACACTAAGAGCCAGTTCACATTGCGCCCGTCAACGTCAGCGTTACTCGTATTGACACAATTTAAACCAATCACAAACCTTAAAAATTTCGGGGCTAATGGTTTGGAGGTTTGTAACTGGTTAAATATATTTCAATATGAGTAACACTAAGGGACCCAATGTGAACAGGTCCTAACGGAGTTTCACATTTATTTCTATAACGAAATTACCATACACAATAAAATACAAAAATAAAAATGCCTGCTTCAACCTTATATGCTTAAAAGAACGGGTAGAAGCTACACGCCAACAAATCACAGGATTAGTACATTATTAAACTAGCATTGAAAGTTCATTGAGTTGAAATATTACTTATTTTAAGAGCTGTAGAGAGGACAAAAATCAGTGTGCTAAATTGTTCAGGATATATATATATATATATATATATATATATATATATATATATATATATATATTTATTTATTTATTTATTAAGAACAATATACTTTAAATTGTATTTCGTTTTATAAAATTTCATTTTCAGAGAAAAATGAAAAAAACCTTTAAAATATAGATATAAATTTATAATGTATAATAAAATGAAATATACTCAATTCATTTACGTGAGTGAGAAGACCTATGTAAGCAAACAGAAAATAAGTTATTCATATATTAATCCATTTTTGGAGTAAAAAGAAAAAAAAATGTAACGTTTTTTTGTTACATGTATTCTAGTAAATATAGAATAAAATCTCTTAGCTTCAATATTATTTCAAACAAAAGCAGTCTATAATACATTCAATTAGTTTTCCTATCTAAGAGCTGTTTGTAAACTGTTTTGTCATGATTTATTTATATATATGGTTTTCTATCATTTGTTGAATAATCTGGGAATTCTAATTAACTGTTTAACAATAACATTCTTAAAACTACTATTGCGTATATATGATGTGTTGGGGTAAAATTTATTGATTTTGAAGTTTTTCAGACTTTTATAACACTTATCACAAATTAAGGGTTAGATGTTGTTGACAAATAAGTTTATATGCAGAAAATTTATATTACTTGTATTTTGTTGTTTTTTATAAGTTCAAAGTTATTAGTATAGAAATTTAATATGGTGTGACTAAGCATTCGAAAAGAGTGTTATCACTCAGTTAGTTCAATATAAGTTCATTGGTTCAACCATTAGTTCAATTAGTCAAAAACTGGTATTAAAAATTTAGTTTGGTAACAATTTTCTTTATAAAAATATAAATAGAGATCTCCTTCATGTAACTCCTGAAATATTATCTTGCATTTGTTTATCAATCATATTATTTTGGATAATGTAATTACAAGGGGAATGAAATTGAAATCTATTTCTTTAATTTGCAACAAATCTTATAAAAAGATTTCCAATTAAAAACAAATCCATTTTTAAAAACACTGATAAGTACAGTACATTGTATTAAAACCATTTACTGAGACTCCAGATAGTAAAATAAAAAAATTTATGTTTCGTACAATGCATTGAACTGAAAAAAATAATAAATTTAAAACTGCATTATAACGATGTTCAGATAAAAAAAAAATATTCTGTTCCGAATTGACAGTGATGAATCTAATACTTACCCTTTTGTAGCCATTAATAGGCGTTTTAACTTACTAGACATAGCATAACAAAACTCGCATACTACAAAACATAAGATTTTCAAAAATAATTTCGATCTACTATGTAAAATTAAAATTCTCTCTTCATTCTATAATAATTACTTATGATTTCAAATATTTGTTCAATATTTTAAACATTTAGAAAACAACTGAATGAACGAAAAAGAACTATAATCCGTTACTACCAACTTACATTTTTTTTCAGCGTAATAATATCACCTGATATGGCCTGGGTGGAAGAGATTAAAAAATCCAGTCCGTTGGTTGGTTGTTTTTTGGAGTGCTACGGCCGCCTCTAGGTACACGAGCGCAAAAAAAAGACCGGCCGTTTCACTCCAACTATAACTTTCTAAAAGGGCATTAAAGACTGGATTCAGATCCTTTAAATGCAAATTTTGTATAAAAACCGAACACTTTAATTGTTATTATAGGCTATACAAAAGGAAATTGCCACTGCATAAAATAAATTCTAGAGGATTTACCGGCTTCCGTATGAGTAGGCGTAACACGGTCCCTCTTGGCTTCCGTTGAGTAACGGGGTTATTTCCGAGCTATTGCTGTTGCTATTGCTGGCCGCCTTCCGGATAGCCAGCCCTGAGAACAGTCCAGCCATGTCCTCAATGTTCGAACTCGACTCTGGGGAGTGCACGTTGAGGGTCAGGGAGTCCTCCGAACTTCCACTCCGACTGCAAATGAAGAATTGGTGAGAGCGTCTCTTTGTGGTTGCTCCGAGAGACGCGATAACAGGTTGCTATGAGAAGGGAGAGGGGTACATAATACGGAAATGATAAGGTTGCTTTTAAGAAAATGTCCTTCGCGTTTAGAAATGAGCATTTCTTTCGAGAAGGTAAGAAATAGCTCCTCAGCACCGACTTTTAATGCAGGGTTTAGTCTGCAGTAGTGTGCTGTGTAATCGGGGTTTTAAATATTACTTGTGGAAAATTCAAGAATGTATTATAACCAGGAGTTCAATTGAAGGCTTCGAGAGTCATACTTTTGTTCGTTCAAGAGTAACACTAACTACAAAGACACGCTTCGCACAAACCGCAAATCAGCGAGGTGGCGATACCAGTACGCCAAAACAAAATATATCTTTTCAATTTGCAACGTTTTGCCCCTCCAATGAACAGGATGTTCTTGAAACATTTTAAAACCATTTTACATGCATAAATCAGGTATATCAAATAATCTATATATATAAAACAGTACAACACATGACATACAACACACAGACCAAACCGCTGGACATTAAAGGGCTGAAATTTTGCATGGCGATTCTTCTTATAGTGTAGGGGTGAACTAAAAAAGATTTTTGAAAACTTCTTAGATTTTTTAAAAATTAAATTTTTAAGCTGTTTTAGTAACTTTTTTAAAGTTTGCATTTAAAATAATAACTTGAAGGTTATAAAATTTATATAACGAGAAAGATCATAAAAATTCGTTTAAAATGAGATCTTTTTCGAATCTTTACCTCCATTTTCTGATTTCTGGTGAATTTTTAAAGATTAATTTTTAGAATTTAATTTATTAAATGCTGATCATGTGATTTCTTTTTCTGGTAATTTAAATAAATTTATCGTCACGTGCATAGCAACTAAATAGACCAAAAAAAATTTTTTTCTTGCTAATCCGGCAGACGATTTCACATTAACCAAAAAAATATTAAAATACAGTAAGAGATATGTTCCTCAAACTGTACTATATTCTTTACTATGTCTTACTAGATTTAATTTGAATATTTTCTTCTACATTAATTTGTCTATAAAAATATCCCTTACGATTTTTTATAAATATATATATATATATATATATATATTTACATTAATTGAATACATTGATTGTCGTATTTATTATATATATATATATATAAATATTTATATATATAAATATGTATATATATATATTTATTTGATATTAATTGCATGCATTGACCGTTGTATTTAATTTGAATGTACTCCTTAGCAAAGTGCCGGTTTTCAGCTAGTATATATATATATTAAGTAATCATATAAAGAACTAATTTAAACATGAAATCAAGTAATTAAATTATAAGATTTAAGAAAATTCAGAAAATACAATTAACCATGTAACTTCAGATTACGTCATCTTCAAAATTATAATAGTATTAAAATTTTTCAGGTAGTCTCTTCTAACGAAAGTACCGCGGGTTATTAACGTAGGATTACTTATCGTTGCTTACCTCTTTTATATGTATATATGTATGATTTATCTATCTATCTATCTATACACACACATATATATATATATACAGTCGGATCTCTATTTAACGAACCTCTGTTTTGCGAATTTCTCTATATTGCGAACTTTTCCTTGGAATTTGTGAATTTCAATTTGTGAATTTCATCGTAAAATAACCTCCAAATAGCGAAGTGCATTCTCTGTTTAACGAACTTTTTCTGGTGATTCAATACTTTTTTTCTCCATTTTTCTCAAAATATTTCTGAACATTTCAGACTTATTCTTTCATTTAACACAATTTATTGTGATCAATGACCTTGAACTGGTTTTACCAGACGGCTAACTCAATGTCATTAAAATTCATTAATTTAAATATAAAATTGTTTTTCGTAATTGAAATGCAGTGTAATCCTGGACAATGTTTTGTTTTCCTTTCAGATTTCTTTTTGATGGGTAAGATATATAAAACAAAAATAGCTATTAATTTACAAAATGAAGGTGTGATTAATTAAATTAAATAAATTTTAGTGCTTATTAGTGAATTTAAAATCTGTTTTGTGTACTTTAAAGTATTCTAAAAGGGGAATCTCTATTTAACGAATTTTCCATATAACGAACTTTTTTTTCGGGATTTAGCGACTTCGTTAAATATAGGTCCGACTGTATATATATATATATATATATATATATATATATATATATATATATATATATATATATATATATATATATATATATATATATAAATTTTGAAGCATTTTGGTACTTTTCTGTTTAACTGCTTACTGCTCGCCCAAGTGATGCAGACTGGGTTTGGCACGCTGCCTAAATTATAACTCGGGACACAGGACATCTGAAATTTTGCTTTCCGGAGGACCGTTATGGAGGTACGTAATCCTACGTTAAAATATTCAAGTTTTTACTACTAACTTACAAGTAGAGGTGGAACCAAAATACGAAAATCTGCTGAGATCTGGGTATCTGATATAAAACGACATGAGGACTCTTACGTTCATTTCGCAATATTTACTTAATTTTTATTCATTTATATTTTCTTGAAAAAGAATTATGCTCGGGCTGTAATCCAACCTTACACCATTGTCCCTCTGAGTCGCTATTCTATCCATCGAATTATCACAATGCTATTTCTTTGGTCCTCTCCAAAAGTTCTGATAACCAATATTAAAAAATTCTTTTATACAAAAAGTACATAAGATGATTATATTAAGGAAATATGTTCACTAAACGTCAGAACATCAGACACATTATTCAATGAAGATAAAACTTAATAAAAGTGTATTGCAGTTTTAATATATATATATATATATATATAATATTCTCCAAATATAATATAATATATAAGTAAAGGAATTTGCTTATTAAATGCTAATGT